>CM070556.1:32330390-32672890 GCA_036346405.1 Phyllostachys edulis
TAGACATATGAGGACATATATGAATAGACTAGCATATGTATTGGTTGATGACTATGTTTCATGGGTCATGGATATAGAGATATCAAACCAATAATACGGACACATGTTAGAAAACATGATGTTGGATAAGACCCACCTTGAGACACTATTGAGATTGTTATGATTATATGTGTGGTGAGTTGATCTCAAGCAATGATGATGTATAATCCTTAGACACGAGATCGGCATGGTTTCCTACATGTGTAATAGCACTCTTAGGGGTTGCCAAGCGCTACACAGTAACTAGGTAGTTATAAAGGTAGCTTTGGGTATGCTATGAAACATCTGAAGAGGAATGTATTGGTCGGATATGGAATTTTCCCCTCCTACCATAACGGGAGAGATGTCTCGGCCCCTCGTTATGATCGGATAAAGAAAGTGCATGGCCATGCCACTAGTTGTCGAAGTGTTAGACCACGTGATGTTATCCGACACTCGATCGAAAAAGTATTGAGCAGTCCATGGATGACACAACATCTCACAGGAGTTCAATGAGACATCGTGAGGCAAAGGGAGAATACACAGTAGGTCGTTTAGTTTGATCGATTCTGGACTAGTCATTATAAAGATACGGTGATCGTGGTCGGTCGAACGTAATCGTAGAGTGGTCGAAACTCAGTCGTAAGGACTTAGACCAAATATGAACTAGTCATATAGATAGGACACGGTCGTAAGTGATGAGGACCTAATTATAGATCTTATTGCATTAAGGTTAAATGCGATATAATTTGTGTGTATTAATCGATATGTTACGCTAGGAGCTATTACGACTCGTGATCGGAAAAGGTTTTCAGTCACAACCGATTACGCATGAACCTCTGAGGGTCACACATAGCGGGTTGGAACAAACCAATACGGATATGATTAAATAGCGTGTTCGGATAGGATCCATCACGAGCACTATACAAGGAGATGCATGAGGCTGTTGGGGTCACGTAAGTTTTACACCACTGAAACCCTAGCCGCCATCTTCACGAGAGCTTCTGCAGTGTGACTTGGTGCTAGTACACCGACGTGCACGGTTGTTCCTTCCTGGACATGTGGATCTGGTAGAGACACTACTACGATTGTTGCGCTTTGAGGGCGATCCGCGATCTTCACAAGGAACTGCGGGCGTTCTTTGGAGGAGACGATCGACTCGCGAGGATCTTTGGACGATCGACTCGAACCTTCGCATCGACTTGCTCAGCATTGGACGATCGACTCGACTATTACATCGATGTGCTCTCGTTGGACCAGTGCTCAACCCTTCTTCCGCCGCTTCTCTGCATCTGGTGGTAACGATCGTGATCATCTACTTACTTGGCTTCTGGTTTGCGTGGTAGAAATTTTTTGTTTGTAGCTATCGTAGCCTAACCGTATCCCAACACTATCATCAAATCAAGGTTAGAGTGAAGACATTCAAAACGGCATTCTCTACTCGTCACGGTTTGTATGAGTATCTTATTATGTCCTTTGGCTTAACCAATGCTTGACTTACTTCATGAACCTCATGAATTTGGTTTTCATGGAGCATTTGGATCAGCTTTGTTGTTGTATTTATTGATAACATCGTTATCTACTCAATTCGATGAAGAACACGGCGGCACTTATGACTTGTGTTGGAAAAGCTTCGTCAACATCAACTCTATGCCAAATTCAGCAAATACGAGTTTTGGCTTCATGAAGTTAGTTTATTGGGTCATGTTCTATCTAAATGTGGCATCGCTGTTGATCCAAGCAAAGTTCAAGATGTCCTTGATTGGAAACAACCCAAGAGCGTCACCGATATTCGCAGTTTTCTAGGACTTGCGGGTTATTACCGCAGATTTATCCAGAATTTCTCAAAAATTGCGAGGCCGATGACCCAGCTTCTCAAGAAGGAAAAGAAGTTTGAATGGTCAGCGAAATATGAGCGTAGCTTTTAGATCTTAAAAGAATGTCTGACCAAAGCTCCGGTGCTCATCACGCTTGATATTCACAAGAGCTTGATGTATCCTGCGATGCATCTCACCATGGGCTCGGTTGTGTGCTCATGCAAGAAGGCCGAGTTGTGGCATATGCATCGAGGCAATTGAGACCTCATGAAGTTAATTATCCCACATGACTTAGAACTTGCAACCGTAGTTCATGCTCTCGAAGATTTGGCGACATTACCTCATCGATGTCGTTCTGAAATCTACACCGTGACAAAAGTCTCAAATATATTTTCACCCAAGCATATTTGAACTTGAGGCAAAGAAGATGGCTCGAGTTGATCAAGGATTATGATTTGGGACTCCATTATCATCTAGGAAAACCCAATGTGGTAGCCGATGCCTTGAGCAGAAATTCTCAATGTAACTGTTTATCGGTAACTCTCATTTCGGCAAGCTTGTGTGTTGCACTACAACGCTTACACCTGGAGATAATTGTAGAAGGTTCTCTTGCTGCCCTTAGTGTGAATTTTACACTTGAGGACCAGATCAAAGAAGCCCGGAAGACCGACATGGAAGTCATGCAGATTCGGGAGAAATTGAAACAAGGTGAAGCCAAATGTTTCACCAAAGATGCCACAGGAACCACATGGTTGAAACCGTTTGGTGGTGCCTCATGATCGTAACTTGAGAGAATTGATTCTTAAAGAGGCTCACAACTCTCAATTCTCCATTCACCCGGAAGTACCAAGATGTATCAAGACACGAAAAAAGAGGTTATGGTGGAGTCAAATGAAGCGACGGATCGCCTGATGCGTTCTTTGAGTGTGATGTATGCCAGAAAGTCAAGGCTGAGCATTAAAGACCAGTGGGTGCTCTCCAACCCTTGCCCATTCCAAAATGGAAGTGGGAGGACATCAGTATGGACTTCATCACAGTTGGGACCCAAAAATGCAATTCTGGACCCTCTGTGTATAATGCACTAGTGTAGGATCACGCTAGTGCACATAGTTTCAAGATAGATGAATATCAATCCACACAAGGCGATTAAAGGCATAAACAAGTAATTTGATTAACAAATAAGGGTTTTGACCTTACGGTCGAGGTTACACTTATTAAGCCATGCGCTGAGTGTAGAGAAGTAAATAGCGAAAACATAAGCGGTAGCGGCATCCCATCAATTTAAGCCATAGACAACCAAGCGGGATCAAGACCCTACGATCGGGCACCTTCAACGAACTCCTCCTTGAAAGCGAGCAATGACTCCTCCTCCTCTTCTTGATTTGATTTAGCAAGCATGAGTACACAAGTACTTTCATAAGTCATACCACGAAATGCAATTTATACATGATGGCTTATTCCAAAGGAATGGTTTACGTAGTTCTTTTGCAAAAATACAACATTTGTAGTTGAATACAAATAATAGATTGAAAGTATAAGTTAACACAAATAAATAGTAATAATTTGTGTTTGATTTCACAAAGACACATGGCCTAAACAAGTTATTCACATAGCTATATGACATAAATCACATAGCTCCCTTTCCAATTATTTTATGAAAATCTACCCCTCGTGTGAAATTCCCGAGCATGTCCATGACCGCGAATGCGGCTATTTGAATAGATTGATTTAACACTCTGCAGAGTTTGCACACTTTACCCACAAGATATAACTAGTGTTGCAAGCACTAATCATAACAAAACTTTCCAGAAACTTCATCTCAAGCATTGATGCTCCCAGTGTGCTTACAAACCGTCATACCAAGCCTTACACAGTGATAGGTATGACACACACCGTTGGACAGGGACACGGCGAACCGCCTCGTGATGTTACTACTTGGTAGCACACCTCCATCCAAACAACATAGTCTAACCTACAACTTTGAGTAGCAATGTCGAGATTCCATAACTTACTAAGTTAGGCCCGTCCCATCGAGGCATGTGGTTGTACTGATGAGCTCAGTTCAATGGCACACAAAGTTAAGTCCTTAATTGACCAAGGCAAGACTTCCAATTTACTACAAATCCCTATGCACACAGATTTTTAAGCCCATGCACACAGATCCACCATAACAATACACAGTCCACTTGCGTTCGTCTAAATCCTTTTCCACCCTGTTGGTTAAGTGCAACATATGCCATCAACGAGTAATAGCACATAGTACACATATTTTTATCACATAGTTCCATAGTCACATAGTCAAGTTCATAATTGCAACTCACATGAAATGATGACTCATGGCATGGCTAAGCAGGCTAATCGTATCTAACCAACCCACGTTGGTGCTACGATAATACCAACTAAATAAACCAATCTAGGGTGACAAAAGGTTAAGACATAACAATTAAGCAAGGTGGATATAACAAATTGGATTAATAACTAAACCCAAAAGCATTTAAATAAATACTTAAAGTAGATGCAATAATTTGAATCAATATAACTTTTGAAAACTGGATTCAATATGATCAAAGATATAATTTGCCTTGAAATAGGTCTAGGTACTGATCTTGCTCTTGAGGTACTCCTTCTTCTTCAAATCTTCCCAAAGTATTGGCGTCTACTCGCATAAGCGAAGCAAACAAACAAAACAAATAAATAATAGAGGCAAAAAAAACTCCAAAAATTAAATAAAAATATCAGATAGATAGATCTTGAATTTAGATGAATTTAGAAATTTGAATGGGCTCAATCGGAGTTCAGATGCAAAAGATATGAGCTTTGGAAGTTTGAATCTAAAAAACCTAATTTCATATTAATCCGAATTATTTTCCAATTGAAAATACGGAAAAGAAATAATAAAGAATTCAGCGCGTGTGGGGTCCACGTCAGCCTTTGATTCACGGTGAAGGCGGGTTCACCGAAGGCAGCTCCTGAGGTTGGATCTGGAGCACAGCGTCTTGGCTGCGGCGTGGCGCGCACTTGGCGACCGGAGGCTAGGCCAGGGGTGACCAGCGGCGGTGAGGTGGTGCTAGTGTGCTAGTTCTTGGTGGCGGCGGTGCACTAGTCCCAAGGAGCCGTGACGGAGGCGACTTCGATGGCGAAAGTCTTGGGAGGTAGAGGAGGCGTGGGGATCATCTTTGGTGTGCTCACGGGTCCTCGAGGTGAGTGTGGCGGTGGCGGTGAGGTCAGGCGGAGGTGGGCGCTCGGGCTCGGCGGTGGCGGTGCTAGAGGGTTCTCCGTGAAGGTGACGATGGCCGAGATGCGGAGCGCTGCTGGCGATGTCGATGGTGGCGTCAAAAGCGGCGAGACCACCGAAATGGCGATGGTGACGACGGATCCTCTCGGCCACCACGAAGATGAAAGGCGGCTAGGGCTTTGAGGTGGTGAATCGGTAGCGGTTGCTCGGGGTGCAAAAACGAGGGCCTCGAGGCCATAAATAGCCCTAGGGCGCGAGTCCACGACGAACGCAGCCCGGCAGCGGCGGCGAAGCGGAAGAGTCGGGCTCGGAGGCGATGAATAGCGGTGGCCCCGTCGGTCGGCGACCACCTGAACCGGGCCCATCTGGCGTGAAATCGCCGCCTTGATGAAAAACTTCGGATCGCTAACCCGACCGTCGGATTTAAAATGGGCGATCCAGATTGAATGTGATGTTGAGTATCCGAATAGCCCCGCGAATCTTGGCCATCCATTCTGATCGGACGGCTCAAAATGAGTGTGCCGTTCGGACCGTCCAAACGGCCCATTAGATCTTGACCGTTCAAACAAGATCAATGGCTTGAAAGCAATGGCAGCGTGAAGGAAAGAAAGAAAGAGAGAGGTGACAAGTGGGACCCACTTGCGGCCAGATGAAGCCAGCGCGTCTTGGCGAGGAGGATGGGCGAATCTAAATAGGGTTGGGTTTTAGCACAAGGAGGGTTTATGAGATTTTAATAGGTTTTCTATTTTATAAAATACGAGAAATTCCAAATGGCAAATAGAAAATAGCAAATGAACTTGGAAAAATTCTAAAAAATCTAAAAAATATATCCAAGCACAAAGAATCCAAATAAAATAGTTTTGACCATTGTTGGTGTTGACTTTAATAATATTAAATTGTTTTGATGCACAAGGTTCAATGTTAAGCTTTGGACTTAACTCAGATCAAACCAAATGGTGAATTTTCTCCTACTAACTGTTCAAAAGATTTTTAAAGCTCAGAAAATTGGGATGTTACAATCACTGGACTTCCAAGGGCTCAATCTGGATCGGATTCTATATGGGTGATTGTCGATCGTTTTACAAAAGTCGCCCATCTCATTCTTGTCAAGACCACCTACAAGGGGACAAGCTAGCCAGAGCTTTACATCGCATGAGGATCGTTTGTCTCCACGGTGTGCCAAAGGTGATCGTTTGGATAGAGGTCCTCGGTTTGCCTCTCATTTACGGAAATGCATAAGCGATGGGGACTAATCTATGTTTCATTTCCGCTTATCACCCGTAAGCGGATGGACAAGCAGAGAGAGAGTGGACCAAGTTTTGGAAGACCTTCTCGAGCTTGTGTGCTGTCCTATAGCAAGAATAGGAAGTGCTTACCATTTGCGAGTTCTCCTACAACAACGACTTCCAATCGAACATACAAATGTCACCCTTAGAGACATTGTATGCGAGAAACTTATAGGACACCTTTGAATTGGTCGAAGTCGGGGAAAGACCATTTTATGGTCCAACCTTGGTAGAGGATGCCGAGGAGCAAGTTCGTATCATCCATGAGCAACTTCGGACAGCTCAATCTCATCACAAATCATATGCCAACCGTCGTTGTCGCGAGTTGAGCTTTGAGGTAGACGATCATGTTTATCCTAAAGTCTCTCCGATGAAAGGAATGTGTCTTTTCCATGTTTAAGGCAAGTTGGCACCTCGCTACATCGGACCATTCCGAATTATAGCAAAATTGGGACCGATGGCCTATCAATTGGAGTTGCCACCATCACTTTCAGATGTGCACATTGTGTTCCATGTTTCACAACTGAAGAAGTGCCTTTGCGTTCCAACTGAAGCAACTAAGTTGGAAGAACTCGACTTGCAACCCGATCTTTCTTATCAAGAGCACCAGAAACGGAGCGCAAGAAGAAATCGCAACAACAAGTTCCTCAAAGTTCAATTGGAGCAACCATCTTTGAAGATGAGGCTACTTGGGAACGTGAAGAGCATATCGCGAAAGGAATATCGAGATCTTTTTCCTTCTACTTGAAGTGCCTTTGAATCAAGAAAGGCAAGGTTAAACAAAGCAATTGTAAGGAAAATGTGATAACCATTCTTTGTAGCCTTGTAAGATATCTTAGCACTACCTTTGAAGGAAATCAAAACAACAGATGTTGTATTTCCTTTAGGACCTTCCTATCCATCTTCCGACCTACCGGATCTCGGGGCGAGATCTTTGTAAGAGGAGGTTTGTCACATCCTCAAGTTAATAAAGAGGTTTACTTTGCATCTCATGAGCATGCATCATTGTTTTTCAAGCATTGCATTAGATATTGCACTTGGAAAATCTTGTGCGAGTCTTGAACCTACACTTAGAGAAGAAAATTCAAAAACAAAACGCAACAAATGCTCTTTGAAGTACCTCTGAAAATAATTTATTCAAATACTACAATAATGATCAAGAATTAAAATAAATTTTCCCAAATTTTTGGGGTTAGTTTCAAACCCTAGAAATTTCAAACTCAATCCTATGACCTATTTAGGTTGTGGATTTAATCTGCTCAAAATGTGAAATGAACAGAGGGGTTTAAATTTTTTATCTGCGTACTAGGTCATCCCAGGAACACCTATGAATTATTTCATGTTTTTAGGAATTTTATTCCTATTTCTTAACCTTTGGTCAAAGCTGAGGATCTAGGTTTAAATCTTAGTCAAACTGAACCCAACCCTAGCCAATATTGTTCCTTGGGCTCGAACCAGACCAAGCCTATTGACTCGGTTGAGTCAACTAACTGCACCCCGCAGCCCTTTGCCGCACAGACCACTTTTGGGCCGTCTGATGTAGAATCAATGGCTTAGATCTATTGGGCTGTTCGGACCGTCTGAACGCGCCATGAATATGGACCATGCGATGAAAATTGAACGATCCAGATCAATTTGGCCGTTCGGACGGTCCAGACGCGCCACGATTGTGGATCGTTAGATTTTAATCCAACGGTGGAGAAAAGTGGTTCGGAGTTGTGCACGAGCGGTCGCGCCATTTTCTTTCGCTGACGTGGTGGGCCCACGCTGTCAATGCCTTCTTCAACCTCCGTCGGCTCACTCGGGTCTTTGACACCACGCGGTCATGACTCTGCGTTGCTCGTCACCACCGTAACCGCACCACCCATGGCAACCTATCCTAGTGCTCCTTTGTTTGGCCGCCTCCGCTCAAATCACGTTCATGAGCATAACACTCAAACCTTAGTTTTACTCACTTTTCCTCTCGTTGGTTGAGAAAAGGGCACTCGTTCGCTCTCTACTCCGGTAAGCTTACATCGGGTGTTACCTTTTGATTCTATGATCCACCCCGTGTCCATTTTTGCTAATGCCAGCTCCCCTCATTGCTTGTAGCATCTGGACCATCTTCGTACTCTCTAGAGCTCTAGAGCACGCACTCGAGTGACACTAGTGTTTCATCTTCGTCTCCGTGGGTATTATCCTAAGTCTTTTGCATCATCTCGTGTCTTTTAGCATGAGATTGAAAACCCCTAAGTTAATTTGGGTAATGCACGACAGGATTGAGGTTAATTGAAGCTTGGACCATTTTGGTTCGTATAAGCAACTTTTCATCTCCCACTTGTTTGATAAGCCACTATCAATTAATTGTTCCTATAGCTTGCTCATAAGGTCTTTAAACTTCTCCAAGCATTCTTTGGTCTTGGATTTGCTCGGGACCTTCTTTACACTCTACTGCGCATAAATCGCCGTTGTCTTCTCCGGCTCCATCACTGCTTCAACTCACTCCAAGCTTCCCCAAGCTTCCTCTTTGCTCAGGTAGTTCACTAATAGCCCCTAGGACCTTGGGCACCCGCTTATCTGAACCGCTGCGGAGCTTTATCGTGATTTGCATGTTTGCCATGTATGCACGCTATTGCTCAACTCTGGCTAGTGCAGTACGTGCAGCGGCCATTGAGAATACCACCAGGTGCATGATGCTATTGTGCACATATCCATGCCCTTAGCTCACGCCGCAGTGCGCGTAGTCCGGCGAGCCACCGGTGAACCGCGCGGGACAAACTCCCTGTTGTTGTATTTGGACAAGCACTGTGGCGTGATGCTTAGCAGTTAATAACTGTCTTAGTCGCACTAATTAGTCGCTTACATGTGGGCCCCCTTGCACGGAACTCCACACGTTTAGTTATCGCCGTGAGTGGCTGACTTGTGGGCCAAAGCCATGTAAGCCTCGCACCACACCGCTTGGTCAGCCCAAGGCAACGCTAGGACCATTTTGGACCTTTGGATGTGTGTCATCGATCCAGTTCTATGGGCGTTTGGACCGTCCGACGCACCACGAATATGGATCGTCCGATGCCAAATCAATGGACCAGATCAATTGGGTCGTTCGAACCGTCCGAACGCGCAATGATTCTGGACCGTTGGATCGTAGTCGGACCACTCACGAGCATGGTCCGAACGTTTCAAGAGCGCACACACCGCATCGAGTCAGCGACGAGTTGGGTCCACTTGTCGGTAGCACTTTTGACTTCGATAATTGGTTTGTGAGTGGTATCTTGTCTTTGAGCCCTACGACCGGTCAGTAGCTAGCGCGACCTCGGTAGAAAAGGAGTAAATACTTTAGGTAATCCAAAGCGTAATAATCAGCTGCGAAAATATGAATAAGCTGTAAAAATACATAACTAATTCTCCTCAGCAGTGAAACCAATTATGATAATTTTTATTTTAATGAACTTTATTATGAAATTGGTTTCAAACATTCTCTGTAGCAAAATTTATATTTTGGAGATTGTTCCATAAACCTATTATCTTTACAATAGGAAAAGGCTATTAACTTTGAAAATGCATAACTAATCCGTGAAAACTCCAAATGTTTTGGACTTATAAAAATTTTCCCTATTTATCTATGTAATCCTTGTATCTCTTGCTATTTTGCAAATTTTGGCCAAATAATTAAATTACTTGAACTTGAACTATTGAAATCGATTTTCAAATAGCCATAACTCTCACACACTAACTCCAATTGGAATAAATCTTTCACCTATTTTCATGTAAAATCATGCACTATTTACTTGTAGAAAAATGATGCATTTTTAGTACTTTGATTTTGAAGTATTTCTTAGTGTTTATCGATATCGTTATTTCTCTAGATTCTGGAGAAATCGACATTGACTCCTACGCTATTGAGAGTGAGCAGCTAAGCTACCAGCAAGGCAAGCATCATTTGAACTTTCTTTTGCATCATATTTGATCCCAGTTTTGTTAAGTTAGTGCAATGATATTTGCTTGCATGCTATTTTGATAATGTAAGCTATTTTTGTGATGTGTAGATAGCTATATCCTAAATCATGAGGTTATTCTTGAATTTATCTAGTACCACATGCTTAAGTTAGGATGTGTGAATTATATTATTTGAGTTTGCTTAGCCATGCAAGTGCGGAATAGTAGTTCGACAATTTTGGGAAAACATACACTTCCTCATAATCTTTATCTTCCAGATCTTCGTATCTATTTTGCGAACTAAATTTTATCATTTTAAATGAGTTTTGGGGTCTGGACAAGTGTTGGCTAGTGATGGTGCCTTCGTGCACAAGATTGGGTATGTGGATGTCTTGTCAGGACCATTAAGGACGAACTTTGGTAACATCGTTGATTCAAGTACACTCGTGCTACCACACGCGGAATATGGGTACTTGTCACGGTTAAGTAGGGGAAGGTTTTATTGTGTTAAGTCTAATGGTGGTGTAAGGACATAGAGACCATCAAATCCTATGTTCCTTAGGAGCCGATGTAATTTTCTATAGAGTGCAAGAGGCGCACCATTTTCTTTATGTACATTGCATCGGTATTTCCAATACAACTTATGAGCCCCCCTAGCAAGTGCTATCAAAGGCTTGTACTAGGAAAGGAACCATCTCACATCGGGGACCTAGCTCAATAGGGTCTTCTTGCTAAAAACGGCCGTATCTCGATTCTCCCTGGCCGACACACCAAAGGAAGTGTGTTGATTCCGGTGGTTTACGGGCTAATCGAGTTGTGTGGGTAAAGTAGTGCACCTGTGCAGAGTTAAATCTATTTGAATAGCCGTGTCCACGGTTATGGACAACCGCTTGAGTTCGGGAGTTACTATTGTTAGACTTTTTGTTTAAATTGTGGGTACTTTTGGTTCGGCATGAGTGGGATGTTCATGCAATTTGTTGTATCAAAGTGGGCAGCCACTTTGCTATTTGTTGGTTTATTTATTATTCAATTTATCACTTATTCACATGCTTTACTTCTACTTCAAATCTGTTTACAAAATTGGCAATTGAAAAACTAGTATGTGTAGGTTGTTAAAATTGTTGCGTCCTTTCGCAAAACTAAGCCAATATGAGCCATCCTTTGGAACAACCTCTATGCATAACTAATTTTTATTTGTGTAAGACTTGCGAGTACAACTTTGTACTCAATCCGATTCTTGCAATTTTAGGTGAGGAGGATTGTGAGACCGATGAGCTCGTTAAGCGTCGATTTAGGCGACGCTAAGGAGTAATGCTATTATTTAACTCGGTCGGTTCTTTGATGGGTATTGGGCATACCAGGCTGGATTTTTTGGTTTAGTTATTTTACTTCCCTTGCTACTTTATGATCTCTTTGATTACGGCCGGCCGTGCCATTTGTAATAGTTGTAGACTTGAACTATGATTGTATGAATGTGTATGGATGTGATCAATGTTGTATATGAGTGCAGGCATGTTGGTTGCTGATCTTGGGAGCCAACATGATCTCATGCTTGCTGTTCATGGATTCCATTTTAACTCATTAATTGTGGTCTTTGGGCCGATAATCATGTAGTGCTTGCAGAGAAGCGATGCAGCATGATCATCGGGGCTCTAGGTTCAACAAAGAACTCTCATTTAGATGGAGTTAAGGTAGAATCCATCAACTTAGGACGAGTTATCCCCTTAAGGCGGACATGTCTCGGTCTTCACGGAGTAACCCGGGGATCCCATATGTCTTGGGTGTGTTCAATTTCACTAAATTCATGTAATCTGTTAGACATAAGCAATTACTAGAAATCTTAAATTTAAGTACAACATCTACTCTTCTCATGGCCTCTTGTTGTTTACTAAATGTGAGGGAGAACCAAGGGAAAAAGAAAACACGGTGGTGGAATCAAAAAGCGTTGCATCCGTTGGATTTGGTGAAGAAGATGTAGGGAGCCTACATGTCGCTTTCTTGATGTTGGCATGCGATGCGCAAATCACATGGATTCCTCAAGCGGTTGGTATCTCCCTTCCTTTTCCTTATTTCTTGTGTTGTTCGTATCTCCCTTTCTTTTCTTGCCTTATGTTTTCTTTGTTTCTTGCTTGATGGTGCAAGATCCCGTGTCCTCTATGTCTCTCAATTTTGATTCGGGCGATCCTGAGATAACATTCTTTCTTTTTATTTGGGCTCCCACAAGCATGGGTTTTTTGTTTTGTTT
Organism: Phyllostachys edulis; assembly: GCA_036346405.1. Lineage (NCBI taxonomy): Eukaryota > Viridiplantae > Streptophyta > Magnoliopsida > Poales > Poaceae > Phyllostachys > Phyllostachys edulis. Next base: position 32,342,907 of record CM070556.1, read on the forward strand.
TCATGTTTGATTGTTTTTTCCCTAGGCTCAATGTGTTGGGCCTTACAATTGGATGAAAGGTCACCATAAAATGGCTGGCCAATAAGCTAATGGGTCCAAACATATGGCCCATGAATTTCAGACACTGTAACAAAACAAATCGCAGCCCAGTCAAAACCATGAACCAAAAAGGTCAGAAAAATCTCAACCACCATACCACATCGTAGGTGTGGGACTCGAATTCGAGAATCCAAATCCTCTGTGAAAACCTTGTGCTATTCCCAAGATCAGTAGATAGCACTCACAGATACATCACTGAATCAATTCATACACAGCGTAGATAAAACCATACCATTTATTAAACAATGACTTTACATAGGCGCATCAGGTCAAGTTTACAATAAGGGCGAGCAGGCCATGGCGAGCATATTACAAAAAGTAGCGGAAGGCAGCGGAAACAAAAGGGTGAGAGCACATCTCTTTACGGGCAAGTGATTGGGAAACCCGTGCGCCCGATATTAACCAAGGACTTGGATAATGTTGGATGCATAAGCACCATGAGTCAACTAGGCGGGGCGAGACCTAGACTACAGATCTATACTACTCCTCATCATTTCCTTGTCCATCAACCACGGGCCTTCGTATAAAGCGTAGTCTCCTTCGTCTTCATTATGCGAAAGGGTTTGGGGAGAGGGCGAGAATGAGCACAATTCAGGTGCTTTCATGAGCCAACACACAATGCAATATTATATATGCAAGGCTAAACAAGGATGGCTTAGGTTCTTTTATTTGCTAAAGCAATCTTTTCAATTAGCATAATTACAAAGTCCTATCACTTAGCATTTTAACAAATTGCATTTCATTAAAGAGAGTAATTGTGCAATATTTATTTGATGAGAGGTTCCCTCAGTCGGAAACTCTACACCATGCATCTTTGATTGGAGCTACCTCCAATTACGGCCACCGCTAAGCTCGAAGACTCGGGTAAAATCCAACACGGGCTAGGTGAGCCCTTCCACACTTTATACCACCCACAAAGTTTTAGAAATAGAACTAACTCAAGTAAAGTTCCCATGTCCACCTTTGATCGTGAGTGCATTTTGTTTAAGCAGTTTAGACTCTGTAGAGGTTGTACTTTGTACCCACAAGAGATAGTCATACTCGTTACCCACATGATTCCGTAGTCATGTAGTTGACGGCAAATCACATTAACCTTTCAAACTAACTTGCCCTTTCCATCATCTCACCCATATGGGGTTGCGCCCTACGTTGTCTTGGGATCGTCGTCTGCTTGCTGTCTGGTGTAGTTGTACTACCCACAACAACCGCAACTTCACCCATTCAAGCTAGATGTACCGCAAGCTTGCACATTTCCTTTTCTCCACCCAGTGAGACACATTCAGGGTTTAATAATTTTACTAAGCCAAGTTGCACTTTACAGACTTGTGGTTGTACTTGTTTAACACAGGAGGTCATGACAAGATTAAGTCCTTAATCCATCCGGGTGGTTCTTTCCACATACCAACCACTCTCGTGCTCCTTGAGCACCCATTGCCTTTCCATCTGCCCAGATGTGGTATTAGAAATTAGGGTTTTTGAGGAGTAAAATACATCAACTCAACCATCTCAGTTATTTCCCCACAATAACTGCCCAAATCCACTTTTATGTTTAAAGGATGATGATTGGGACATTTAATGTCCGGTACTTAACAAGACTAGCATGTAAGCAAGTACAACCTATAACTAGTATTACCATATAGTTACTAGGGTGACCATGAAATAATGGATTCAAATATCAAGGGATGGCATATTAATTAATCATCAAATGGGTGTTTAACTACCTTAAGCTTTAACATATATTTTATTAAAAAATTAAAAGCGAAATTTTGGTCAATTTAAATTAATATAATTTGCATAAAATGTAGGATCAATATGATCAAAGTATTGACTCGCCTTGGTTATAGGTAAGAGGATCTTGATATTCTTGTGCTTGATCAACTTGGAGGCCTTAGTGTCTTCAAATCCTAATCGGACTGAGCATATAGGAAAAGACACAACGCAAGCAAAGAGAGCAAATAAATACACAAGAATAAACAAGTGAACTCCAAATTAAACAAGACCTATGCCATTAGCAAGATCTTGAATTTACAAAATTTTAGAAACTAATTTCAGAATTTTTGGAGTTATGGCGAGGAAGAACAGAGCTTAGAAGATTGAATTGAAATAAATCGGAAAAATAAAAGAAAGCTGTCCTATTGACGGTGGGACTTCTTGCGATGACCTAGCTCTTGCTAATAGTGAATGGACCGAGTCCATGCTCCTTGTGTTTGGTCACTAGGGGTCTTGACTACCACAAAAATGGGCTTGGGCCCACTTGGAAGGAAACAAGGGGGAGAGAGGGAAGGTCAAGGTCCATGACAAGTGGGGCCGCTCAAAACCAAATTAGCTCCATCCATTCAATCCATTCCCCATTCTAATTTCACTTGGCCACATCAAAGGAAAGCAGATGATTGCCGCATTTTGGGAAAGAAGCGAGAATGAGCACAACATCCAGGTGCTGCGAGCCAACACACAATGCAATAATATACATGCAAGGCTTTACAAGGATGGCTCAGGTTCTTTTATTTGTGAAAGCAATGTTTTGAATTATCATAATTACCAATTTCCTATCACTTAGCATATTAACAAATTGCATTTTATTAAAGAGAGTAATTGTGCAATATTTATTTCAGTAGAGGTTCCGTCCGGTGGAACCTATACCGCATGCTTCTTTTGATTGGAGCTACCTCTAATTACTACCCTCACTGAGCTCGAAGACTCAGGTAAAATCCAACACAGGGCTAGGTGAGCCCTTCACATTTTTCATTCCACCCACAAAGGTTTTTGAAAAAGAACTAACTCAAGTAAAGATTCCCATGTCCACCTTTGATAATGTAAGCAAGTATTTAAGCAGTTTAGACTCTGCGAGAGGTTGTACCTTGTACCCACAAGAGATAGTCATACTCACTACCCTACGATTCCTTAGTCATGTAGTTGAGCGACCATCATAGTAACCTTTCAAATTACCTCGCCTCTTCCATCATCTCACCCATATGGGCCGCGCTTGCGGTGGGTCCCATAAGTTGTGTGGGATATCACCCCTACGACGAGTCGTAGTAGGCACTTCATCATCGGTGTCCCTTCCGAGCTTACGCTTTGCACGTCTTCACTAGTGAGATGACTTTCAGGGTCTAATAAATTTATTAAGCCAAGTTGCACTTTGCAGACTTGTGGTTGTACTTGTTTTACAGAGGAGGTCATGACAAGATTAAGTCCTTAGGGGTTATCTGGGTGGTTTATTTCACACATCAACTCTTTGGGCTACATTAGTACCCATCCACATTATACCATTCACAACCAACATTCTTTGGGCTACATTAGCACCCATTCAACATATCATCACCCAGATAGGAACATCAATTAGGGTTTTGAGGAGTAAAATACATCAACTCAACCATCGGTCATTTCCTACAATGACTACCCAAAACTATTTTCATGTTTAAAGGATGATGTTTGGGACATTTAATGTCCGATACTTAAACAAGACTAGCATGTAAGCTTAAGTACAACCTATACTAGTAATTACCATATATTTACTAAGGTGACAAGGAATAATGGATTCAATAACAATGGATGGCATATTAATTAATTAATCAACAAATGGGTGTTTAACTACCTTAAGCTTTAACATACATTTGATTAAATAATTAAAGCATGCAATGTTGGTTAATTTAAATGAATATAATTTGCATAAAATGTAGGCTCAATATGTTCAAAGTATTGACTCACCTTGGATATAGGTAAGAGGATCTTGATATTCTTGTGCTGATCGAAGTGGAATCCCGCGTCTTGAATCCTAATCGGACGATCATATAGGAAAAAGGGCACAAACAAGCAAAGAGAGCCAATAAATAATAACGAACAATAAATGAACTCCAAATTAAAGAAGACCTATTCTATTAGCAAGATCTTGAATTTTAGAAACTAATTTCACTTGAATCGAGATTCTGACTAGGAGAAGCAAGCTTAGAACTTGGAAAATGAAATAAAAGGGAGAGAGAGAAATGGTCCACCGCGATTGCTTGAACAGGTCTCTGCGCCTGACAGCAGTGGTCCTGAGTATAGGAAAAGAGGGGCCCACATGGCGACCAAAGGAGGGAGGTCAAGGCAATGACCGGTGGGCCCTTGGCATCCTCCCCATCCCATTCGGTTGCACAGAGAAAGAAAGGGGAGGTAGAGCGGGCATGGCAGCGGCATTGGGCGGGGGTGACGCTGGCGATTGAGGGCACGGGGAGGCCAGCGGTGGGCTGAGCGGGGTCTCCGGGAGGTGGCGAATCCACTGGAGGTGGCGGCGGCTCCGGAGAGGGGCGAGTAGCAGTGGCGACAGGGCAAGTAGGCGGCGGCAGCTCCACGGCTTCACGCGGCGCTGGTGAAGTGGCAACGCAGGGAGGAGGGCGGCGAGTGCACCAGCTACGTGGCAGCAAGGGGAAGCCGGTGGGATGACCTGGTTGGCCTAGGGGTGGCCGGATTGGCCCGGCGGCGGTGGCCATGGGCGGAGAAGAAGGAGGCATGACAGCGGCATGTCTCGGCAACGGGGAAGGAGCAGGGAGGTGGGGATTGGGATCCTCGGATCGCGGGGCTTCTCGTGCCTTGATCATGAGGCGGAAGCTCACCGGAGGCGGCGGCAAGCGGCCAAGGAGGAGCTCGGTTGATGGCGCTTCGCGAAGAAGGAGAAGGTGAGGTGGGGAGGGGGAGACAAGGGGAGTGCATTGGGGTCTTTATAGCCGGCGAGGGCACCTTGGAGCCGTTGGGGAGGCTCGGGCGCACGCGAGGTGATGATGGCGGCCAAGGCATGTCTGGCGCTTCGGGGCTAGCGGCAGTGCGAGCTTGCAGCGCATGCGAAGGCGCAGCGTGCACGGAGCCTGGCGATGGCGTGTCGCGAGCAAAGCGGCACGGGAAGCGAGAGCCGTTGAGGGCGTCTTGTCGAGAGGTGGCGTCTTGCAGCGCCAAGCGGGCGGCGACGGGCGGTTGGTAAGCGCAGCCGAAGCGTGTCGGAGGATGGCGTCTGGCGGCAGCGTCGCGAAACATGTGGGAGAGGCTGGCTAGTGGCGCGCGTCAGAGGAGAAACACGAGTCTGGCTCGGGTGAGAGCACGGGTGAAGAGGTGCATTTGAGGCAGGGCGCGCAACACAAGGAGGTGGCGTCTTTGGTGTAAGCGGAGGCGATGGCGTGCACTAAGCTGCGATGGCAGATGAGGCGGCAATGGTGGAGGAGGAAGACACCAGGGGGATGCGGCCAAGAGGAAGGGGACAACGGCGCCCAGGCTGGGAATTGGGCTGGCTGGGCTGGAGGCAAGATGGGTCGGGTAGGCCGAAGGAGATGGGCTTGGCCTAAGAGGAGAAATTTGAGCACGGAAGGAGGAGGCCCAACTCGGAAAAGGTCCGGTGAAGTCAAAAGAGAGGGGAAACTCCCAAACCCAGAATTTGAATTTCAAATGTTAAGAACATTGTCGGTGTTTTAGAACCGAACTTACGTAAAGATTGTTTGATTCGGGGGTTCCTCTAGGCTCGAAATCACACAGAGATGGAGACACGGGGATTTTTATATAGGTTCAGGCCTTCTCCTGGGAGAATAACAACCCTACTCCTGTGTGTATGTATTAAGTATGTTGGATTACAAGATGGAATCAAAGACTAGAGTATTGTCCTCCTAATCTCCTATGTCCGCCTCCTTTGTCTTGTTGATCCTTGCTTTTTATATTATCTCCGGGGTGCACCATTGGATCTTCGGAATAAAAGTCACATTAACGCGCTAGATCGTGGAGCTATTACTGGGAGTTATTACGGGGGTCTTAATATCCCCACGTCGCCAGGCAATTATTATCATAATAGGGGGTTAAGTCGTGCTATTATTTCAGGGAATAACAGCGTAATTGATTGCTCATATCCTGGGATACGGTACATGATATTCCTTTATCGACTAGGCCCACATGTTTGTGAATCTTGTCGACTGAGGACTGGTCATAGAAAGGTTTACGACCAGTTGGTGGTCGTAGGAGAGCCTACAACCACGGATCAATCGTAGTAGATTTTACGATTATGGGATAGTCGTAGGAGGGCTTACGACTATGGGGTAGTCGCAGGAAGACCCACGACTACAAGGTGGTTGTAGAAGGACTTACGACCTCCAGCTTCTCCCTTATGAATATGAAGGGGTATACACAAGAGTTATATGACGTCATTAATACCCATAATACGAATTATGGCTATATAATAAAATAAGGATTGTCATATCGTCGTCATCTAGCCCCCCCAGCTTAAGCGAAAGTAACTTGCTTGGAAAAGGAGCTGTAGATGGTCTTACGACCAGTAGGTGGTCATAGAAAGATGGTCGAAGGAAAGACTCTTTGATTGGTGTTTCATTTGACCAGAAAATAACTTGGTCAAGAAGCTTGTAAAATAATCTCATGACTTGCAAGGTAATCGTAGAAGATCTTACGATTACCAAGTCGTCACAGTACTAAGGTCGGAAGTAAAATCTTTCCGATTGTTTGTTGTGTTTGACCAGAAAAAGACTTGGTCAAGAAGGTAATTTCGCTTGAGGTGTGAAAGCCGACTCTGCTTCCTCGAGCAGACAAATTTAAGAATGCGAATTGGCTCTTACAGATCTGTCTGTTGGAGTAGTTCCCGAGGCATCAGCAACCGTTGAGTAGCCATGTCTCTTCATCTTCAGGCGAGTGGTTATAAATAATCACCGTAGGTGAGCATAAGGTCTTTTACCTTCCCCCAAATCGCTCTTGCTGTTCGTACTTTTCGAGTTCTCCGTCGCCAACCAAATCGAGCCCTCTTCCCCAATCTTCCCAAATCCTGACCTTCATTTTTCGGGAGAAATGGCCGGAGCCGCTTCCCAGTGGGTCGAATCGGAGATGGATGCGGCCAAAATCCAGGCTTTGGTCGACTCCGAGAAGATCTTGAAGGAGGAGTTTGTGAAGTGGATCGAGGCCGCTGGGCAGCAATGGCCGTTAGGTAAGATGGGGCAAATCCCTATCTTTCAGGCGTTCTGTGAGTGCGGCCTCCGACTGCCCGCTCATCCTTTCCTCACCCTTGTACTCGAATACTACGACGTGGAATTGGTGAACCTTGTTCCCAACTCTATTACGATGTTGAGTGTATTAGTGTATCTGTGTGAGGCCTACCTGGGGATTCCGGCCGACCTGGAGTTGTTTCGGTACTATTACAGAATGACTCGATTGGCCAGAGTCGCTGGTAGTTGCAGTCTAAAGCTCCACGACGGGAAGTCGCAGGAGTACATTCAGATGTTTACGCGGTCGTCGTGGCCATTTTGGAAGAAGAGGTGGTTCTACTGGGAGATTACCCACAAGGACAGCCTCTCCTTCACTGGGAAGCCGACCGAGAAGATTCCTTCTTGGGACTCGCCTCCCAAGGAGGTTGGCCGGATTGCCCCCTTCATTCGAGCTATTATAGACTTGAAGGAAGAGGGGTTTACTGGATGGCACGTGATGACGGATTTCATCACGCGCCACGTCAGCCCTCTGAAGAAGAGGGCTCATCAGATGTGGAGGTACTCGGGTCCAACGGACTCGACGAGGGATTACGTAGAGGGTAAGTAAAACCTTGAGCTCTTGCCTTCTTTCTGTTAATCTTAAGTTTGGCTTATTGAAGGTCCTCTTACCCCTACAGACCTTTCACAATAGGAGATTGACGTTCGAGTCAAGCTCATCTGTGAGAAGACTCCAGCCCACATTGTGGCGCCTCCCATCCTAGTTGACTTGTCCCCAGAGGACAAGGAGGAGCGCCTGAAGGTAACCAGGAACTAACTCCTTCTTCAAGATTTTTTAGTCGTAGAAAAACTTACGACTAGGGGCTGGTCGCGGAAAGGCTCACGATCATGTTATGGTCATAGAAAAACTTACGACCAGGGGGTTATCGTAGAAAAGCTTACGACTGTTTTTTAATATCTCTCTTTCTGATATTTGCAAAAAGTAGGCATGGAGAACCGTCGGGACGATGAAGAACTTGCCCGATGGTTGTCGGTCTTAGTAGAGCGATTTGTTTCTCCCCAACTAAGAGGCGAGCTTGTTAAAGCCGCCGACAAAGGAGAGTCGAGTCCCAACTCTGCTTGCTGGCTTGCGAGATGTTCCTCGAGCCAAGAGGCGAGCAGCTTGCGAAAAGTCGCTTAGTAAAGGGATCGTAAAATCGAGCTCCGCTTCTTCGTCTGCGTCTCCTGCTAACCTTGCAGCAGAAACCGATGCTGTGGAGGAAGCAATCACGGCAGGAATAGCTGCAGTGTTCAAGCTCATAGCCCCCAAGATCAAGATACCCTTCTATTACGATGATAAGGCCTTCACAATTTCTGCTTCTCGCGGCTTTATTAAGTGACTAGAAAAGGAGAATTGGAAGAGTTTTATGTCTTTTGTGAAGGAGGCGCTCGCCTTGCCGATCTTGTGGTCGAGGGCAGTGACGCTTTGTTGAGGTGGTCGAGACAGATCTCGACCATCCGGAGAGCGAGGGGCTCGAGGCGATGGTGCTCGATCAAGCTTCATGACCAGGCGTGGTCGTGGCGCTCCTCAACTCGAGTCTCAACCGGGCGTGGTTGAGAAAAATCGAAGAAACCTTCTTTAGGAAGGGTTGCTTCCAAGCTCAAGATCAAGTCGGCTCTAGAAGGTATGCAAAAGAAACAAAAGTGTAAGAACATCATTTACCTTTTTCTTTTTACTACCTGATAGTACTTTCTTTTCTGTGGTTTTCGCCCACCTCTCTCTCCATCAAGGACATTCCCGCCAAGGATTCCACCGTGGTTTCTTTGGCGGGCGAAGGAACATCAGTGGCGGCGGTCAAAGAACTGTCCACTATCCAAGCGGCGGGAGATGCCGTTGTTGCTGGCTTGGCTACAACCATTGGAGAGGTCGTAGGGTCAGAAGTGGCTACTGTAACATCCCAAATATAGGTTATGTTTCAAATGTAACCAAACCTAGGTTTGTGTTTCAAATGTAACCAAATCTAGATGTGTGTTTCAAATGTAACCTAAAATGGGTGTGTATTTCAAATGTAAGAAAATGAGAAGAAATTAAAACTTTTCTTACATCTTGAAGTTCTTGAACTTTTCTATAATTCTTGTCAAAGAATTGTGGAATTCAAAAACCTAAATCTCTAGTTGACTAAAGTCAAACCCTTTTTCAACCTTTGTCAAGAATCTTGTGCCAACCTTTGGAAATATTTTTCCTTGGTTCTAGGGATGCTGTGTGACCCCTCTAAAAAATTTCATAATTTTTAGAAATTATTTGATAATTTTTGGAGGCAACTCAAACTGGTTTTTCAATTGGTCAAACCCTAGAACAAAACTTGAGGAATTTTTTGAGAAAAATGCCATAGATAAAAATCTCTAGAAATTTTATGTAAGGTTAATCCTAGAGTGAGGAAGCTCCAGTCAAAATTTCAGAATTTTTGGAGTTAGTTTGCTATCTCTAAAAATTCTTCCAAACTCAGCTTTGAAATTTAAACCCTAAACTGGTTTTCACTGTTCCTCGGGCGTGGACCCGAGCCTGGCTCGAGCCACCCATCTCGGTCGAGCCAACTAGCTGTACCGGCGCGATCGATTCGGCGCGTTCGTTATCAATCGTTGGATCTCCATCGTGCAGTCGACGTTTGCGCGGAGCGGCGCGACCTCGATGTCGCGCGAACCGTTGGATTAAAATCCCGCGGTGGGTGCGTCGTCTCCTTCCTCTCACTCACGTCGCTGATGCCATGGCAGAAGCGGGCGTGGGCGTATGATCATCGTGTCCTTTCCATGCGGTAACGGTCTGCGCATTGAATGCGGGTCAAGGCTTCTCCCTCAGAGTTGCCATCCTCACCTGCTCCCGTCGCTCAAGTCGCGCAGGGGAGAGTGTGGACCGCAGCTCCTTCCCGAGCATCCGCCCATTCCCTCCTTCGCCCTCTCTACTATTTAAGCCCGTCAAGCTCTTCCTTGCCTTCCTTTCAACACCCTTGAGCTTTGCCGAGCACCCTTGTTGCTTGGTTGAGCTCAATCCACAGAATCCCCAAATCGCCATTATCGGCCGTGGAGCTCCCTCTTCATCGCCGGCGCTCCAGGGGTTCAATTGCAAATCCACTCGCGTCACTTCGTGCCCCTCTCCACCCTGAACCTTTCCCCTAATCCAACTTTGGTTTGTCTCAACAGGCAGCAACTAATTTTGGAGTTTCCCAAATTCGGCCGAGGTTCGTCGTTTTCACCCTCGCCGCTGGTAAGCTCCTCCTCTCTTCAATTCTTTGCTCATGGACCATCCTTGAGCTCTATTGAAGCTAATGTGATGACCCGGTCTCGCTCACTTTGCTCAGGTCGTCGTCTCCTCGTTGCCATCTCCAACGCCGGTGCGGGTCTTCGTCGCCGGAGCTGCTCCGTCCTTCCCGGTTCCTCTGCGTCCCTCAGGTAGCTCCCTGGTAGTCCCTAGAAGCTCAAGCACTATTTGATTGAACCGCTGCGGAGCTCCTTTGCTGTTGTTGTCGCAACCGTGCATGGCACCGCCGCTCCTCGCTGGCTCGCCACCATTCTAGGCCGGCTCAGCCGCAGTGGGTGGTACCGGCAGGTGCGCACGGCTATTGCGGACCTCAGACCACCGTTGGTTTGCGCCGCCGTGGTCTGAATCGCCGGCGATTCGCCGTGGAATGTTGCCGGGTCATTGTCGGACGCGACCGATACTGTAGCATCGTCATTAAGGCTAATGATTAGCTTAAGCATTTAATGACTGTCCTAAACGAGTTAATGAGTCACTGACGGGTGGGCCCGTGTGCTTAAACGCGCACTGTGCGTGTTTTAGTGAGGACCGTTCGTTTCTTGATTGACGGCTAAGATTTCGCAGAGTCTATGCATACGCGCTGTGCTGCGATCAATCTGAGCCGTCCATTTCGGAATCAACGGCTGTGGTTCACGCAGACGTTCGCGCACGTGAGTTCAAACGCGGCCGTGGCAATTCAATCTGGATCGTTGGATTCGAAATCAACGGCCCGCATTCGTTGGATCCGCGCGGGCGCGTGCGCGTTGTCCCGTTCAACTTGGGCCGTGCGATGCAAGATGAACGGCCCAGGTTTTTCCACATCGTATTGATTTTAGGAATTTCTCGAGAGATTTAATTGTGAACTGAAAAAGGTAATAAACTTCAAAATTGCATAACTAATTCATTTTAGCTCCAATTGAGTTGATTCAAATTTTGTTAGCTCTGGTATGAACTAGGCTTTAATCTAAAAATGGTTGTAAGCTTGGTTCAGCTCCAGAAAATGGATTGGTAAATTGGTTTAGAAATAGGCTTTAATTGTTGCTCTAAAAATTGCATTTAACTTGTAAATTGCATAAGTAATTCTCTATAGATCCTTTTTGAGTGAATCCAATTTTTTTGGCTTCCTCTGTTAGTGTACTAGATGGTAGAATAGGTTTTAGGCATGTCACTGGTTTCAAAATCTTTGTGGGTGCTTTTTATTTTGTGCTCTTATGCATGCCTTTGAAAAATCATAGAAAATGCATACTAGCTCCAAGTGAGGTGAATCCAATTGTGTTATTCATCTCATAAGGTGCTTTGTTTACCATAAAAATCCCAGGTGCAACACCTCTTTGGAAAATTGTGCTAAAGAATTTAATTCGGATGAACAGTAACCGGTTTGAATTTTTCAGCCTTTTTCCAGCTGAGCCGATTTGTTTTGGCCATAACTTTTGCATTGAGAATCCAAATTAATTGGTTCTTATTGCTAAATTCCTTAAAAATCATGCTCTATCTACTGTAAAAATTTCAGAGCATTTGGAGAAATTTTGTTGTTGAGTCTTTTCGGTATTCTTCGTTCTTATCGGTTCTTTATCGCTTTTTCGTTAGGTGCCGACGGGTGCGTTGATCCCGTGAGTAACCCTCTGCAGCATAGTGAGCATCTCCAGCAAGGCAAGCAGTTTGATCATATTCTATCCCATTATATTTTAAAGTCTAATACTTTGTTTACAACTTGTATGTATGCATGCTTTTGTGTCAAAATAATTTTATCGATTAGAGGTAGCTATTCCTATTGCATGGTTGCCCTTAAATTGTTATCCCCTGCCACAAACCATAGGCTAATAATCTCGCTGGTGAATTAGAGCCCGGTGATTGAATTATACTCTTTTATTGTCTTTTCGGTGTCATGCTTAGAAATGCTTAGCTACCGGTAGAATTGGATGGTCATCGACTTAGTCGATGATCTTGATCACACAAAAAAACTATTATTCCATTATGTCCAGCACTTGTGCTTTGTTACTTTGTAAAGAAATAAAAATGAAAACAAAATTGTTATTGACTTGGGCACAATGGATGTTGTGTGATCTCATGGTGTGATGAAATGTGCCTAAGTCCCTAAGGACCGAGTTACTTGGGCCACTAAACTGAGCAATATTGCGTGCTAACCACGCGAGAGGGATATGGGACCTCTCTTGACTAAGTACTTTGGGGGGTGTTAATTATGAGCTGGTTGGTGGTGTTAAAAAAATGTTATTATGATAGGAGGGGAACATTAGCAAATCGGCTTGAGCTGGCTGGCTGATGTGTCTTTCTCTTTGTTGGGTTACGGCTCTTAATTAGCATCATCCATTGGAAATGTCTTATAGGACTTAGCCATACCGGCATACCAAAGGAAGTGTGCTAATCTAGTGGCGAAAAGGCGGTCCGACGTGTGGGTACATTGGTACACCCCTGCAGGGTTAAATCTATTCAAATAGCCTCATCCTAGGTTATGGACACGCTCGGCAAGGTCGTGTAAGAACTAGACTACAACATTTAATAAAAACTTGTTGGGTTGGTATGAATGGATGTTCATACTATTGTTGTGGTAACTATTGGGTTAGTCACTTCCAGGTTGTCTTTACTGTTGTTATTACTATTGTATCGTTGTTACTTCAACAATTAAAAATTGTTTGTCAACTTGCTTTAAATCTATTACATTATTGCAAATGAAAACTTGCTTTATGCTAAAAGTAAGTCTAGAGCTTCCTCCACTTAAATAAACTTGCATGTAGCTAATTATAGGTACATTACCCTTACACGTCGATCTTGCGAGTACATTTTGTACTCATTTGCTTTAATGCTAACTGTAATTGTTGCAGAGGAAGAAGTGGATCCCCAAGGGATGCACTTTTGTGAGATGTCTTCTTGGGTTCGGCGACTAGGTTGGTGGTCGGTTGGTTGCCTTGTGGGTTAAAGGCACACTAATTGGCTCTTTTGTTTATTGCCATCTTATGGCTTTCGCTTTCGCTTTTATTTAACCCTTTAGTTGTTTAGCTCTTTAGCTTGTATTTGGCCGATCGGCCCTCTTTTGTAATAACTCTCTATTATGTATGTCTTTTGTTTAATCTAGTTCGTGCTTTGGCTCTATGTTTGTATGGAATTGATGCATGAACTTGTAAAAGGGTGTATGTATAGCACTTCTGGGTTGTACATATTTTCCCGAGACACGGGATATTTTGTTTGTAATGCTAGGGTCGGTGGTACGACTAAGCATCTCGAGCTCAATCTCCCGGGGTCTCACAGCTACGACCACCGGAGAGGTCGTAGAAACAAGGGCAAAGATGATAGCGGGGGAGACATCCGGCCATGGGGGTGAAATATCCAGTCACCGTGCTGGGAAGGAAGTCGCCACGGATGATCCTCCCAGCCTCCAAGGCCAAGCCGCTGGTGCTGTTACCCCCAAAGGAGAAGAAGAGTTCGAACTCTTCGACCATACCCTTAGGTTCTTCGCTCCTGCCACCGTTGTGGGCTCCCGCGTGTTCAAATATCGTGACCATGTTCCTCATCCTAAGGACCTTCCCAACAGAGGAGACGTTTTTGACGACGAACGCCTCGAAGGGGTATGGTGGAACTTGGTCGACGGATCGATGAACTGAAGGACCCCACGAGGGTGGTATCTTCGTTTGCTCGGACCACCATGGATGTAAGTGCCTGAGGCTTAGCATTTACATTCATGCCTTTTCACGCCTCTTACTGCCTTTCTTTATGCAGAACGCGCTGGGACAGATGGTCACTATCGCTGAATACCATAGGCAACTCGTCCAACTGCGACAAGATAAAGCGCTACTCTGCGAGCAAGCGGAGAGGTGGTAAGTAACTGCTTTTCGTAGCCTTTCATGTTTTAGCCACTCACACAGTACTTGTGGAGGTTTGTGGTAGATTATCTTACAATTAGTTACTGGTCGTAGAAATACTTACGACTAGGATATTGTCGTAAAAGTACTTATGACTAGGAACTAGTCGTAGAAGAACTTACAACCAGGATATTGTCGCGGAAAGACTTACGACAAAGAACTTGGTCATAGAAGAACTTACGACCAGGAAATATGCTGACGTCTACCTTTTCCTTTTGCAGGTTTAGGAGTGATGAGAAGACCTTAGCTGACTCTATCGACTTTGAGAGAGCCGAGAAGAATCAGCTAAGTGAGAAGGTTGAAGACCTCCAAAAGAAGCTTCTGGAGGCAAACTCTGCAAACCAGAAGTTGCAAGGACGATTGATCGGTAAGTGCTGAAGTTAAGACCGCTTTCGACCTTCTTTTCTTTCTCTGATCCTCATTCCTCTTTAGAGAAAGATCAAGAGGTCCAGACGTGGGAGCAGCGCCACATAAAGGATGTTGCTTCTCACGCCGAGGAAGTCAAGAAGTCGGACTCTCAGCTTGTTGGTAAGCAAATTTTTACATGGGACCAATTGATTGTGTTTTCTTCTCGCGGTCATTTCTTTTTCTGACTGGTCTTATTCTTTTCAGAACAAATGGTGCAAACGAAATGACTTTGTGAGGCTTCGACTCGCAATCAGGAGGAAATGAAGGCTTTGAAGATCAACCTTCAAAGCAACATTTCACTTCTGAACAATGTACTCGGTGGGCTCCATGCTGAGGGGATTGCTCCTTGTGACAACACACTGTCTGCCCATTCGAGTGCCATTGGCGAACAAGTCGGAACTTTGCGAGAGCTGGTGACTACTCTGAAGGCCAACCAATCTGACTCTATAAAGGATGCGATGCAAGAGGGAGTAAGATTTGTCTTGGCAAAACTTAAAGCCCATGATCCCAACCTTAATCTACAACCTGTCGTAGATGACTTATTGCGCTCTGAGCGGCGAGCAATTGATGACAAGCATGCGATCGATTCTTTGAGTCGATTCTGAGAGGGTGCACAAATAGGATATCTTTTGCCAGAGTAGTATGCACCAAAGTCCTATAAAGACAATTTTTTTGTTGATGTTGATATATAATCCTTCCTTTTTCCTGAAAATCATCTTTGTCGAGTAGTTAGTAACCCAATAGAAAATGAATGGAAAAAAGAGCAAGACTAAGAATTGAAGTCAAGTTAATAACTTTATCCTAGCCCTTGACTATTTGCTTGGTTTATTTAGATAAACCAAGTAAATAGTATTCAATGGGTTTTCTGAAAAAGAGAGGTTTAACTAACTTACAGCTTTTCGATTGTATTATCCTGCACTGGTCGAAAGAGTAGGAACGAGTCGACACTAGGAAATTCCTTCTAGTGGGCAGGACCACATGCAGAGAGGAGAGACTTCGACTAGGTGATGTTACCATCTCCGACTAGATTAATTAAATCAAGAACAGTCAACTCGAGTTAGATAAATGTTTGGAGTTCCTTTAAAAAATTTGTTCAACTTATTTCAACGCACTCAGTAGGTTCGCTCTGGTAGCAAGAGTTAGAAACAGGATGACGCTAGGAAGTTCCTTTTAGTGGGCAAGACCATGTGCAGAGAGGAAAGTTTTCGACTAGGTGTTGCAACTTTCTCCGACCAGTTAAAACAAACCAAGTTTGTCGAAAGTAGTCGGCGATTTGGAAAGTATACTCGGCAATTTATTTTTCAAAAGATGTACGAAAAAATAAACTAAGGTACTAAGAGTTGGCTTGACATTATTTCAACCATGTTTTGGACCCAAGCTCTTTGTGTTGGTAAAAATGGACGAGCGAGTCGACTCTAGGAAGTTCCTTCTAGTGGGCGGGACCACATGCAGAGAGGAGAGGCTTCGACTAGGTGATGTTACCATCCTTTTGATCAGTGTAAAGATGAATTGGGTACTGGTCGTAGAGTGTCTTATGACCAGTGTATTGTCGTGGAAGAGTTCACGACTAGGAACTGATCGAGGGCAGACCTTCGACCAGGGTATGGTTGAAAGAATTGTCAAAGCGCTACTCAAAGTAAGACAATAAAGATAGAAAGAACACGATGCTTTATTAAGCGGTTGGTCGTTTACCGTAGAATTTGCGTGGTGATCGATATTCAAGAATTTGAGAGAATTCGTCAGTCTTCCATTTCGATCGTCTCAACACAGTCGCATAATTTCGACCATTTGTGGAAGGACCTTCCCACTTGGGGAAAGCTTGTTACGATTAGGCGGGATTGAATTTTCCTCAATACCAAGTCACTTCTGAGAAGGCTACGAGGTTGGACCTTCGATCATAGTATTTTGCGAGGCTTCTTTGGTAGGCCTTGAGCGGATTAAGGCCTAATTCCTCTTTTCTTGGCGGAGTTAATGTCATCCGCTCGAAGTTGTTCTTGGGCTGAGTCATTGAAACTCTCAACCCTTTTAGGCCTGATCTTTAGTTCTGGCCGAAGCATGGCTTCAACACCAAAAACTAGGAAAAAAGGTGTTTCACCTGTTGCCCGACTAGCGGTCATGCGAACTACCCATATCTTGAGGGTAATTCTTGTACCCCAAGCCCCCGAGCGCTTGACAAGCTGGTCGAAGACTCGAGTTTTAATTCCCTGCATTATTTGGCCATTTGCTCGTTCGACTACCCTATTGCTTTGGGGATGGGTGACAGAGGCGTAACGAGCTTGGTATCAGACTCGTCATAAAAATTCTTGAAATTTTCTTTCGAAAATTATTTACCATTATCTGTGATTATTCGACTTGGGACACCAAACCGAGTAATCACGCTTCTCATCATGAACCGTTTTGCGGCTTCCGTTGTTATCCCAGTCACAGGATCAACTTTGATCCATTTTGTGAACGTATCAATAGCCACAAAAAGGAACTCGAATCCTCCTGGGGCCCTTGGAAACGGTCCTAGGATATCGAGACCCCAGGTCGCAAAAGGCCAAGATAAAGGGATGGTTTGTAATGCCTGAGATGGTTGGTGTATTTGCCTGCTATGAAACTGGCATTGTACACATTTCTTAACCAATTCTTTGGCATCGTAGAGGGCTGTTGGCCAGTAAAATCCTTGTCGAATGGCTTTTCCGACCAACGTTCTATAGGAAGCATGAGTTCCACAGATGCCCCCGTGTATGTCGTGAAGGAGTTTTAGTCCTTCTCTGTGCAGTATGCATCGCATGAGTACCCCTTGAGTACCTCGTTTATAGAGGACTCCTTCGACCATAGTATACATTTTGGCCTTTTGGGATAAACGATCTGCTTCGAGATCGTCATCGGGTATGGAACCCGTCTGAAGATACTTGTAGATGGGGTCCATCCAAGTATCCTCGTAATCTAGAGAGGCTATCTCAATAGGAGATGTCTCTGGTGTGTCCACCAGAGACGGTTTTTGGAGTTGCTCCAAGAAAACTCCTTTTGGTACTTGTGATCGGGAAGAAGCTATCCAAGCAAGCTGGTCTACGAGGAAATTATCCTTTCGAGGGATAAATTGTACCTCGAAACTAAAAAATGCTTTTCAAGCTTTCGAACCTCCGACAAGTACCGAGACATGGTCGGATTAGAGCACTGGTACTCTTTTCCGACCTGATTCACGACTAGTTGAGAGTCTCCTCTCACGAGTAGTCATCGAATTGTGAGCGCTTTCACAACTCGTATGCCGGCTAGTAAACCTTCGTATTCTGCCACGTTGTTAGTGGCCTGGAAGTTTAGCTGTATGGTATACTTTAAGGTCTCTCCGTTAGGAGATTCCAGGACCACCCTAGCCCCCGAGCCACTTAAAGTAAGTGACCCGTCAAAATACATCGTTCACTTGTCGTGGGTATCGTACTGGGATTTATGCATTCGGCGACAAAGTCTGCCAAGATCTGGGATTTAATGGCCGTTCGGGACACAAAATGGAGGTCGAACTCCCCAAGTTCTATCGACCATTTAGACATCGTCCGCCGCTTCCCTATTTTGGAGGATTACTACCAAGGGAACTCATACGGCACAATTATCTTGTGCGCTGAAATAATGTCGCGATTTTCTCGAAGACATGAGGAGGGCATAGAAGCTTTTGGACACGAGGGTAATGCTCCTAGGTCCATGCAAAACTTCACTTCGTAGTACCTTGGTCGTTGAGCGTTTTCACGTTCTCGACTAGTACTCGCCTCACTGTGGCGTGGTAGCTAGATAAATTAAGAGTGTCTCTTGGTTTGAAACGAGCAGAGAAACTCAGTAAGATATCTCTTGACATCCTCGGCAGCGTTTGTCTCTTGACCACTCGAAACCCTCATGCTTCCTTAGAAGTTTAAAGAAAGGTAGTCCATTTTTCCCCGATGCGTGCTATGAAGCGACTTAAAGTCGCTATACACCCGTGAGCTTTTGGACTTCTTTCTTTGTGGTTGGAAGCGCATTTGAACAAAGGCTTTTATCTTTTCGGGATTTGCTTCGATCCCTCGTACGGAGACCAGGAATCCAAGCAATTTTCCCGAAGAGACTCCAAACACACACTTCTCAGGGTTGAGTTTCAAGCGGTATTTTTTGAGGTTGTCGAACGTCTCCTACAAGTCTGAAACATGATTAAGCCGTTTGATGCTTTTTACGACTAGATCGTCAACATAGGCTTCCAAATTTCGGCCTAGTTGAGGTGAAAAAGTCGATTGCATCAAACGTTGAAAAAAAGTGCTAGTATTTTTTAGACCAAATGGCATCTTGACATAGCAAAATATACCAAATAGAGTAATAAATGCAGCCTTCTCTTCATCATCTAGACACATATTTATCTAGTGGTAACCAGAATATGCATCTAAAAAACTTAATGTTTCTCAACCAGCAGTAGAGTCACCCAACTGATCGATACGAGGTAAAGGGAAATCATCTTTTGGACAAGCTTTATTAAGACCAGTAAAGTCTACGCACATTCACCACTTGCCGTTAGACTTCCTAACCATTACAGGGTTGGCCAACCACTCTGGGTGGTCAACTTCTCTTATAAAGCCTGCTTTAAGTAGCTTGTCCAATTCTGATCTTATAGCATCTCATCGATCAGGGGCCAAATCTCCGTAATTTTTGTTTTACGGGTACTTTGTCAGGCCGTAAAGCTAGCCTGTACTCGATCACTTCCCTAGGGACTTGGGCATGCGGATGCTTGCCACGCCAAGACATCTGCGTTTGCTCGGAGGAAAGTGAGGCGTCTTCCTACTTAGGGTCGGAAGTATCCCGGTCTGAACGATCTTGAAGGTTCCTCTGATCGGGGAACCTCTTTGTGAGACCGGAATATTGGAGGTTTATTGAATTAACAATCATACCAAAAGCATAATTCTTAATCAAGAACAACCGATTCTTAATTAAAAATTATACTAGAAGCATAATTCTTAACAAGGTACAAATCAATATTACGGTTCCGGATATATGTATCACAATAGTTCCTGGTTCGAGACCATTGCACATATATCCTCAAACAACATTGTATCATACATACAAGGCATACATTTACATAATTATACATAGCATGTTACAATTAGGTTTGGAATTCTACAATATTATGTGACTTTGGTCACAACAAAACTTCAAATGAAGCAAAACGAAATCGCAAAAGACCACCAATGGCCTCCCATCACCCTCAGGCTATTGAGTGGAAGTTAGAACTAGCTTCACTCGTTAGCGTGACCCTGATCGACACTAATGGCCATCTCATACAGATAACCATCCTCACCTGCAACAAGAGGTTATAAAACCTGAGTACAAAAGGTACTTGCAAGACTTACACAAACTATTAAAAGAAAGTGTTTGAGAGATCCTATACAAAGGATTAGAATTTTGTACATGCATAAGGTTAACAACAGGAAGGTTATAATGGTTTCAATTTTTGCGTAAAGCAATACATCTTAAGCCTACACTTGCTAAGTTTTAATAAAGCAATTTTTTATAAACCAATTTGGACTACAACATGAAGTAAAAGAGAGCATAATCATAATCAATGATAGCAATAAAGTGGCTGTCCAAAATTATCAAAAACATTGCAAGAATGTCTCTCATACCGAAATAGTATCCATACAAAGTTTCATTTCAAAGTCTATATAAAGATCTATTCAACTCAAGCGTTGTCCATAACCGTGGACACGGCTATTCGAATAGTTTTGATCCTGCAGGGATGTACATCTTTACCCACACGACTTAGTTAGCCCGTAAGCCTCCGGAATAATAGCACACTGCCTTTGGTATGCCGTCCGGGTAAACTTAAGATTTGGTGTTTTTCAACAAGTTGACACTATTGAGCTGGAATACTCATGTGTGACTAATCCTGCTTAGTTCAAGTTACTAATAGAACCTGCCAACCGGGGGTCCACATGTTGTGCCGAGAATGCCGATTTGATAGACAAAAATTAAATGACAGAAAAGTAGAGCTGTGCTAGCTACACATATTAACCGCAATCGGAGCCCTTAAGGTGCGTACATGTGATGGAACGCATGTCGTCCTCACCCTCTTAAGAACATACGATACATATATGAGATCAAACACATATGTCCTTTCTTTCTGTTTTCCAACTCAATAGCATTAACCTTTTACTTAACCAAGCAGCGCCCATACACTGCGTGTGGAAGTACGTTGGGGCTTGAATCGTTCGATCAATGTTAGGTCCTTAATCAATCTAGACAAGACAACCACATTTCCCAATCTCATGCACGAAGGCACCATCACTAGCATCCATTTGTCCGATTTAAAAATCGGTGTAACTAAACAAAATTTGCTTTCATTTCAGATTTAAATGGGTGAACAAAGAATCAAAATATATAAATGAAATTCATTTAATGTTTCCAAGTTTGGTAAAATAAACTTGACAACACTCTGATTGCATGGCTAAGCAATTCTGGAATAAGTATTTGAGTATAGAAGCACTACCTTAAGTTTGAGTGTATGATCGATTAAAGGTAAGCCTCAAGTGTTAGGTGGTAACTAACTATTAACGAGATGACAAATAAATTTTTAGGAAACTAGCATACAACTTGATGTCACTTTTTTTAGAAATCTGATACAAAAATTGGGATCAATATGGTGCAAAGCGGATGCTTGCCTTGATAATAGTAAACCTCTTGTTCGGGTTCTTCTTTGCTTTCATGAATGATTCAATCACTTGGAAGAACCGGAATCTAGAACACTAAAAAAATCCAATGAATAGCAAGAAAAGCGGCAGAAAGCAAAATGCGAGAAAAGAGTGCATGATCAATAGCTCAATGCATATTTAACAACATGCTTAAGTTATCTCTAGCTTAAGTAAGAATAATAACCCATTTTTAATACCCATTGATATTAATTGTCAAAATTAGGGTTTAGCATAGCACTGCAGTTTCAGATTGGTTTAGTGTAGAACTGTAGTTTCAGATTTTTCAAACTAAAACAGGACAAGTTAAAAAGAATTATCGATTCATACATTATAAGCAAAATACTTTGCTTAAGCTACAGCTAACTTAAATAAGGATAGTAACCCATATTAATACTTGTAGACACTATTTGATAAGACTTAAGGTTCAGTTTTAAGCTACAGGTTCAGATTTTAGAAAAACTGAGAATGAGACGGATTACAAAGGAATAAAGTTTGCTGATCTAAACATCTTACAAGTGAAAACTTTGTTTGAACTAAGAGTATTCTTACTAGGGCAGAAACCTACGCATCATTTAATAACACCAAGTGACCGGAATTGAAGACCAAAAGCTTGCTATGTGCACTGTCGGCTTGACCGAAAATAGGACAGAGTCATAGCCGACTGTTATTGGCAGATTGCCAAAACTGAAACTTGCTGATTTATAATACTATGAGCAAAATAACATTTTTGTTTGTGCTATGGTTAAGTGAGTAAAGCTAGAGGATTCTCTTAACATTTAACATTACTAATTAACATGAATTACAAGAGGAAGATTCTGTTAGAGCTACAGTTTTAGATTTTAGCAAAGCTGAAAGTGGACAGATTTCAAATAAATATGGTTGTTGATCTGTACATATCGCGAGGTTAATAAAGTTAAGAGTCTAACTTATCATTTATACGCTTTACTAGAAGAAATCAAGGGCCAACATCTTGTTGTATGCTGTTGGCATGACCAACAATAGCAGCAAGATAGGAATTCCATTCAGGTTTAGCTACAGCTTCAGTTTTGCAAAAACGAAACAGGACAGATAACAAAAGTAAAGCTTGCTGCTATACTAGACTATGAGAAAATGATATTTTTGATTAAGCTACAGCTAAATGAGTAGAATTCAAAGCCTAGCTTACCACTTAACATCATTTAACACTAATGATCCAATTTTGGTTTAAACTGAAACTGCAGTTTTTAGATTTTGAAATATGAAAATAGGACAGGTTACAAAAAGGGGAAATTAGCTCAGTGACATCGTGTTCAGACGTATTTAGAGGAATGATATTGCGTTCGTGAGGCATTGCAAAATAACATCGCGAAGACATGAAATACTACCGAATGACATCATTTGTCACATTAGTCCAGATTAGTTCTTTGTTCCGTCAGTTAATTCCGTTTGGCCAATTTTTATATATAGAAAATGAACTAAAAAAATTATGAAATTTTTGTGGAGCATCCTGATATAGTTTACTTGCTTGTATATTTTTTTTCAAAACTATATCCATTTTGATTTTTTTTTCTCTAAAATTCATTAAAGTATACTATTTGTAGGACTTTTCAATATATAAAATGAGGTATAAATATTATGAATTTTTTTTTCAGGCTCCTTACATAATGGACTTGATTGTATAATTTGTTTTAGAATTTTTTTAAAATTAATTCATGCAATTCCATAATATTTAGACATCATTTCATAATGTCCACTGTGTAAGTTCTCCAATATAGAAAATGAGGTCTAATTGCATTAATTAATTTTTGAAAAATTCTGGAAAAATTACACAATCAATTTCACCTTGTAAGGAGCCTAGAAAACAAAAATCATAATGTTTGGACCTCATTTTCTATATTAGAAAAGTCATACAAACAGTATACTTTAATGAATTTTAGAGAACAAATCGGAATGGATAAAATTTTGAAAAAAACACACAAGCAAGTAAACTATATCAGGATGCTCCACAAAAAATTTAATAATTTTTTGAGCTCATTTTCTATATTTAAAAATTGGCCAAACAGAAGTAACTAACGGAACGGTAAACTAACGGACGGAATGTGACGGCGATGTCATTCGGCAGTATTTCTTATCTTCGCGATGTTATTTTGCAGTGCCTCACGAAACCAATGTCATTCCTCTAAATACGTCTGAACGCGATGTCACTGAGCTAATTTCCCCTTACAAAAATGGTTTGCTGATTCTAAACACTCACAAGTAAGGTGCTATGCTTAAGTTTAGAGTATTCTTGACTAGGTTAGCAAGTTAACTCACCATTTACTAGTAGCAACTGACAAGAATTAAAAAGTTAAAGATTGAAGAGGTTACTGTATTGTTGGTTAAACCGAAAACAGACATATTGCAAAAGAAATGGTTGTCTGACCAAAACATCTTACAAATGAAATACCTGGTTTGAACTAAGAGTATTCAAAACTAGGACAGCAACCTAATTCATCATTTAATCACTAATTAACAGAAATTTGAGAAATTGAAACCCTGCTGTGCATATTGTCGGCTCAACTGACAACAAAACAACAAAGTCAAGTATTGAATTTTTTTGCTTATTGGTTAACACACTTAAACACAAGATTCTTGCTGGAGCTAAACCTAATATTTAAGAAAGATAAAACCTTAGACCAACCCTTGTTAACCCTAATCGGCAAGATTAACGAAAAAAGGAAAAGCTACGAGGTTTGGTCAATCTGCCGACAACAACGACCAGAGATGAATATTTGGGCTAAAGCGAAATGGAGACATTAAGAACAAAAGAATAATTGCTTATGATACTAGGGTTTAGCAGGAGGCTATCCAAACTTGGAGGTATAATAGGAAAGCTCAAAATCTTGAAAACGATATGAAAGACTGAAAAGTTATAAAAAGAAACAATTCGGTAATATCAAGATTTGAGCATCATAAGCATAAGTGAGTGATTCTAGTAAGCTATTGAGATTCCTAAGAAGCTTAAGAAGAAAAGAATTGAGGTCATAGCTCACCAGCAAAGTTGTAGAAGAAATATTTGGTTTTTCAGCCGAAATAGAGAAAGATTAAATTCTGCTTCACCGGAGCAAGGAGGTTAACACAGTGGCGCTCGGCCATTTCGGTCAAGCAGAGAGCAACACCCAGTTCAAGCTGGACAAGAAAATGGATGAAGAGAGAAGCTCCCTCGGTCAACAATGGCAGTGAGCCAGAAATTAGGATTCCTATAGAGTTGAACCACCAGAGAAACCGAGAGGACTCTAGAACTGTTGCGGTGGCAAAATGATGACAGTGGCGATGGATCATTCACAAGCTCGGGTGAATCGCCACCTCTCAGCGAACAAGGTCGTATTTGCGATTACCTGAGTAGAGGAGGAAGAGATAAAGTAGAAGTGATACTGTGCTTCTGTTGACATGCAAAGCACAAAAAAAAGAACTCCAACGATGGCGACAAAATATCCAACGGCAGGTCCAAAAGAATATCAGCCATCTGATTTAATAGGAGTGGCTGAGATTATGATAGACATTGGGAGTTCTAACCGTTACTTTGTATATAGGCCGTGCGATCTTAATCGATCTTAATCGACGGCCACACAAAGACTCGGCTCGAGCTCATACGAGTTAAAAGCGGCACCACATTAAATCAAGCGCTCAGATGCATCGTGAGTTGGACGGTCGAACGTCACATCGATCTGGCGGTTCGACCGAGATCTGACGGTTCACTACTTTGACTAGAAATTGGAGATTTTAGATTGTAACAACCTATCCAAGTTTCAAAATAAACAGTGATGCTACGAAAAGCATCTTATTACTGTTTATTAAAATTGGGTCATTACAAACCTACTATAAGAGAATCTCGTCCGAGATTAGGGTAGTTTAGAAGCTGGAAAGGAATGAAGCTAAAATGATTCTTTTGGAAATATAACTTCAGTTGTCTTTATTTCTTTCAAAGACAGAAAAGAAAGATTCTAATAAACAACATAGTATTGCTATTACATCCTTCTTTTACATTGCTTTGTTTAACCTTGCCTTTCTTGATTCAAAGGTAATTTTTAAACAGCAAAGAGGTGGGGGTGCTCAATTCTCATCAGATCTTCACGCTCCCATGTGGCTTCATCCTCTGAATGATTAGCCCACTAAACTTTTAAGAATTTAACGGTGCGGTTTCTTGTCCTGCGTTCCTCTCATCGAGGATCATGCACGGTTGCTCGAGATAGGAAAGGTGCGGTTGGAGATCAAGATTCTCATAAGCAGTGGCCTCAGTAGGAACACAAAGACATTTCTTCAGCTGGGAAACATGAAAAGTATCATGCCTTCTTGAGAGAGTCGGAGTAGCTCCAATTGATAGGCCCAGACTCCTCGTTTAGCAATAATTCGGAAGGGTCCGATATAACGAGGTGCTAGCTTTCCTTTCACCTGAAAGCGATGAGTGCCCTTCATCGGTGATACTTTGAGATAGACGTAATCCTCTACCTCAAAGCTTAACTCACGATGATGATGGTCAGCATAGCTCTTCTAACGAGACTGGGCAATTTTCAAACGGTCTCGAATCATACCAACTTGCTCTTCAGCTTCCACTACCAAGTCTGGACCATAGAATGGTCTTTCACCAGACTCGGACCAATTCAATGGAGTCCTACAAGCTCTTCCATACAAGGCTTCAAAAGGTGACATTTGAATACTTGCTTGGTAGCTGTTATTGTAGGAAAACTCCACATACGGCAAGGATTTCTCCCAATTCTTGCCATATGATAGCACACAAGCTCTAAGAAGATCCTCCATCACTTGATTCACCCTTTCAGTTTGACCACTGGTTTGAGGATGATAAGTAGTGCTGAAGGAGAGTTTAGTCCCCATGGCTTGATGAAGACAATTCCAGAAATGAGAAGTGAACTGAGGTCCACGGTCTGAAACAATGATCTTCGGAACACCGTGGAGACAAACAATCTTAGCAATATAGAGCTCTGCTAATTGCTTGCCATTGAAGGTGGTTTTGACAGGAATAAAATGAGCCACTTTCGTTCAGACGATCAATGATCACCCAAATGGCATCAAACCCATTTGAGTCTTTGGAAGACCGGTAACAAAATCCATACCGACTTCCTCCCATTTCCAATGTGGGATAGGAAAAGGTTGAAGGGTACCAGCTGGCTTCAAGTGCTCAGCTTTAACCCTTTGACAAATATCGCATTCAGCAACATACTGAGCAATTTGCCTTTTCATTTGGCTCCACCAAAAGGTCTTTTTAAATCTGGTACATCTTAGTGCTCCAGGATGCAAAAAAACTTGGAATTATGGGCCTCTTTAAGAATTAGGCCTCTCGGTTGAGGATTTGAGGTACCACCAAACGATTGCGATATCGAATGATACCTTGGGCATCCTCAGAAAATTCGTTGGCTTTACCCGCCTTCAAATTTTCCTTGATCTTAGCTACCTCTGTATCAGTTTTCTGAGCTTCCAGAATCTGATCTTCAAGTGTGGACTTCACTTGTAAGGCAGCGAGAGTTCCTTCATCCACCATTTCGAGACTTAAGCGCTGAAAATCAGCACATAAGCTCTTAGCCAGAGGTACTGTCGACAAGCAGTTGCATTGTGACTTTCTGCTTAAAGCATCAGCCACAACATTGGCTTTGCCTGGATGGTAATGAATACCCATATCATAGTCCTTGATCAATTCAAGCCATCTTCTTTGCCTCATATTCAAATAAGTTTGAGTGAATATGTATTTCAGGCTCTTATGATCAGTATAGATTTCACAACGATTACCGATGAGGTAATGTTGCCAAATCTTTAATGCATGGACTATGGCTGCCAATTCCAGATCATGAGTAGGATAATTCACTTCATGAGGTCGCAACTGCCTGGATGCATATGCCACAACTCGGCCTTCTTGCATGAGTACACAACCAAGTCCATGGTGAGATGCATCGCAATAGATATCGAAGCTCTTATGAACATCTGGCAGAGTAAGAACTGGAGCTTTGGTCAGAAGAGTTCTCAAAAGCTGGAAGCTTTCTTCACACTCATCTAACCACTCGAATTTCTTCTTCTTCTTCAAAAGCTGAGTCAGAGGCCTCGAAATTTTGGAGAAATTTTCAATGAACCTACAGTAATAACCCGCAAATCCAAGAAAACTTTGGACTTCAGAAACATTCTGGGGCTACTTCCAGTCTAGCACATCTTGTACTTTGCTGGGATCAACAGTGATACCTCCTTCGGATAACACATGTCCCAAGAATGCGACTTGCTTGAGCCAGAAGGCACACTTGCTAAACTTAGCATATAACTGATGCTTGCGAAGTGTTTCCAACACAAATCTCAAATGCTGCTCATGCTCTTCAGTAGACTTGGAATAGATAAGAATGTCGTCAATGAACACAACAACAAACTTATCCAAGAAATCCATGAATACTGAATTCATAAGATTCATGAAATAAGCCGGAGCATTTGTTAGACCAAAGGACATAACAGTATACTCGTACAACCCGTAACGAGTAGAGAATACTGTTTTAGGAATGTCCTCAGCTCTAACCTTGATCTGATGATAGCCCGATCGCAAATCAATTTTAGAAAAGACTCGGGCTCCAGTCAGCTGGTCAAAAAGATCATCAATTCGAGGCAAAGGATACTTATTTTTGATAGTGACTTTATTCAACGGACGGTAGTCCACACACATCCGCAAAGTATTATCTTTCTTCTTGACAAAGATGGCCGGGCATCCCCAAGGTGAGGAACTCGGTCGAATAAATCCCTTGTCAAGTAATTCTCCAAGCTGTTTCTTTAATTCAACCAGCTCATTGGGAGGCATACGACAAGGTCTTCTAGATATGGGAGCAGTACCAGGAACTAGTTCAATTACAAACTCCACTTCCCAATCTGGTGGCATACCGGGAAGGTCTTCAGGAAAGACATCAGGATACTCACACACAATAGGTACTGACTCCAAGGTAGGGGTGGCATCAGCTTGCAACGCACAAAGATGAGAATTGACTATCTTGGATTGAAAAACGACTGAAATGCCGTCTTCATTAGTTATAGAAATAGACCGTTGAGCACAATTAATTTGCCCTCGATTCTTGGATAGCCAATCCATTCCCAAAATGACATCTAATCCTTTAGAGTCTATCACAATTAAATCTGCCCAAAAATTTACCCCTTGAATGCTTATGTTGACGCTACGGCAGATTTGATCAGTTTTGAAAACTGACCCAGGTGAGCAAATAACATGCGGTGGGTGAAGTTGATGCATGCCCAAATGATGTTGTACAACAAAATGCCTACTAACAAAAGAATGGGATGCTCCAGAATCAAATAAAAGCGATGGTAATTTGGAATTAACTAGAGCATACCGAGAACAACATCGGGAGCATCGATCGCCTCTTGAAGATGATCTGGTTCACACGACCTCGGGGCCAGGCTGGATCGAGGCTTATGAGGTCTTCGGAGATGGTCTTTGGACACACAGCGGTAGGGAAAGGTGAACAAGTGGTAACCCACGTGCCTTAGCATAACTCTTGGTTTCGCGAAATGTCGGGGCGTCCACAATGGAAACAGATCACACGAACTGACATTGGCGATGGGTGGCCGACTCCCACGATTTGGGCTGCCCGGTGGGTGGAGGTGGACGAAATGCAAACACAGGTGCCCTTGGAGGAGCTGGGTGGCTTTCGAAAAGATTGAGGCTACCGAGACGCGGTCTTATTGAGCGGCTACTAGGCGCAAAGCTGGGTAGCCTTCGCGCTTCGTGACTCCTCCAAAGCCTTGCTTTTAGTCTCAGCAATAATGGCTTTGTCGACGAGGTGCTGAAAATTTCTGAAGTCTTGCACTGCCAGGGCCAACTATAGCTCTTCAGATAATCCATGCATGAAGCGGTTTCGACGACGAAGGTTAGTCGAAACATCATCAGGTGCATACCGAGCAAGGAAGTTGAATTCATGTAAATACTCGGTCACCGACTTTCTCCCTTGCTTAAGTGCGAGAAATTCCTGCTGCTTAACCAACATCACCCCTTCGGGAATATGAGCTTCACGAAAGGTTTCCGTGAACTCTTCCCAAGTAGGGACATGTCTAGCGGGTTGGTTGGCAAGAAGGTTGTCCCACCAAACGCTAGCTGCTCCATCCAACTAGTAACTAGCGAACAAAACTTTCTCCCTCTCGGAACATTGAGATATCAACAAATTCTTCTCAATATTCCGGAGCCAATCTTCGACTTCCAATGGTTCTTGGGAGCTGGAGAACACCAGCGGGTTGGTCCATTAGAAATCAGCAAGACCCCCATGCACATGATGGCCTCCTGCCCCGCCAGCTGGTGTGGTAGTGGAAGAAGTGTTACGTGTAATTTGCTCCAGAATGCGCGTTTGGTCCATCCTGTTGCGCTCTATCTGCATGAGCACATCAGCCATTGAGGGCAGCGGAGGAAACTCCTCTTCCTGGCGACCACCTTGTGGACCATGAGAACCAGAAGGGTCAACCTGCTCTCCCTGAGAGTAGGGAATTGGGGTAGAGAATCTCTCCTCTTGTTGTGCTTTCGTCTTGTGAGTAGTAGAATCTGTCATCTTGTTACCACACAATGGTTAACAACATCACAAGGATACACTCAAGCAAACACAAACAAGATTGGACAGAGAGAAAGAAAATACTAAACCTCCACATGCATAATGATATGAAATGCATCAGAATTAACACCAAAAGAACACAAGTTCCATTTCAGCAAACGAGTTTAGTAACACCCATATATGTCAGTAGACAATAATGGGCAAGATCCAACAAAAGCTTTACAACCTTCAAAGTCGAACAAAAGGGCCATCCTATTATTTTTAATACAAGATAGCTACTGGCCGGCTACTACTACTTCCTAAGCTTGGTGCTCATCATCCATCCCCTACACATAGTCATCGCGGTTAAAATTCACCGGAAACTCATTTAACAGATGAGCCTCAGGTGAACCCGTGTCTATGGGGTTCGATGGGTGATGAGGCGCCGAGGAGAACCTAGCGGCAGATGATGACCTCCGGAGAGTGCGGTCATTGCGTCGAGGAAAGCCTGCAGACATCCGGGCTTGGCGACACTGTCCAAGGATAGGAACAAGTCCGGCCACCTCAGGAAGTCGAAATCCCGGTGGTGCAGTAGTAGTTGAAGGGATCTCGTTGTTACCATAAAGCACGTTATAGGGAACGTGATTCATGGCAACACCAAGCCTCATATACTCCTGAGCTTCATGCAGACGACGGCGGGTCTCCCACAGCTCATACACCAAACAGCGATGGATCTGGTCCATAATATGAACCAACCTCGCCAACTGGCGTACATGTGGGTCCTCTCCAAACTGGATCTCATCGAACGTGCTCACATCTGCTCTAGGGCCTTGCTTCGGAAAGTGATCATAGGGTGGTTGAGACAACTCCGTCAAATCATGACGAAGAAGACTCATCATCCTACAAGCTGCTTCCTGAACGACCATAGACTCAGACGTGGCATGTACATGGATACAGTATGGAACACTACCCACCACCTGCCTAGCAATCACATTAATGATAGCCCGGTATTCCTCCATCCCGGGTCCTCGATCACGACGATAGATGGCATATTCCGGTTGATAGGTGAAATTGGCTCGCTGCATCATATCCCGCAGCAAAGCCGGAAATCCATCTACGTCTTCGATTCGGGTCTCCTTAACCAAGTACCAGCCGCTCATCTATAGACAAAAGACAAGGTAAGTAAGCAACTTATCTTGGAAAGTTAACGTAAAGTTGGGTAAGAATTGATACTAAGGAGGATAAGAAGTAAAAGATGTCATACTTAAATTTCCAGAAATTAGTTATGTTAACATAATTTCACAGAAACTCACTAGTGATAACGACCATGCTAATTCTAACCTACAGCCAAACGTATGCTCTTATACCAACGCTGTGAGGACCCCGGAATATTAGAGGCTTATACCGAATTAACAATCATACCAAAAGCATAATTCTTAATCAAGAACAACCGATTCTTAATTAAAAATTATACTAGAAGCATAATTCTTAACAAGGTACAAATCCAATATTCAGGTTCCCGGATATATGTATCACAATAGTTCCCAGGTTCCAGACCATTGCACATATATCCTCAAACAACATTGTATCATACATACAAGGCATACATTTACATAATTATACATAGCATGTTACAATTCGGTTTGGAATTCTACAATATTATGTGACTTTGGTCACAACAAAAGTTACAAATGAAGCAAAAGCGAAACGACAAAAGACCACCAATGGCCTCCCATCACCCTCAGGCTATTGAGTGGAAGTTAGAACTAGCTTCACTCGTTAGCGTCACCCTGATCGACGCTAACGGGCATCTCATACAGATAACCATCCTCACCTGCAACAAGAGGTTATAAAACCTGAGTACAGAAGGTACTCGCAAGACTTACACAAACTATTAAAAGAAAGTGTTTGAGAGATCCTATACAAAGGATTAGAATTTTGTACATGCATAAGGTTAACAACAGGAAGGTTATAATGGTTTCAATTTTTGCGTAAAGCAATACATCTTAAGCCTACACTTGCTAAGTTTTAATAAAGCAATTTTTGTAAACCAATTTGGACTAAAACATGAAGTAAAAGAGAGCATAATCATAATCAATGACAACAATAAAGTGGCTGTCCAAAATTATCAAAAACATTGCAAGAATGTCTCTCATACCGAAATAGTATCCATACAAAGTTTCATTTCAAAGTCTATACAAAGATCTATTCAACTCAAGCGTTGTCCGTAACAAGTGGACACGGCTATTGAATAGTTTTGACCCCTGAGGATGTACATCTTTACCCACACGACTTAGTTAGCACCGTAAGCCTCTGGAATAATAGCACACTTGCCTTTGGTATGTCGTCAAGATAAACATAAGATTTGGTGTTTTTCAACAAGTTGACACTATTGAATTTGGAATACCCATGTGTGGTGATCACTTCGATTCAAGTTACTAATAGAACACCTTAGCAGGGGTCCACATGTTCTTGGGGAATGCCGATTCGATAGACAAAAATTAAATGATGAAAGTAGAGCTGTGCTAGCTGCACATATTAATTAATCGGGCCCTTAAAGTGCGTACATGTGATGGAGCATGTACGTCCTCACCCTCTTAAGAACATATGATAAAGATATGAGATCAAACACATATGTCCTTACTTTCTGTTTTCCAACTCAATAGCATTAACCTTTTACTTAACCAAAGCAGCGCCCATACTGCTGCGTGTGGAAATGCGTTGGGGCTTGAATCGTTCGATCAATGTTCAGGTCCTTAATCAATCCGAGACAAGACAACCACATTTCCCAATCTAGTGCGAAGGCACCATCACTAGCATCCATTTGTCCGGTTAAAAATCATTGTAACTAAACGAAATTTGCTTTCATTTCAGATTTAAATGGACTGAACAAAGAATCAAAATATATAAATGAAATTCATTTAATGTTTCCAAGTTTGGTAAAATAAACTTGACAACACTCTGATCGCATGGCTAAGCAATTCCTGGAATAAGTATTTCAGTATAGAAGCACTACCTTAAGTTTGAGTGTATGATCAGATTAAAGGTAAGCCTCAAGTGTTAGGTGGTAACTAACTATTAACAGATGACAAATAAATTTTTAGGAAACTAGCATGCAACAGTGTCACTGTTTTTAGAAATCTACAGTACAAAAATTGGGATCAATATGGTGCAAAGAGGATGCTTGCCTTGATAATAGTAAACCTCTTGTTCAGGTTCTTGCTGCTCAGTAACAGATTCAATCACTTCAGAAGAACCAGAATCTAGAACACCAAAAAAAATCCAATGAATAGCAAGAAAATGGCGAGAAGAGAAAAGTGCGAAAAGAGTGCATGATCAATAGCTCAATGCATATTTAACAACATGCTTAAGTTATCTCTAGCTTAAGTAAGAATAATAACCCATTTTAATACCCATTGATACTAATTGTCAAAATTAGGGTTTAGCATAGCACTACAGTTTCAGATTGGTTTAGTGTAGAACTGTAGTTTCAGATTTTGAAACTGAAACAGGACAAGTTAAAAAGAATTGTCGATTCATACACTATAACCAAATACTTTGCTTAAGCTACAGCTAACTTAAATAAGGATAGTAACCCATATTAATACTTGTAGACACTATTTGATAAGACTTAAGGTTCAGTTTTAAGCTACAGGTTCAGATTTTAGAAAAACTGAGAATGAGACGGATTACAAAGGAATAAAGTTTGCTGATCTAAACATCTTACAAGTGAAAACTTTGTTTGAACTAAGAGTATTCTTACTAGGGCAGAAACCTACGCATCATTTAATAGCACCAAGTGACCGGAATTGAAGACCAAAAGCTTGCTGTGTGCACTGTCGGCTTGACCGAAAATAGGACAGAGTCACAGCCGACTGTTATTGGCAGATTGCCAAAACTGAAACTTGCTGATTTATAATACTATGAGCAAAATAACATTTTTGTTTGTGCTATGGTTAAGTGAGTAAAGCTAGAGGATTCTCTTAACATTTAACATTACTAATTAACAGGAATTACAAGAGGAAGATTCTGTTAGAGCTACAGTTTTAGATTTTAGCAAAGCTGAAAGTGGACAGATTTCAAATAAATATGGTTGCTGATCTGTACATATCGCAGGTTAATAAAGTTAAGAGTCTAACTTATCATTTATACGCTTTACTAGAAGAAATCAAGGGCCAACATCTTGTTGTATGCTGTTGGCATGACCAACAATAGCAGCAAGACAGGAATTCCATTCAGGTTTAGCTACAGCTTCAGTTTTGCAAAAACCGAAACAGGACAGATAACAAAAGTAAATCTTGCTGCTATATTAGACTATGAGAAAATGATATTTTTGATTAAGCTACAGCTAAATGAGTAGAATTCAAAGCCTAGCTTACCACTTAACATCATTTAACACTAATGATCCAATTTCGGTTTAAACTGAAACTGCAGTTTTCATATTTTGAAATCTGAAAACAGGACAGATTACAAAAATGGTTTGCTGATTCCAAACACTCACAAGTAAGGTGCTATGCTTAAGTTTAGAGTATTCTTGACTAGGTTAGAAAGCTAACTCACCATTTACTAGCAGCAATTGACAAGAATTAAAAAGTTAAAGATTGAAGAGGTTGTTGTACTGTTGGTTAAACTGAAAACAGACAGATTGCAAAAGAAATGGTTGTCTGATCAAAACATCTTACAAATGAAATACCTGGTTCGAACTAAGAGTATTCAAAACCAGGACAGCAACCTAATTCATTATTTAATAACAGAAATTTGAGAAATTGAAACCCTATTGTGCATATTGTCGGCTCAACCGACAACAAAGCAGCAAAGTCAAGTATTGAAAATTTTTGCTTATAGGTTAACACACTTAAACACAAGATTCTTGCTGGAGCTAAACCTAATCTTTAAGAAAGATAAAACCTTGGACCAACCCTTGTTAACCCTAATCGGCAAGATTAACAAAAAAGGGAAAAGCTACAGCTTTTGTCAATCCTGCCCGACAACAACCAACAGAGATGAATATTTGGGCTAAATTGAAATGGAGACATTAAGAACAAAAGAATGATTGCTTATGATACTAGGGTTTAGCAGGAGGCTATCCAAACTTGGAGGTTTAACAGGAAAGCTCAAAATCTTGAAAACGATATGAAAGACCAAAAAGTTATAAAAAGAGACAATTCGGTAATATCAAGATTTGAGCACCATAAGCATAAGTGAGTGATTCTAGTAAGCTATTGAGATTCCTAAGAAGCTTAAGAAGAAAAGAATTGAGGTCATAGCTCACCAGCAAAGTTGTAGAAGAAATATTTGGTTTTTCAGCCGAAATAGAGAAAGATTAAAATCTGCTTCACTGGAG
The DNA here is from genome assembly GCA_036346405.1 of Phyllostachys edulis. Lineage (NCBI taxonomy): Eukaryota > Viridiplantae > Streptophyta > Magnoliopsida > Poales > Poaceae > Phyllostachys > Phyllostachys edulis. The sequence goes on from CM070556.1 coordinate 32,378,053, forward strand.
CAAGGAGGTTAACACAGTGGTGCTCCAGCCAGCTCGGTCAAACAGAGAGCAACACCCAGTTCCATCTGGACAAGAAAATGGATGAAGAGAGAAGCTCCCTCGGTCAACAATGGCAGTGAGCCAGAAATTAGGATTCCTATAGAGTTGAACCACCAGAAAAACCGAGAGGACTCTAGAACTGTTGCGGTGGCAAAATGATGACAGGTGGCAGTGGATCATTCACAAGCTCTCGGTGAATCGCCACCTCTCCGGCGACAAGGTAAATTTGCGAGTACCAAGGCGAGAGGAGGAGAGAGATAGAAGTGGCGCGCCACATGCTTCTACATTGACGCATGAAGACAAAAAAAGAACTAAAAAGCGACAACGACAAAATTTCCAACGGCAGCTCCAAAAGAATATCAGCCATCTGATTTAATAGGAGTGGCTAAGATTATGATAGACATTGGGATTTCTAACCGTTACTTTGTATATAGGCGCGCGATCTTAATCGATCTTAATCGGCGGCCACACAAAGACTCGGCCCTAAGCGTGCCGCGAGTTAAAATGGCACCACACGGATTAAATCAAGCGCTTTCGAGATGCATCGTGAGTTGGACGGTCGAGCGTCACCTTGATCTGGGCGGTTCGACCGAGGATCCAACGGTTCATGACTTTGACTAGAAATTGGAGATTTTAGATTGTAACAACCTATCCAAGTTTTAAAATAAGCAAAGTGATGCTCTGAAAAGCATCTTATTCTTATTTATTAAAATTGGGCTGTTGCACTCTTTGACACAGTGGTTCGTCTTGGGAGCGACTTTTAGGCTTCGAGTTCTTGGTGAAGCGCCCTTTTCTTCTCGAGTGTATGTCGACCCACCATCTCGAGGATCGGCGATCCACGTATCGCCATCTTCTTATCACAATGAATTGTGATTACTCCTTTTGGACCTGGCATCTTAAGACATTGATACCCATAATGAGTTGCCATTAAGAACTTTGCCAAAGCTGGTCGTTTGAGTATGGCGTTATATGCCGTATCGAAATTAACCACATCAAAGGAGATCTTCTCCGTCCTGAAATTACTTGGTGAACCAAATGTTAAAGGAAGGGAAACTTGACCAATGGGTTTGGCCGAAGACCCCGGTACAATACCATGAAATGAATATCTTACCAGTCTTATCTTGGTCCTGGGTACTTGCATTTCGTCCAGGTTACTCGTAAACAGAATGTTTAACGAGCTTCCACCATCAATCAACACTCGATTTACTCGATAGTTGTTGATGGTGGGTTCGACCACGATTGGAAAGCGACTTGGTCAGGTTGAAGGGGTCAGGCAGTCACCCTTCTCGAAAGAGATGGTGACTTCCGACCACTTGGTACTTTATTGACAAGAGGAGAGTCAATGGAGTTTACCTCGCGTTCGACTACCTTAAGCTGTCGTCTTAACTCATACGCCGATGATCCCCCAAAGATGTGCTCGATGGTGTGCTCAGGATCTTGAAATGGCATATCCTCGTTGTCATCCGACTGTGTATGACCACTGGCTTGCCCTACTTCTTCGAGGGTAGGAAGTGGTCCTTTGCCATTGTAATAGTCTTCGAGTTTTCGTTTGAAAACTCGGCAGTTGTGAAGGTCATGTCCTTCCTTTTTGTGGAAAGGGCACCACCTAGGCTTATCGTTCTTCCGTTCGGGGCGCTTACCTTTGCCTCGATCGGGGTATTGCTTGGCAGTTCATGGCTCATTATCACTTACGGCTAAGATCTCCTTAGAAACATTGGCTTGAGGTTTTTGCCCCTTTGCCTTGTTCTTGGATTTCTTGGCCTTCTTATCCTTCTTTTTGCTACCTTCACCATTCTCCTGAGGGAGCTGGTCATCTTGATCGATAATTTTGGTCCACTCAACTGCTTTGTCAATGATGGCGTCATCGATCGACCATCTCGAAGAGTTACTCTGATGGCGGGAGGGTTCAAGCGATGTCCTCCGTGATCATACGCTACGGACTCCTATTTGAAGGCTCGATAACGAATCGTCGAAACCTTAGGAATAGAATTGTGAACCTGACTGAAATGCCTGATGAATTGGCGTAGTGTTTCGTGGTCGTTTTGTCGCATCCTGTGTAGGTCGTCCTCCTTTCCGAGGCTATGGTAGGTGCCCTGGAAATTAGCCAGCAACAGATCATAGAGGTGTTGCCATGAGTAGATCAACTCGATTGGTTGGTTTAATAACCACGATCGAGTAGACCATTCGAGCACAGTCGGAAGGTAATTCGCCATGACGCGCTCCCCTCCTCCTGCTGCTCGGACAGCAGTTGTGTAGATCTGAAGGAATTCGATGGGATTTTGGACCCATCAAACTTCTCCATGTTCCCTAGTCGAAATCGCGGCGGCCAGTGAACTGCTTGGAGGTCAGGCGAGAATGCTCGACATCCGGTAATCACGTCGTGCGCCTCCTTTGTAGAAAAGAGGGGTTGGCGTCGCCAGTGATCGTGCTCGGCGATATCCGGCAAAGGGTGAATCGACTTATAGTAAGTCTCGATCCTACGAGGTAATACTCTCGTATCTTGTCTGCTATTGCGAGACCTCTCGGTCGGAGTGGTGAGTGATCACCTCTCCTAGGAGTTTTATGATCGTCGGGCATTGACGAACTCTTTTCCGGATTGAGGCGATGCACCTTGCGGTGATCTCCATGCGGCGAGTTATTCGATTATTTGGAAGGCGATGGAGTCGTCTTGCCACGGCTTCGGAATGATGCCGGCGTGGGTCGTTCGAGCTTTCTCATCATACTCCGGACATTCGTGCGATCTCTTGGCGAAGAGGTCGTGGCAGTCTCGAGCAAGTTCTCGAGATGGGTTCTCGGCGGTCGTTGATATCTTTGGAGTTCTGAGCTTCTTCGGCGGTGTTGAGCACACCCAGGCAATTTTCTCTGAGCCACGACTCGTTTTCGTCGGTTTGTTTCAGAATCATTCATACCTGATCCCTGAGCTTTCCTTAATGGAGTGCGATGAGCTTGAGAATTTCCCTCACACTCATCAGAGTATTTACTCTGGTCGTTGTCGTAGGTGTCTTTGTCATTGCCACGAGTGGTCGTAGGGTGTGATCTTCGGGGAGCATCTACAGCCTTGTCTCTGGGAGAGTTATGGCTACCTGAGGGCAGGACGAAGACCTCCCGTTGATGATCTCCACTTGCGCTAGAGGCCTCCTCGCTTGAGGAGTCGTCGAATGACACCATCTGGCGACTTGGAGCAAACCCCTCTAGGAAGGGGAATTTTGGGTTATAACCGTCTCCGTCGGCAAGCGGGTCCTGCGTTGGGATGGTTGAACTCGTAGGAAGAGCATGTTCGATCGCATCCTTATTTGGGCTAACAGAGAGAGAGAATCACCCGTCTTGATGAAGATTTGGAATTGTGACTTCTAGGAGTTGTCGCGCCAAGTCAGACTGTCTTAGGCGGACTTGCACATTTGGAGAAAGAACCCTCACCGTGTCCTGAGTCTGCCTTGGGACAGCCCTCATTGTGGTCGGATTGACCCTTGTCCTCTGAGGAAGCTGGCTCCCCATCTGGACATATAGTTGTGGGGGATAAGGATCCCTCCTCAACTCCATCGATGGTAAGGTCTCCTCGAGAAAGATCTCCGGAGGCGACATCACCATCGGATGATGCATCACTCGGCTCATAATCGAAGCCGGCATCCATGTCGATATCTGCATAATCGGCCAAGTCGAACCAGTTCTCCTCGTTCCACTCTCCTGCCATGAGAACATCAGAATCGGAAAGACAAAGGAAAGCTGATGGCTTGAAGTTCCCCACGGTCAGCGCCAACTGTCGGTGTTTTAGAACCGAACTTACGTAAAGATTGTTTGATTCGGGGGTTCCTCTAGGCTCGAAATCACACAGAGATGGAGACACGGGGAGTTTTATACAGGTTCGGGCCTTCTCCTAAGAGAATAACAACCCTACTCCTGTGTGTATGTATTGAGTATGCTGGATTACAAGATGGAATCAAAGACTAGAGTATTGTCCTCCTAATCTCCTGTGTCCGCCTCCTTTGTCCTGTTGATCCTTGCGTTTTATATTATCTCCGGGGTGCATCGTTGGATCTTCGGAATAAAAGTCACATTAATGCGCTAGATCGTGGAGCTGTTACCGGGAGTTATTACGGGGGTCCTAATATCCCCACGTCGCCAGGCAATTATCATCATAACAGGGGGTTAAGTCGTGCTATTATTTCAGGGAATAACAGCGTAATTGATTGCTCGTATCCTGGGATACGGTACATGATATTCCTTTATCGACTAGGCCCACATGTTTGTGAATCTTGTCGACTGAGGACTGGTCATAGAAAGGTTTACGACCAGTTGGTGGTCGTAGGAGAGCCTACGACCACGGATCAATCGTAGTAGAGCTTACGATTATGGGATAGTCGTAGGAGGGCTTACGACTATGGGGTAGTCGCAGGAAGACCCACGACTACAGGGTGGTTGTAGAAGGACTTACGACTTCCAGCTTCTCCCTTATGAATATGAAGGGGGTATACACAAGAGTTATATGATGTCATTAATACCCATAATACGAATTATGGATATATAATAAAATAAGGATTGTTATATCCTCGTCAAACATTACATTTGAAACACAAACCAGAAAGAAAGAAAGTTTTCGCAAATAACTTGGTAATTTGAATTACGGCAAAGAACGAAACCAGAACGGTAAACAATATTAACCATCCGAAAAACGGGACGTTACATCATCATTAGCTGTACGCCCATACATAAACATTAACAATGACTCTTGAGTGTTATTGTTGGAAATATGGACAATATTTTAATTCCAGATTTTATAATGAGGAAAAAATCACATAAAACTAGAGATGCATAAAGCAATACTAACAACAGACAACTCATTACACTTCTAAACATACATAATAATAGGATTATAACAGAATAGTTTAGTCGCACAACCAACTTACAGTCGGGCGTGATGAAGAACATGAAGCAGCATATACTCAAAGCAATACTGAGAATGTAGATGAAGCGAGGTAGTCCTTGAGATCGTTGCTTGAAACCTTATTGCCGGCCCATGCAGGTAAACTCTGCGACAATAGTTCGAAGATACCCACTCACCCTCCTTCCCAGTGCACGTCGAGGAGAAAGGACGGCTTGGTTCGACAGCACAACTCTCTAGTAAAGTAGAACAGAGAGGAATAAGAGGAAAAATGCGAGTGAATCAATTCTTGTTAGGTCTAGACATCTCAAGATTTTTTAAGGCCAAGACAATTACTCTCTAGTAACTACACAATAAAGCACACATATTAAATCACTGGTAAATGCTAATTCAAAATGAATTAATGATAATTAAGCAGTGTTTATCAGTTTCTAATTACACATTGGTCTATAGTTTCGACCACTGGTCAACATCTTCGACCACTGGTCTACACCTTTGACCAGTGTATTTCGGCCACATTATTTTGACCACACTGGTCTATAGATCCGACCACTATTTTTCGACCACTGTGTTTCGACCACTTTATTTCGAGCACATTGGTCTTGACTGTGATGGTTTGATCAGTTTAAAAAGAGAGAAAAATGCACGGTTAGCAAAAGAAAGGTGGACTAGGTTCACGACACGTTCATGGTCGCGTCACAAGTCACAAGTCATGCGATTGCCATGCGAATATACACACGCGTGCGTGCGTACGTGCATGTGTGTGACTTTAGCTATAGTCCTCCTCATGTCACCTCATGTCGTGTGTCACATGTTTCAAGGGGTGGCAAGGACTCCACCTTATAAACTGCTCTCCCACTATTTGGCTAGGTAATATGGGACTAAACCATACATGCTTTGGAATATAGGAATGAATGGGCATATACACTTATAGTCCCAATTCTAACAATCCCCCACCAATTCCAAGGCAAGCAGCAAAAACAATGATAAGGACTATTATGCTGAAGTGTTGTTCATATACCAGTCTTTTAATGTAAGTCTCGTACGTGTTGAACTTGCACCTAGAATAACAATATTCATCCTCTCATAGTTGATGAATAGACTATGCCTTGAATTCACAACTTTTTGTTGTTAGATTTTAGTTGAAATCTCAACTCATACTAGGCTGTGAAAGAACCACACCTAAACAGAGCATTATTTCGTCATACTCCCTGATCTGCTCAGGAGCTTTCTAGAGAATGCCCTATTCTCATGAACTACGACCTCACAGTTAAGCTCAAGTAGGTGTATTCATTTTAGGTATCATGTAGGCTAATACATTTTTCCCTCATTAGACACTAGAATACATTAAGGCTTTAAGACACCCTTCCGTACAGTTAAGAGTACTTTGTCTATTAAGACACTGGTACATATATTATTAACTGTACTCTCTTGTTATAACTTCAACTTGTTTTTCCCATTACCTAAGTCACGGGATTTTCCCATTACCTAAGTCCAGGAATCCAAATCCTCTTTGAAAACACTGTGCTATTCCTTAGATCAGTAGATAGTACTCACAGGCATATTGCTGAATTAATCACACAAGTCGTGAACTAAAACAAATATATTACAAACAGAGTGACATAGACCTCATTGGGTCGAGTTTTACAAAAGAGGCCGCACAAGGCCAACTTGATTACATTGCATAAAGATAACGAAATCTACAGCGGAAGCAAAAGGGGAGGTAAGGCTCATCTCACCACAAACAAGCGACTAGGGTGACTTGTGTACGACGGATATTACCTAAGAACCAGATAATATCGGTTGTACGCGAGTACCAACGAGTCTACTTAGACTGGGGCGAGACCTAACTACAGAACTACACTACTCCTCATCATTTCCTTGTCCATCATCTTCCGGTCCTTCATAGAAAGTGTAGTCTCCTTCATCTTCATTGTCTGAAGGGTTTGGGGAAAGGAGCGAGAATGAGCACAACTTCCGTGCTCGCAAGCCAACACACAATGCAATAATATATATATGCAAGGTTAAACAAGGATGGCTCGGTTCTTTTATTTGCCAAAGCAATCTTTTCAATTATCACGATTACAAATCCTATTACTTAGCATTTTAACAAATTGCATTTTGATAAAGAGAGTAATGTGCAATATTTATTTTAGTAGAGGTTCCATCCGACGGAAAGTCTACCTTATGCATTTTTTTTATTGGAGCAACCTCCAATTATTACCACCGCTGAGCTCGACGACTCAGGTAAAATCCAACACAGGGACAGGTGAGCCCTTCCACAATTTTTCATACTACCCACAAAGGTTACAATAGAACTAACTCAAGTTATGATTCCCATGTCCGCCTTTGACCGTAGGCACGGCTGTTTAAACAGTTTAGACTTTGCAGAGGTTGTACACTGTACCCACAAGAGATAGTCATACTCGTTACCCCACATGATTCCGTAGTCAAGTGGTTGAGCGACCGTCACAGTAACCTTTTAAACTACCTTGCCCTTTCCGTCATCTCACCCATATGGGGTTGCACCCATACGTTGCGCGGGATCGTTGTACACGCAGCGTTGGGTGTAGATTTGGACTACCCACAACTACTGGCAACCTCACCCATTCAAGCTGGACGTATCGCAAGCTTGCGCATTTTTCCTTTTTCCTACCGTGTGAGACACTTTCAGGGTTTAATAATTTTACTAAGCCAAGTTGCACTTTGCAAACTTGTGGTTGTACTTGTTTAACATGGGAACTCGTGACAAGATTAAGTCCTTAATCCATCTAGGCAGTTCTTTCCACATTTCCAACCATTCTCGTGCTCCCGGAGCACCCACCGCCTTTCCATCCGCCTAGATGTGGTATTAGCAATTATTAGGGTTTGAGGAGTAAAACCAAATTAATCCATTCCTTTTAGTCAATGAACCACCAATGACTGCCCAAATCATTTCATGTTTGAAGAATGATTGTTTGGGGTATTTTAATACCCCAGTACTTAAGCAAGATTAGTATGTCGCTTAAGTACAACCTATAGCTAGTATTACCATATATTTACTAAGGTGACAAGGAATAATGGATTCAATAACAATGGATGGCATATTAATTAATTAATCCACAAATGGGTATTTAACTACCTTAAGCTTTAACATACATTTGATTAAATAATTAAAGCATGCAATTTTGGTTAATTTAAATGAATATAATTTGCATAAAATGTAGGATCAATATGATCAAAGCATTGACTCACCTTGGTTAAAGGCAAGGGGATCTGGGTACTCTTGGTCTTGATCAACTTGAGGATCTCCAGCGTCTTAAAATCCTAATCGGGCGAAAATACCGGAAAAAGGTACAACGGCAAAGACCTATGCCATTAGCAAGATCTTGATTTAACAAATTTTTAGGAATTTATTTCATAATTTTTGGAGTTATAACGGAGGAGAATGGAATTAACAAAGATTAATTGAATTGAAAAAGAGAGAGAGAGAGAGAGAGAGAGAGAGAGAGAGAGAGGAACTGTGCATAGGTTCCGCAGGCTTGCACGGGGCAGTGGAGGTGCATGGTGCAGTGGCGCGAGAGGCCCCACCAGGCGGTGAGGCGAGGAACTGGTGGTTCTTGTCTTGCGGGGCCCGCAGGTCTATGAGAGTGGGGGGGTTAGGACACCATTAAACAACTAATGATTAGCTTAGGGCTTAACCACCGTCATTAAGGCTAATGACGAGGGAACAATGCCGCTCTGAACAGGCCACACGCGGGGCACTCGTGGGTAGGCGCAAGACGTGAGCGGCTCGTGGCAGATGCCAGTGGGCCAGAAGCCTGTGGGCGACTTGAGCTCGGGAACGAGGAGCTGGTGAGGTGGCGGAGCGGGTGACGGGTGGCGGCCGAAGGGTGGGCGTTTCTTGCGTGGCGGGTGGTGCTAAACAGCAGCGTGGCTCTCGGCCACGCGAGTGGGGGGTCACCAAGTCGGTGGTAGCGTGAGGAGCTTTCTTGGTTTAGTGGGATACTATCGTCGCTTTATGGGCCTCACGGAGGTTGACATTCCGCAATTCCATGACCTTCGGAACAACAAGGCGCTTTTCGAACCATACAACACCATTGTCATCTTCGAGAAGCACTTGGTCATTCCATTCTTGATATTCTACTTGATCCGATTCACACCTTCATCATTTGTTGTGCAGCCTTAATCGATCTTCTAAGGTTGGTTGCACAACCAAGGCGATGAGGGAACCATGCTCAACCACTCCTAAGTTGAGCCGCTGAATTTCTTCATGAAGGCGAACTCTTTGCTCCTTGAGCATCAAGGTATTGCAATAAACCTTGCGACTGAGAGCATCGGCAACAACATTAGCCTTGCCCAGATGGTATTGGAGACCCATATCATAATCTTTGATCAATTCCAACCACCTTCTTTGCCTAAGGTTCAGATCCGGTTGGGTGAACAAGTACTTCAAACTTTTGTGATCCGAATACACTTCGCAACGATTACTGATGAGGTAATGTCGCCAAATCTTCAGTGCATGAACCACTGCAGCTAATTCCAAGTCATGGGTCGGATAATTGAGTTTATGAGGCCTCAATTGTCTTGATGCATAAGCCACTACCTTGCCCTCTTGCATAAGAACGCAATCGAGTCCTTGACGAGAAGCATCGCAATAGATATCGAAGTTTCAGTGGACGTCAGGAAGAACAAGAACTGGAGCTGTGGTTAATTTCTTCTTGAGTTCTTGAAAACTCTTCTCACAATCAGCGAACCACACATACTTATTGTCCTTCTTGAGCAATTCAGTCATCGGCTTTGCAATCTTGGAGAAATTCTCAATAAAGCGACGATAGTATCTCGCTAAACCAAGAAAACTCCTCACATCAGTCACTGACTTGGGCTGACCCCATGAGAGCACATCACTGACCTTGCTAGAATCAACGGTGATACCTTCTGCTGAAAGAACGTGGCCCAAGAATGCCACTTCCTTCAACCAAAACTCACACTTGTGAACTTCGATAGAGTTGATGTTCGCGATTTTCCCAACACTAGCCCGGATGTTGACATGCTCTTCATCATTTTTCGAGTAGATGAGGATATCATCAATAAAGACCACCACAAACTTGTCCAAATACTCCATGAATACCATATTCATAAGATTCATGAAAAGAGCAGGAGTATTGGTCAAGCCGAAAGACATGACTGTACACTCGTACAATCTGTAGCGAGTAGAGAAAGCCGTCTTCGGAATATCTTCAGGCTTGATTCAGACTTGATGGTAGCCCAACCTTAGATGAATTTTGGAGAATACCCGAGCGCCGGTCAATTGATCGAAAAGGTCGTCAATCCGTGGTAACGGGTACTTGTTCTTCACCGTCACAGCATTCAGCGGACGGTAATCAACGCACACATACGCAGAGTCTTCTCTTTCTTCTTTACAAAGATTACAGGACAGCCCCACGGTGATGAGCTTGGGCGAATGAAACCCTTCTCTTGAAGCTCACCAAGTTGCTTCTTCAACTCCTCCAATTCATTTGGGGGCATCCGATACGGCCTCTTTGAAATCAGGGCGGTACCGGGCAGCAACTTGATGACGAACTCAATGTCTCGGACTGGAGGCATCCCAGGCAATTCTTCGGGGAACACATTAGTAAAGTCGCATACCACTGGGACTTCATGAATCTCCATAGTTGGCTTCGCTTCAAGTGCATAAAGATGTGGTTCTTGCAGCTTTGGCGAAATCCCAACTTGCTCGCCGGATGGACTTGTGAGGGAGATGAATTTTCTGGCACAATCGATTTGCCCCCAAGTGTTGGGATAGCCAATCCATGCCAAGTATCACATCCAAACTTTCTGAATTAATGAGGATAAGGTTTGCCAAAAATCCCACTCCTCCAATCTCAATAGGAACATCCCGACATTCATATTCAGCTCTCATTACCGACCCCGGAGAATGAATAATCAAAGGAACATGCATAGGAATAATTTGAAGATCACTAAGTGCAGCAAAAGACTTTGATAAAAATGAATGAGAAGCTCCGGAATCGAATAAAACTGTAGCAGGCTGAGAGTTGACAAGAAGCGTACCCAACACGACGTCGGGTGCCTCCTGAGCTTCCTCGGGCGAGATATGGTTGACTCGACTGCTGCCCACATTCTGGGCCTTCTAATTAACCTTCTGATCTTGCCCATTTCCTTGCCCGCGTCCTCCATTAGGACGAGGGGCCGCTCCAGCCTTCTTAGGGCAATGATTAGCATAATGGCCCTTGTTGTTGCAGAAGAAACAAGTAACCTCAGCGGCCGGGTTGCGAGGGCCTCATTGCTGTCCCGTAGGTGCACGTGGTTGAGACACGGCCTGCGGTGGGCGAGGTACAAACGCCGGTGCCCTCGGTGGTGGTGGAGTCTGAGAGTGATGCACCGGGGCTTGCCCGTCGGGAGAACGAGAAAAACTGGCCCTTGCTGATTTTTGGGCCTTCCACTTGCGCTTGTGAGAATCGCCTAGCGTCCTTGCCTTGTGCTCGGCGACAATAGCCTTGTCGACCAATGACTGGAAGTCGGGGAAGTCAACGATAGACAGCTTGTCCTGAAGCTCCTCAGACAAGCCATCCATGAACTTCTCCTGCTTGGCCTCATCAGTGGGCACGTCCTCAGGGGTGTACCAAGAGAGGTGGTTGAAGTCGTGGAGGTACTCGGTCACAGATCTGCGCCCTTGCTTGAGCGCCGAGAATTCCTTCTTCTTGAGCTTCATCAAGCCGGTGGGAACATGAGCCCGACGGAAAGCAGTGCGAAACTCTGCCCAAGTGATAGCCCGGCCCTCGAGCTGCATGGCGAGGAAGTTCTCCCACCATGAGAGTGCTGCCCCCTCCAGCTGATGGGAGGCAAAGAGTGCCTTCTCCTGCTCCTGGCACTAAGCGACATCGAGCTTCCGCTCGACAAGACGCAACCAATCGTCTGCGTCAAGTGGATCCTCGGACCGCGAGAAGGTAGGTGGCTGCGTGCGAAGGAACTCTGAGAGTCCTCCCCTCTGATGGTGGCCACCTCCCCCTCCTGATCCGGAGGCACCGGAAATGTTGGAGGTGTTCCGTGCAATCGCCTCTAGGATCCTCGTCTGATCCATGCGATTTCGCTCAATCTGAGCGAGAACTTCAGCCATGGTCGGAGGAGGTGGGAGGTCCTCATCCGAACCAGCTGGCTGACCCTAGCTGCTGCGTGTTTGTCCAACCATCCTGTTTCATTAAGGCAGGTTAGTAACAACAACCCAAAAACTAGAGACGAAAGGTAGCAAAAGACAAGCTATCGTCCAGGGAAATGATATATTACCCTAACCCAATTACAACCATATAACCAGCAAGGAAACGAACTCCAAACATTTGCAAAAAGGCATAAGATCCAATGCAAAACTTATAAGACACAAGATTCAAATTCTCGGTACGACTAACTCATATTGAATGAACGAGTAATCGGTTTGAGAAGAAAATTTCAGAACACAACTCAAGTCTTATTGCATATAAGGACCATGGTAAAAACCATCTAGGGTGTGTTAGCCACTAGCTATCCAATATCACACCTTACCCTTTTGAATCCCACAAGTTTTAGTTGAATTATCCTCTCATTTTAAGCCCTATCGAAGAACTAGGTGATTGCTGTCCAAAACTTGTGCTTGCTGTCCAGATTTCGTATCTATGCTCCAAGCTGAAATTCCCAACTTCAAAAGCTTCTAATCTTCATCAAAGGACAGCCAACACTTCATATTCTCAACACTCATTGAATCCCAAAACCGAATTTAAACGGTAACGACTATCTTTTGAAAGAAGATGAGAGGAAACAACTTTCCAAAACTTAAACAAGAACAAGGTGAGAGGAGCAATCTAAGATAGGTAAGGAGTAAAATCTAAGAACTTACTTAAGTTTTCATAAACCATTTGACATTTTGAAACTAAATTTTTTAAAATATCCTAAAGACGACCAAGCTAGTGGTTTCTACGGTTAGTATGGCTCTAATACCAACTTTTGTGAGAACCCGGGGTATTTAACTTGTAATACTTAACCATTAAGATGATTCAAGCATTACAAATCAAATATCACGACTTTTAATATATGTACTTCCCAGAAGTGCAGTACACATACCCCATACAAAAATCATGCATCAATTCCATTCAACACATAGAATCCACAATACAACTAAACAATTCAAAAGACATACAATATAGAGTTATTACAAAAGGGGCCGACCGGCCAAATGACAACTAAAGAGTCTTAAATAACAGCGGAAGCAAGGTGCCATAAGATGGCGATAAACAAAAGCCAAGTAGTGTGCCTTAAACTCACAAGGCAACCAATCGGGCCACCAACCTAGTCGTCGAAACCACCAAGACATCTCGCAAAAGTGGAACCCTTGGAGTTCAACTTCCTCCTCTGCAACAATTTATTAAGAAAAGCAAATGAGTACAAAAAATGTACTTGCGTGTAGAGTAATAGGCCTATATAAATAGCTACATGCAAGCTTATTTAAGTGGAGCAGGCTCTAGACTCATTTTCAGCATAAAGCAAGTTTTTATTTGCAATAATGTAGTAGATTTAAAGCAATTTTACAATCTGATTTTATTTGAAAAAAAACAGCGAGATACAAGTAACAATAATAACAAGATATCCTAGAAGCGGCTAACCCAATAGCCACCACAACAATAGCATAAATTCCCCATTCATACAACCCACATCAAGTTTTAATTAAATGTTGTAGTCTAACTCTTGTAGAGACCTTACCAAGCATGTCCATATCCTACCAATGATATTAATAACTTATGTTTTGTGGCAGGGGATAATAATTTAAGGGCAACCATGCAATAGGAATAGCTACCTCTAATCGGGAAAATTACTTTGACACAAAAGCATGCATACATACAATTTGTAAACAAGGTATTAGACTTGAAAGTAATAGGACATTTATGATCCAACTGCTTGCCTTGCTGAAGATGATTATCTTGCTGCAGAGGGTCACTCGCGCAATCAATAATTTCGTTTGAACCTAGCGAAAGAATTCGAAAGCACAATAAGAACGAATAACACCGAAAAGACCCAAAAATTTAAAATCATCCAAAAATCATGAAACATTCACAGAAGGTAGAACATGATTTTAGATGAATTTAGCAATAAGAATCAATTTATTTGGATGTTCTATGCAAAAGTTATAACAGTTTGAATGACAGTTTTCCAGAAAATCCAATTTAATTGTCACCGGTTACTGTTCATCCGAATTAATTATTTTGATGAAAATTTCCAGAGCGGTGGTGCACTTGAAATTTTTATAGTAGGAAGAGCACCACATGAGATGAACAATGGAATTTGATTCACCTCATTTGGATCTAAGATGAATTTTCTATGATTTTTCAAAGTTATGAAAGTAGTACACAAGTTACATGCAAAATAAGATTTTCAGTAACAGTATCATGCTCACAACCTATTTTACAATAAACTACACTAACAGAGGATTCTAACAAAATTGAGTTTACTCTTTTTGGAGTTACAAAGAAATACTTATGCATTTTTGAAGTTAAAGCAATTTTTAGTGTAACAATAATACTAAACATAAAGTAATTTTTGCCAAAAGTGTTTTCTGTAACAGTAACATGATTCAACCCATTTTTATATTAAATTACATTTAAAAAGGAAACCAACAAAATTTGAATCATCAATTTTGGAGCTAAAATGAATTACTTATGCAATTTTGAAGTTTAACCAATTTTCAGTTCACAAATAAAGCATTTCGGAAATTATATAAACATAACAATACTTTTCATACTCAGCCCTACCTAGCCATACTCACTGATCAGTGGGGCCACGATCAAAATCTGACCTGGTCAATTTTGACCCAACCCCTAGCCGGAAATACGCTTTCCAAACCGGAAAACATACTCTATCTCTGAAGCGTAATAGAAATACGCTTTCCTTAAGGGAAAGCATAGACCTCCACTTAACTATCACTTAACCGGCCCATGGCCCACCTGCTAGTGATACACTAACACATTTAAACCCAAATCTACACCGGGATCTTCGCTTAAGACATCATTAACTCCTAATGATCATCTACAAGAATCTGATCGGAATATGCCATGCTCTCGGCGCCGTGTGACCTTCCCCTGCTCGCCCAGTGGCGGCAGGCACGGCGGCAGGTGAGTGGTCAAACGGAAAGCCCGCGACCCTGCGCACCCGATGACACCGGCGGCGAGACGGTGGTGGCCGACGCCAGACGCCAGCGGCGAGGAGCGGAGGAGCTTCTACGGAAACATGGCACATTGCGAAAAAGAGACGCCCGTGGCGATTAAGCGTGCGCATGAGCAACAAGGGGGCTCTAGGGACTTACTAGGATGACCCGAAGATGGAGAGGCGGCCGGAGTTGAGCCGGCGACGAAGAACAGCGGCGGCGGAGAGGCTTCACCGAGGAGGGGTCGATCTGGTGAAGGAGACGAGGAGTGAGTGGTAGAGAGAGCTTAAGTGAGGCCCATAGCTGGTGTGTAAGCAAGGAATTGACAAGAGGCTTACCACATGGGAGATGGGAAGAAAGGGGACCTTCGGTGCGCGAGTTAGAGAAAAATCCCAGATTTGACTATCCCTGCGATGCAAAGACAAAATTGGTTGAGGGGAAATCGTATTCATGCTCAAGGGCACGATATGACGCGCAAGATTTCGGTTAAGACTCACCGAGGATGAGGCTAGAGCAAGGAGGGTCTTCGGGGCGCGCTCTGGAGGTGATGAAGACACGCCGAAGAACCGAGAGCTACACGGCAATGCAAGAGCTGGGGTAAGCTAAAATGGAAACGGCGAGGGAAGTAGATGCTGGGGGACAAATCGGTGGGAGCTTTACCGTGAGAGCGCTAAGACTACGCTTCCTCTCCTCAGCCACCGAGAGGAGAAGTGAGCGAATTGGAGGGGGAAGAGGGGGTTTTGTGCGGGGAAGGGGACGGAGGAAGAGGCGGCGTTACGCGGAGATGCACCAGGATAGGTCAACGAGGGCGGTGGATTGACGTCGTGACCTGGCGGAGACGGGCGCCTGGCTGCGCGTGTGGCGCGATCGACCGCTCGCTTGCAGCGTGTGGTAGACGACGACCGACAGCCGGGCCTGTGGACGTGAGACATAGTGCGAGCGAGCGATCGAGCGGAAGGAATCGGCGGCCGTTGGATCGAGATCCAACGGTCGATAACGCGCGAGCGATTATAACACAGGCCGAAGGGTTACGCGATCGTGAGCGTTGATGTTTCATCAAACGGCTGCATGCAATGCGCGGGTTAGATGGTTGGGCCGAGCCAAGTCGGCTCGGGTTGGAGCTCGAGTCGGAGTCTGGTCCGAGCCCGATGAACAGTGAATTCAGATTTTGGGAAAATAAGGCTGAGGTGATTTGGGGAATTTTTAGAGATAGCTCCGAAGCTCCAAAAATTCTGAAATTTTTATGGAAGCTTTCTGGATCAGAGAAAAACCTTGTGTAATTTTTCCAAATTTTTTTATGAATTTCATTGTTCTCCAGAAAATTCACAAGTTGCTGCCCAAGGGGTTTGACCAGAGTTCAAACTGGTTTGACTTGCTCTTTTGAAATAGCAGATTTTGTTACTAGGATGATCTAGATGATAGAAAAAATATTTTCAGAGGATGATCACAAGATTAGATTTGAATGTTTTTAAGGACAACAACTTCCATCAATAGAAACATTGATCTTAGCAAATAGGAAATCCTAGTGGGAAATTTCTAGAAAATTTCAAATGACAACATGAGGCATCAAAAGTTTTAATTTATCCTCATTTTATTACATTTGAAATACACACCATTGTTTGGGATGTTACACGTTGATACCTTAAGGTACACAGCATCTCCAACTTCAAAAGTTAACTTTCTTCAGCGGTTGTCGGCATAACTCTTTTGTCTTGACTGAGCTGCTTGGAGACGATCTCTGATCAGTCGAACTTTCTCTTCAGCTTGCTTGAGAGTCTCTGGTCCAAAGATATATCCTTCACCTGATTCTGACCAATGCAGAGGAGTCCTGCATTTTCTTCCATAAAGTGCTTCGAATGGTGACATTTTTAGACTTGACTGATAACTATTATTGTATGCAAACTCGGCATACGGTAGACATTTTTCCCAGTCTACTGTAAATTCCAAAGCACAAGCTCGAAGCATGTCTTCTAGAATTTGATTTGTCCTTTCTGTCTGACCATCGGTCTGCGGATAGTAAGCTGTGCTGAAATCAAGGTGTGTCCCAAGGGCATCATGCAAACTAGCCCAGAAATGCGAGATGAATTGAGATCCTCGATCGAAGACTATCCTCTTGGGTACTCCATGTAAACACACAATTCGAGCCATATATAACTCGGCTAACTTGTCTCCCTTGTAAGTTGTCTTGACTGGGATGAAATGGGCTACTTTGGTCAGTCTATCAACTATAACCCATACTGAGTCACATCCGGACTTGGTTAAGGGTAGACCGGTAATGAAATCCATTCCAATCTTTTCCCATTTCCACTGAGGTATTGGTAGGGGTTGAAGCAATCCTGCTGGCTTCTGATGTTTGGCTTTGATTCGCTGACATACATCACAACAGGCTACATACTCGGCGATATCTCTTTTCATGCGTGGCCACCAATACAAAATCTTCATGTCTTGATACATCTTGGTGCTGCCTGGGTGCAGGGTATATGCTGAGCTGTGGGCTTCTTTTAGAATCAAATCCTTGAGTTCCTTCTGGTGGGGAACAAAGAGACGTTTCCTATACCATAGGTTCCTTGTTGATCTTTGATCATTTTGGGGGCTTTCCCTTTTGCCATGAGATGTTTGAATCTCTGGACTCCAGAGTGCCCTTGTTGAGCGGTCTTGATCTGCTCTTCTAAAGTTGGATGTGCTTCCATAGCATCTATAGTGTCTTGCTCTATCAAATACAGATTGAGGGCTGCAAATTCCTTATAGAGCTCAGGCTGATGCTCTTGAATCATAACATTATTGCAGTATGACTTGCGGCTTAATGCGTCGGCAACTACATTAGCCTTTCCAGGATGATAATGAACATCCAAGTTGTAATCCTTTATTAACTCCAACCATCTTCTTTGTCGGAGGTTGAGGTCGGATTGAGTGAAAATGTGCTTGAGACACTTGTGGTCTGTATAGATATCACAATGATTTCCAATCAACTAATGCCGCCAAATTTTGAGGGCGTGCACTACTACTGCTAACTCAAAGTCATGAGTTGGATAATTGTCTTCATGAAGACGGAGCTGTCTAGATGCATAAGCGACAACTTTTCCTCCTTGCATAAGTACGCAACCAAAACCTTGGCGCGATGCATCACAGTAGACTTCAAAGTCTTAATGAATATCCGGCAGATTATCTTTAGTGCGAGTTAACTTCTTCTTCAATTCTTTGAAACTCTTCTCACAAGCCTCTGTCCATTCATACTTCTTTTCTTTCTTAAGCAGATGGGTCATCGGTTTGGAAAGCTTCGAGAATCCTTCAATGAAGCGTCTGTAGTACCCGGCCAAACCGAGAAAACTACGAACTTCTCTCACTGATGTAGGCTGTTTCCAACCCATCACAGCTTCTACCTTGGCTGGATCAACTGCTATTCCTCCTGCGGATACAATATGTCCGAGGAAACTGATTTCTTGAAGCCAAAATTCACATTTACTGTACTTGGCATAGAGCTCATGATCTTTAATCTTTTCCAGGACCAATTGTAGATGTTCAGCATGCTCTTCATTGGTCTTTGAATAGATCAAGATGTCGTCTATAAACACGACCACAAACTTGTCCAGGTATTCCGTAAATACCTTGTTCATCAGATTCATGAAGTAGGCTGGGCATTAGTCAAGCCAAACGACATGACTGTGAGCTCATACAAGCCGTACCAAGTGGTAAAGGCTGTTTTAGGAATATCCTCATTCCTGATCTTGAGTTGGTGGTATCATGACCGTAAGTCTATCTTGGAGAAAACTGAGGCTCCTGTCAACTGATCAAACAGGTCATCTATGCGAGGCAAGGGATACTTGTTCTTGATGGTCACCTCGTTGAGTGATCTGTAGTCCACACACAATCTGGCAGAACCATCTTTCTTCTTCACAAAGAGAACTGGCGAACCCTAGGGAGAAGAACTAGGTCTAATGAATCCTTTGTCTTGCAAGTCTTCAAGCTGTGTCTTCAACTCTTCAAGTTCATCAGCGGCCATTCTGTATGGTCTCTTGGCAATTGCGTACATCCATCGCTTCAAATTGATTACAAACTCGACATCTCTGTCCGGTGGCATGCCTGGCAATTCTTCTGGAAAGACATCGGGGTAAGCTTGGACTACAAGCGTTGTCTCTAGGGACAACTCTCCAAGGTGGTGGACTGTTCGAATCAAAGGAGAGGAATGATCCACACTAATCCTTATCGTGGTTTCAGGATCCTTGGCCAGTACCACTTTTCTGTTGGTGCAATCAATTAATCCATGATAAGCGGCCAACCAATCCATCCCTAGGATGACATCCAGTGTTTGAGATTCTAACACAAGAAGGGTGGCCAGGAATCCAGAATCTTCAAAAGCAATTTCTACTCTGGGACTAACTGAGGTAGCATATAGGGGTCCCCGGGTGAGCTAAGTACCACGGGTTTCTTTAACTTATAGGTCGGCAACTTAAGCCTTTCAACAAACTTTCTTGAAACAAAAGAATGTGAAGCTCCAGAATCAAACAAAACTTGTGCGGGTACTGAATTGACAGAGAATGTACCCATTAGCACTCCTGTAGCATCTTGTGCCTCCTCAGCGGTGACATGATTCACATTGCCGCGGCTTTGTGTCGGGGTAGACCTTGAAGCTTGAGAAATCTGATGGCTGAGGTCCGACCTTGAACTGGAGCGGCTCCTGGATTGAACTTTGGAGCAAGGTTGTGGCGATGAGGGCACTGATTAGCAAAGTATCCCTTTTCTTCGCAGCGGCAAAGGAGATGATTTCTTTGGGTTGATCGAGGTAGGTTGACCAATGAGGCAGAGAGTGCGGAAACCACTGCCTTGGGGTCTTGGGGCTAGAGCTGAGCTTCTCTGTGGCGCTGCGGTAGATGATCTAAAGGAGGAACTGCCCTGGAATGTTGACTTCTGGGAAAAATTGCCTTGTGGCCTCTGGAAGGGCATCTTCCTTTTGCGACTAGCTTCTGCTGTCTTCTTCTCATTTTCTAGCACTAAGTCTTTGTTGACTAATTGATGAAAGTTGGCATAGTCATGGAGGATGAGCTGTCCACACATGTCACCACGCATGCCTTCCACAAAACGGTATATCTTCTCTTCTTCATCTGCTACGTCATTAGAGGCGTAGCGGGCAAGTTGGTTAAACTTGGTGACATACTCATTGACTGTCATGTGGCCTTGCTTAAGAGCTCTGAACTCGTTCTTCTTCAACCTCATGGTACCGGTGGGTACGAAGTTGGTTCTGAAGGCATCTCTGAATTCCACCCAAGGAATTGACTGCCATGCTGGTTCATCTTCATCTAGGGTTGTCTCAGCAACTTCTTCTATGGCGGCTCCAGTGGTAAGGGCTGCTGGTCCTCTAGTCGCAGATCTGTGCGGCTTCAAAGCTTCTTGCTTATGGTTCGTTGATGCTTCTGCTTCTTCCTCTTCTTCATCTTCTGACACTAGACCTTCATTACCCCTGGCAGCATAGTAATTCTCCCACCATGCAGCGGCGGCACCTTTTAGTTGGTGGGTGGCAAAGTCCACCTTGTCTTCATTCGAGCGGCCGGGCAAGCCAAGTTTCTTCTCAAGATCTACGAGCCAATCTTTCGCTTCAAGAGGTTCATTAGCTGCAAAGACAAAGGTGAGGGTCTTGTTAGGAAATCAAACAAGTTTGGAGTTGCGGCCGGCAGGTCCAGTTTGCTGATTGTTGAGCACTGCCTGAAGAATTTGAGTCTGTTGAAACATCACTTGTGCCATTGTTGGGTGAGCTGGCGGTGGGGGAGGTAGGTCTTGTCCTCGGCCACGACCACGGCCACAGCCTCTTCCTCGGCCATTTACCAAAGCTCCTGATTGAGGAAGGCGGCTCTTATTGGCGGCATCCTAAAGAAAGGCTGAGGCTTAGAACTAGAGGGAGTATATGAGGGTTTACTAGCCCTCTAAGGCACACACAGAAGAACTTAAACCAAGCAGGAAGATCGAATAAATACAATACAAAGCCTAGAATGGCTGCATTATAATAAGGGATTAGGTGTTACATGACTCTCAAACAAAGCTTATATGCTAAGCTAAGTCATGACACAGGGTACAAACACATCGCCTACAAAAGAAGGAAACAAAAGTGCTTGCAACCAAAAGACTGCCTAGCAAGCACTGCTAGCTAAACTAGACTATCCTGACTACTCCATCGGGGAACGGGAGCGGGAATGACTCTGGCTGAAGCTCGGCGAATGGGAGCAGGAGCGGGGATGGCTAAGACTGCGTCCACGGCTGCACACTGGAAGGTCGTCGAAGGGCGGCGGACTGGGGTGTCGTACACTCTTGCGCGACGTCATCCTGGTGCGGGCTCCTCGGGGGTGAAGAAGTCGGTCGAGTGTCCTGTCGCTGGAGGGGATAGCTGGAGGAGGAACTGGAACTAGAGATGAAGTGGCAACTGCAAGGGTGGCTGTGAGACGTGCCACCTCTGCAAGGGCGGCGTCCCTCTCTGCAGTGATGATGTCTCTCTCTACAGCGACGATGTCTATCTCTGCGATGACAGTGTCTCTCTCCCACATGGTAGCATGGTGGGCTTCATCACTCCTGATCATGTTGACACGGAGGGTGTCGGAGTGGGCATCGCTGCCGACAAGAAGCACCCGAAGTTGCCAAATCTCGTCGGTGTGGGAGTGGATGTTGAGGATCATTGACTGGGTCAGCTGCACCTGGTGGGTCAGGCGAGGGTCGTTGTCTCTGGCGTCAAAGGCCTCCGCGAAGCGCTCTCCATTGGGAAGGTACGGAAAGAAGCAGAACGGTGACTCACGCAGGAGGTCCTCGTGTATCCAACACAAGCGGATGATGGCGACACGGGCTGCATCTTGGATGGCGTCGAGGCTACTGTGGTGGGGTGCCTCGGCATGGAAGGTGTGGGTCACGAACTCGCCAGTCCTAGCATAGAGGTAAACCTCCATGTCCCAAGACTCGTGAGTCATAATCCTCATCATCCGCCCTCTGAAGAGTGGAGGGTGGGGGAAGCCAAGATACTGCATCAGCTATCGAAGGAGTCCGGCGAAACCGCCGTCATGCTCTCCATGGGTGCAGTGGTCCCATGGGCCCGCAGCTGGAGAAGAAGCCATCTACAAATTTTGAAACAGGAGAAAAGATTAGTAACACTTAATGACAATAGAGATAAGTATGGAACTAGGAATGATGAGTAGAAGCAATAATACACTATATTTTGATAAAGCTTTTCTTAATTTTAGAAATAAGATCCAAGTCCTTAAGGCAATCGACCAATCTAACTAGGGGTTCTACATCAGATGCTCGATACTCACTCTGCGGACCCGGATTCCTGAATCCAAATTCTTTATGAAAATCTTCAGATTATTCCTTGGATCGAGAGATAGAACTCACAGCACATTGTGAATCAATCACACAAGTCATGAACTAAAACAAATATATTACAAACAGAGTGACATAGACCTCATTGGGTCGAGTTTTACAAAAGAGGCCGCACAAGGCCAACTTGATTACATTGCATAAAGATAACGAAATCTACAGCGGAAGCAAAAGGGGAAGTAAGGCTCATCTCACCACAAGCAAGCGGCGGGTGACTCATGTCTGACAGATATTATCCAAGAACCAGATAATATCGGTTGTACGTGAGTACCAATGAGTCTACTTAGACTGGGGTGAGACCTAACTACAGAACTACACTACTCCTCATCATTTCCATGTCCATCATCTTCCGGTCCTTCATAGAAAGCGTAGTCTCCTTCATCTTCATTGTTTGAAGGGTTTGGGGAGAGGAGCGAGAATGAGCACAACTTCTGTGCTCGCGAGCCAACACACAATGCAATAATATGTATATGCAAGGTTAAGCAAGGATGGATCGGTTCTTTTATTTGCCAAAGCAATCTTTTCAATTATCATAGTTACAAATCCTATTACTTAGCATTTTAACAAATTGCATTTTGATACAAAGAGTAATGTGCAATATTTATTTTAGTAGAGGTTCCATCCGGCGGAAATTCTACCTTATGCATTTTTTTGATTGGAGCTACCTCCAATTATTACCACCACTGAGCTTGACGACTCAGGTAAAATCCAACACAGGGCTAGGTGAGCCCTTCCACCATTTTTCATACCACCCACAAAGGTTACAATAGAACTAACTCAAGTTATGATTCCCATGTCATAGATTGACCGTGAGGCACGACATTGCTTAAAGCAGTTTAGACTCTTCAGAGGTTGTACAACCGTACTCCATAAGAGATAGTCATACTCGTTACCCCACATGATTCCGTAGTCAATTGGTTGAGCGACCGTCATAGTAACCTTTCAAACTACCTTGCCCTTTCCGTCATCTCACCCATATGCGGTTGCGCCCATACGTTGCGCGAGATCGTTCTACACACAACGTTGGGTGTAGATTTGGACTACCCACAACTACTGGCAACCTCACCCATTCAAGCTGGACGTACCGCAAGCTTGCGCATTTTTCCTTTTTCCCACCGTGTGAGACACTTTCAAGGTTTAATAATTTTACTAAGCCAAGTTGCACTTTGCAGACTTGTGGTTGTACTTGTTTAAGACGGGAGGTCGTGACAAGATTAAGTCCTTAATCCGTCTGGGCGGTTCTTTCCACATTTCCAACCATTCTCGTGCTCCCGGAGCACCCACTGCCTTTCCATCCGCCCAGATGTGGTATTAGCAATTATTAGGGTTTGATGAGTAAAACCAAATTAATCCATTCCTTTTAGTCAATGGACCACTAATGACTGTCCAAATCATTTCATGTTTGAAGAATGATTGTTTGGGGTATTTTAATACCGTACTTAACAAGGTTAGCATGTTACTTAAGTACAACCTATAGCTAGTATTACCATATATTTACTAAGGTGACAAGGAATAATGGATTCAATAACAATGGATGGCATATTAATTAATTAATCCACAAATGGGTATTTAACTACCTTAAGCTTTAACATACATTTGATTAAATAATTAAAGCATGCAATTTTGGTTAATTTAAATGAATATAATTTGCATAAAATGTAGGATCAATATGATCAAAGCATTAACTCGCCTTGGTTAAAGGCAAGGGGATCTGGGTACTCTTGGTCTTGATCAACTTGAGGATCTCCGGCGTCTTAAAATCCTAATCGGTGAAAATACCGAGAAAAAATCTGCTGGCAAAGAGAGCAAATAAATACACAAGAATACACAAATGAACTCCAAATTGAACAAGACCTATGCCATTAGCAAGATCTTGATTTAACAAATTTTAGGAATTTATTTCATAATTTTGGAGTTATAACGGAGGAGAACGGAATTAACAAAGATTAATTGAATTAAAAAAAAGAGAGAAATCAGGTTGCATAGCATAGATCTTGTGGGCGAGTTCATGCGCCACAGGATGCGGTGCATGGAATGCGATGTGGAGGGCCACGGGCGAGTGAGGCGGGCTGGTAGGTTCTTGTCTTGCTGAGGCCCATGAGTTAGTGAGAGTTGGGGGTTAGGACACCATTAAACGCCTAATGATTAGCTTAGGATTAACGACCGTCATTAAGGCTAATGACGAGGGAATAGTGCCGTCCAACAAAGCCCATGGCAGAGGCACTCGCGGCGACACCTTGATGTGGCTGACTCTGGCCTTGGCCGTGAGCTAAAACCTGTGGGCGACTTGAGCTTCGAGAGCGAGGCTGGTGAGGTGGTGGAGCCGGTGGCAGGGTGGCGGCGCCCGAAGGGTGGACGTCGTCGTGCGGGTGGTGCTAAGTGGCATGATGGCTCGGCCACGCAGTGGGAAGAGTCGGTGGTGGTTGGGCGAGGAGAATAAGCAGTGTAGTTTCGGCGGCGGTGCTAGTGGGCAGCAGGGTGGCCTGGAGAAGGCTTGTGGCGGCGCATGGTGAAGAAGGTGACGGGAGGCGGGGAAGAACAGCGATTGCGGCGGCTAGGTGGCTAATCTTGAAGGGTTTGAGGAAAGAATCACAGGGGCCGAGGGCTCACACGGTGTGAGGTTAGTGGCGGGAAGATGGTGGAGTGGAAAACAGCGGTGGAGGTGGCGGTGGCGAAAATGGAAAGCGAGGTGGCTTTGCTTGTGGGCTTACTAGAGCTCGGGGTGGCGTGGGGAGCTCAAGGGCTGAGGAGGGCTCTATAGGCCAAGAAAGCATGGGATGCCAGCGGGAGGGAGGAGCCGTTGGTGTCATGCTGAGTCCCTATCTTGATCCTGACATGGGCGGCTTTACTGGGAAGAGAGGCGCAGGGAGAGCGGTGGCAGGCGGCAATGGCGACTCGAGGTCCCATCGGCGTGGGCATGCCGCGTCTGGCATGCACGGCACAAGGCTGGCGCTTCGATCCAAGAGCGAGGACAGCGATGGCGTGCTAGTCGCGGGCGCTCCGAGTTGACAAGGCGAAGGCGGCTCGGGAAGGCTCGGGTGGAAGGGCAAAGGCGGTCGCGGCGCCTGAGAGGAGATCGTGGGCGACGTAGAGGACCTCGTCTTGTTGGTGGTGCAGAGGAGCAGGGGCTTGGCACTGCGGTAAATCACGAGAGAGAGGGCGGCCGCAACTTTGACCGAGGGAGGAGAAGAAGATGACCCCAAAGGGTGGCTCGGTAGGGAAGGGGGTGGCGGGTTGGCTTAGGCTAGGCCCAGAAAGAAAGAAAAAAAAGGGCGGCAAATTTGGGCGAGAGGAAAAAAAATTTGGGTGGAAATGGGCTTGGCCGGGGAGGAGATATAATTTGAGCTTTGAAAGGGATGGGAGGCCCAACTCAAAATGGCCTGTGGATTCAAAAGAGAGGAGAAACTCCAAACCGCGAATTTGACTTTCAAATTTTAAGGACATTACATTTGAAACACAAACAAGAAAAGGAAAGAAAGTTTTCGCAAATACTTGGTAATTTGAATTACGCAAGAACGAAAACCGTAATAGTAATTACTATCGCCGTCCGAAAATGGGGCCTTCTAGCTTGTAACTCAATGGGCCTCATTCTCATGTCCATAGGCGCAATGGAAATCGCCTTCCGTGCTAGCCCTTTGTGAAAGGGTTCTGCGCAGATTTTTTGATGCGAATATAATTCACAATAATCATTTAGGAGTTCCTCGGTTTTTGATAGATTTAAGCCTATGCTTCACGTGTCTAGAGGACTTCATGTTATCCATAGTACTTGCAATAGAATTAAGATTTAATATTGGGTTTGATTGTCGGTTTCAGATTTAAGATTTCCTTGACAATGCAATCAAAAGAAAAGGCTAGTAGTTTCAGTTTTAGATTTCCATTTTTTTTGTTTGATCTCGAGATCTTAGATGTCGGGTTTGGTTTTTAGATTTCACAGATTTTCGAATGCGAGAAACATAGATGTGAAATATTACATTTACAAAGCACTTAATTTTCACGAATAGTGAAATATATAATATTTTGACGAAATTAGCTTAGTAACACTGCAAAGATGTGAAATTTGGAAAATAGTGCAAATATGAGGCCAGTTGTCAGTAAACACCAATATTATTTTCCAACTTGCAAATTCTATGCAGTGTGCCTTTCAAATCATAAATTAATTAGGCTTGTGATTTAGGGCATCCAATGAGGTTATTGGCAGTTAAGATTTACAATAGAACAATAAGAAGCATGTATACTTTGACTTGTCATCTATTGTGTAAAATCATAGCGTTACATCATAGTGAGCCTTAGTTCTGACTCTGTCAAATGAATTAGGTATGTCGCATGTGATCGTGAGTGTAAATTATTATGCTTTTGAACCTAATCCCTAGTTTTCTAAGTTGAAAAAGAGTCCTTACAGATAAAAAAAAATTGTGCAGCAACTTGGCAAATTTGCTTTTCTCTTTGTATCAAAGAGAAGAACTTTCTGAATGTAATACTAACAGATGCAAAAATAAATTTATTGTACGTCTGATTGTAATCATATATAGCTACATGTGCATAGGGCATACTCATAGATGCCATAACAAAAACATGGTGCCCTTTGTATTTTTGTTATAGGAAATCCAATAATTAACACTACTACAAAACAAGCTATAGTAGGCGCCCCATCACGGGCGGTTCACGGACTGCGGGTGGCGCGGGAAGCCTATCACGAGCGGTATTTTTAGAACCGCGTGATGATCATCTATCTGAGCGGTTTGTAAATAGAACCGTGCAGTGATATTACTGACGGTTCTATTCACAAACCGTGCGTGATAATCTCAATCACGAGCGGTTCTAGTATAGAACCGTGCGGTAATATCACGAGCGGTTTTAATAAGGACCGCTGCGTGATTGTGGAGATATCATAGGCGGTTTTAGTGAGAACCGCGTGATATTATCGAGCAGTTCGAACTAGGCAAATCGTGATAACAATTATCGCTGAGCGGTTTTATTAAGAACCGTCGTGATATCCCTCGCTGGGTATAAATTGAAGCGCGACACATCCTCGCTGCGATCGCCGCTGTGTCCCTTTGCCACCTGCTGCCTCTTGCCTCTGCCCTTGCCTCTACTGGCAGTTTGGATAACAACTGCCCCCTTGCTGGGCTCCACTTAGATCTGCTAGCTAGCTTCCTCCCAGTGCGGGCCACTTTCATGCCCTAAGCGCCTCCCCTAATTAAGCAGATGAAGTAATATTGATTATCCTTTATCCACTCTATTGATTAGTGAATTTCCCTTATTTTGCTACTCTGTACATAGACCCTAATGTTTTGTTTTCTTTGTTGTATTAATCCTTAATCGGAAGCATAGGGTTTAAGTTTCAATTAATACTACTTGATGGGAAAAGGCAAAACGTACATCTAGCTCTCAATTTGATGGACCCTAATTCCAGAAAATGAAAAGCAAAACATGTAGCCTTTGTGCAACGATGAGACAAAACGAGTAAGTACGTGCAAAGAAGTGAAAGTCTTAATCAGAACTAATTTCATTAGTAGTTTTCTAGAACAGATTAAAAAGAAGAATTTATGACACACCAAGATAAGTCACATGTGCAATGATCTATTTTATATTTCCTCCATTTATATATCCATGAAGAAAGCGTCATCACGGTGGTTTATTGTTTCAATTATATCAAAGCGGATACCAGCGCAATCAGCGGACCAACTTGCTAGTTATTAGGATCTTCCTCTTGTCTTTTGTCTCGTATCTAATCAACAATCATGCGGATAATCAATAATTATCCGTTCGCTTGACTTAGAGAGAGAAGGTTGGACCCTTGCCCCTAGCGCCTCCAACACCCACCGCCTCCTCCCCATTGCGCCACCTTAGAGAGGAGAAGGAAAGGAGAGGAATCATATTTTCTTCGTGAGCTCGAGGGTAACGATCTATAACCCTTTATGTTTGCTATAAATTAATCGCTAATCAATTTTGACACTAATTTGTTACATGCGTAGTGTAGATGGATCAAATTGGATGTGCAGTGTGAACCGTGTGAGTCAAGAGTACATTAATGGCGTGGTTGCTTTTAGAAGAGCCGCTGGCGGGATATGTTGAAGAAGGATAAATTTTATGTCTTGTCCATGCATTGATTGCGTGTCTGAAGATGTTTAACAACGGCGCAAATAGAAGCGCACTTGATTGAAGGGTTTCAAAAAGGGTATACATGTTGGACCGATCCACGGTGAAGAAGCGATTATTACACATGAAGTTAGTAATGGCGGCATCGCCGAGGAAGTCAACGATATGCGGATGTGGACTATCGCTTTTGATGAGGATAGGTCCCACGATGACAATCTGGATCAGATGCTACGCGATGCAGAAGAGAACTACAGTGAGAGAGAGTTTTGTAAATTCGAGGGCTTAAGGGAGGACTCGGTGAGACCTTTGTTCCCTGGTTGCAAGCGGAATATACAAGGTTGTCAACCGTGCTTGAGCCGCTGAAATTGAAGGCAAGCAATGGTTGGTCCGATAAGAGTTTCACGGCGTTGTTAGGTCTCTAGCGGACATCCTTCGAGAGAAGCGTGTTGCCCGGCACCACCTATCAAGCAAAGAAGGTTATTTGTCCATTGGGAATGGAAGTAGAAAGAATACATGCATGTCCGAACGATTGTATCCTCTAGTAAAGAGTATGCAGACATGCATGTATGTCCGTGTGCAAAGCATCCGATACAAGCGTCGAGAATCTGCTAAGGTGAAGTAAGGACCTCTGCTAAGATGTTGTGGTATCTCGCCGTGATCCCACGTTTGAAGCGTTTATTTGCGAACCCAAAGGAGGCAAGATTGCTGCGTTGGCACTCAGAGGAGCGTAAGAGATGGAAAGCTAAGACACCTGCCGATTACGCCGGTGGAGAAACTTCGATCGGAGCTTCCAAGAGTTCGGTCGGAACCGAGGAACATAAGGTTAGGGTTGAGTACAGATGGAATGAATCCTTTCGGTAACATGAGCACCGACATAGCACTGCCCGTGAATCTATGTATGTACAACCTTCCTCCTTGGTATGTGTATGAAGCGGAAGTACATTTTGATGTCACTACTTATCCAAGGGCGAAGCAACACAGGAATGATATTGATGTCTACCTAGCACCATTTTGGAAGATCTTGTGACCTTTGTGGAGCGAAGGTGCATGGTATGGGATGCGCATACAAGCGAGAGAACTTCACTTTACGCGCCATGTTGTTCTACACCATCAATGATTTTCCTACCCTTGGTAACCTATCAAGACTTGATACAAAAGGAGCCAAAGCCACATCCACACTTGCTTAGATGCTACAGAGAGTGTATGGTCATTTGAACAAGAAATAAGATATATATCGTCACCATAGGTTCCTTCGAGTCACCTATACCGCAAGATGAAAAAATAATTAAGCGAAATAAGGAGAACGATTCAGCTCCAAGGGCTTTTAGAGGAAAGAGGTCTATGATATGGTTAAGGATATCGATGTTGTGCTTGGGAAGGGCGTAAATTAAGAACCCGTGAGAAGAACATCCGGAAGAAGCGGTCAATTTTTGGGACTTGCCTTATTGGGAGCACTTAGAAGTTCGCCTGCATCGACGTCATGCACGAGAGAAGAATGTATGTGATAGCAATTGGTCTCTTCTTGAACATTAGTGGCAAAACAAAGGATGGTGTTAAGCATGCGGCGTGACTTGGTTGATATGAACATAAGGATCGAGTTAGCAGGAAGAGACCGATCTGAGACGAACGTACCTTCCTGACTTGCTACACTCTATCCAAGGCGAGAGAAATGGCGTGCGAGCTTGCATGGAGTGAAAGTCCCATCTGGTTACTCCGCTAACATTAAGAACCTTGTTTCTATGCAAGATTTGAAATTAATTGGTATGAAGTCTCATGATTGTCATGTCTCGATGATACAAATGCTTCTGTTGCAATTAGAAGTATCTTGCCGAACAAGGTCCGAGTGGCAATCTTGAGGCAGTGTTATTTTTCAACTCAATTGCTCGAGAAGATCATTGATCCCCAAGGACTAGATGCTCTGCAGCCGAGGTGGTGACCACTCTATGTCATCTTGAGATGTATTTCCCTCCGTCATTTTTGATATCATGGTCCATCTCATTGTTCACCTTGTGAGAGAGATAAAGATATCTGACCTGTGTTCTTCGTCATATGTACCCGTCGAGAGGTACATGGGAATTCTCAAGTCCTCGTCGGAATCGATCTCGTAGGAGGGCGACATCATCGAAGGTTATGCAACCGAAGAAGTCATTGAGTTCTGCGTCGACTACATGGCTCGAGTGGAACCGATAGGTGTGCCTCTATCTCGCCATGAGGAGGCTGGATGGTATCGGGACCATCGGAAGGAAATCAATAACTCCGATCTGGATCGTCGCTCAAGCCCATTTCATGGTCTTGCAACACATGACCCAAGTGTCCCGTACATCGACGAGCACAAAGACATGGTGCGTAATAGAATCCGCAGACGGTCGGAGGTTTGGATCACGAGAAAGCACAACCGTCGGTTCAACGAATGGTTAAAGGTGCAAATCATGGGAGGTCATCAAGTGATGATGTTGCTATGGTTGGCATGAGGGCCACAATTTACAATTGTCGCATGGCAAGGATCGACATAAATGGGTACACATTTTATCTGGCTACTCGGGATAGGAAGAGCCTGATCGTAACGGCGGTGTCGCATAGATGCATTCAAGATACCAATGGGATGAGGAGCTCCTACTATGGGCAAATAGAGGAGATATGGGAGTTCGACACGTGCTTTTCAAGATCCCCTATTTGGTGCCATTGGGTCCATCTCCACGGTGAAGGTCGACAAATGCGGTGTCACTACCGTGAACCTCAAGCGTGTCGGATACAAAGGCGAACCATTACGTCTTGGCTAACCAAGTTGTTCAAGTCTTCTATGTAACCGACCGGCAAATAAGAAGCGCCATGTAGTTCTTCATGGAAAAAGGAGGATTGTCGGAGTTGAGAATGTAGTGGGCGAGGAAGAATACAATCAATTTGACGAGTTGCCTCCTTTCGGAAATGGCATTAGGCTCGAGGAAGAACCTAGTGAGGAAGCTAGCTATATGCGTCGATCATCACGAAGGCCTATATCTTAATTAAAATTTACTCAATGTAATTAATTTATTCCATAACATCATGTGTTATGGACTTGTAATCTCTCATATATTTTGATGTCAACGTGA
Source organism: Phyllostachys edulis (assembly GCA_036346405.1). NCBI lineage: Eukaryota > Viridiplantae > Streptophyta > Magnoliopsida > Poales > Poaceae > Phyllostachys > Phyllostachys edulis. The sequence goes on from CM070556.1 coordinate 32,409,674, forward strand.
AATTGTCATGTGTTGATGTGTTATGGACTTGTCATATTTGATATTGATGTCAATGTGGGCGTACATTGTAATGTGGAGTATCAAAATTGGTTTCACTTGATTTGGAGTTGAGTTGAATTAGATATGAAAATTTGAAGTCAAATGTGTTATGAACTTGTTATGGACTTGTCATTATACTTGTCACCAGGTTAGAATTCATATGGACTTGTCATAATTGTCATCATACTTGTCTCACGGAGTTCACTATGTTTTGTCAGGATATTTATGTCTCACCAGGTTCACTATGTTTTGTCAGGATATCATAAATTGTCATTAGGTTTTTGGCTATCACAGACGGTTCTGTTGTAGAACCGTCTGTGATATCCTGACGGTTCTCATTACAAACCGTCATGATATACTATAAAGGCGGAACGCTAGGGTTTTCCTCTCACTTCTCACTTCTCTCCCGCGCCCTTACGCTCTGCTCGTTCGCCTCCTCTAGGGTTTAGGGCTCGCCTTCACGCCGACCACGACCTTGGCACCGCCGCCCTGACATTGGCGCCCCGACCTCTGCGCCGCGCGCCCGACCTCGCGCGCCCGACCTCGGCGCCCGACCTCGGTCTGCCGCCCGACCTCGGCGCCCGTTCACCTCGCCCGGCCGTAAGCCCGGCGTCGCCACCTTCAACCTCGGCGCCCGCCGTCCTCCTCCCGTGTCGCCGCCCGACATTGGCGCCTCCGACCTCGGGACGCCCGTCCTCCTCCCGTGTCGGCCTCCTCCCTCTGACCGCCTTCTCCCCGCCGTCCTCCTCCCCGTGTCGACCTCCTCCCCACCTCCCTCCTCCCGCATAGGCCTCCTCCTTGCACCGTGAGTTCTTGTCTGGCGTCCTCTCTGTGAGTATTGCTCTCTGTGGTGATTCGGTTGATCTTTGCATATATATATATATATATATATATATATATATATATTTGCAATGCTAGTTGCAAATTGATCGATGGGCTTTGTTGACATTCTCTGTGATGAACTCGTCTTATCTTGAGATTGAATGTGATAGTTAGTTCATACTTGAGCTCTATTGTATTACTTACTCTTGTCAATATGTTGTCTTGTTAATTGGTTACTTTCGGTTGAGCTCATAGTTCTATTGCAAATTGATCGGTTGTATTGACTAGTTTGTGATTCTTCTAGTAGTCTGTATGAGCTCATTCAACTTTTCATTTGCCATCTTGATCTCTGTAGTCAACCTCTGTTTGATTGGAAGTTTAATCATTTTAGATTATGATTGAGATCATTTGATAGTTAAGCAAAGTATTGTTTAGAGCTCATAGTTTGAATTTATATTATTATATTCATTTAATGAAGAGTATAGACAATAGGATTGAGATGGCAAAGACTTGTTCTTTAGCTACTCTCCTTCCGAGAGCACATAATATCATCAATTAATATGTTGGAATAGTGTCTGCATGCACCGTGAGTTCTTGTGTGGCATCCTCTCTATGAGTATTGCTCCTCTGTGGCGATTCAGTTGATCTTTGCATATATATATATATATATATATATATATATATATATATATATATATATATATATATATATATATTTCTTGATGCTAGTTGATACCTTGATTTGTATTAGTTCGATTTCGAGTCTATATGAAGATATTACAAATTGATCGGTGGGCTTTGTTGACATGCTCGTGATGAACTCTGTCTTATCTTGAGATTGAATGTGATAGTTAGTTCATACTTGAGCTCTATTGTATTACTTTACTCTTTGTCAATATGTTGTCTTCGTTAATTGGTTACTTTCGGTTGAGCTCATAGTTCTATTGCAAATTGATCAGTTGTATTGACTAGTTTGTGATTCTTCTAGTAGTCTCAGATGAGCTCATTCAACTTTTCATTTGCCATCTTGATCTCTGTAGTCAACCTCTGTTTGTTGAAGTTTAATCTGTTTTAGATTAGCAGTTGAGATCATTTGACAGTTAAGCAAAGTATTGTTTAGAGCTCATAGTTTGAATTTATATTATCATATTCATTTAATGAAGAGTATAGACAATAGGATTGAGATGGCAAAGACTTGTTCTTTAGCTACTCTCCTTACGAGAGCACATAATATCATCAATCAATATATTGGAATAGTGTACGTACCTTGTTAATCTCTAGACCTTTTATTGGTGAGAGTTTAATCCAGACGGTTCTTATTAAGAACAAATCGTGATTCCTTCGCATTTCCTAGAGAAGCTGGTGGATTAAGGAGTGTTAAATTCTTTAGGAATTATGCTTTAATGCTAATTAATTTTGTTGGGATTAATTCTGAAATTTTGCTAAAAGCGCATTTTTACAACAATCCAAAAAGAAAGTTTTACTTGATTCTATTTTGTTTCTATGTTGGGATTAAACCTTTGCTTAGCATTTCCTTAAATCGATCATTTTACTTGATTCTAGTTCTATGTCTTCATTAAAGGCTAGTCTTACGTACATGAAGCATTAAACCTTTGCTTAGCATTTTCTTAAATCGATCTGACACACTTGAGTGTACCTTTGCTTCATGCCAATCCTCCACGGCATGAAGCGAGATGGTACACGCCAAAGGTGTCGGGCTCGATGAAGTAAACTCGAGCAAAGATAGGCTCGGCAAAAGATTTATATCACTAGTTTCTATCTATACAAAGATCACAAGAGAAGTTGGTGGATTAAGGAGTGTTAGGAGTGTTAGAATAGAAGCTCGTGGATTAAGGAATGTTAGGAATGTTAGTAGTGCTGTATGAGCTCATTCAACTTTTCATTTGCCATCTTGACCTCTATAGTCAACCTCTGTACTTCTTCCCGAGATTAATTGTTTCATATTTATCTTTGGAATGTTAGTAGTCTGTATGAGCTCATTCAACTTTTCATTTGCCATCTTGATCTCTATAGTCAACCTCTGTACTTCTTCACGAGAGCAAGTAAGCGAGATGGCAGAGGCACTGTCTTCGCCGCCGTCACCGAGCGCCTTGAGATGGAAGAGGCACCGACGAGGCCGCCAACACCGACCCTTGAGATGGAAGAGGCGCCGACGAGGCCGCCGTCACCGTCGGCGATAATGAAGCGAGGCGAGATGGCAGAGGACAATCGAAAATGCCTACGGCCGATGGTTATCACGGAGGTCGGTGACTTTGGGGTCCCTCTGAGTCCCAAGAGATCGTGTAGATTCCGGACCATCTGTGGGATACTTGCAAGGAGCAGGTCCTCATCACCACACCAAGGTGGAAGGACCCTAACGAAAGAAGCGAAAGGCGTCTTTGTGGATAGAACTTTCGAGAAGTTCACTATTCAAAAGCACATGTAGCAGCGCGTCGACGGACGGCGATGCTCACGATGGGTAAATCGTGGAGGACCTTCAAGAGCATTCTTGTCACGAAATGCGTGAACACGGTCGAGCGCCCTTCGCGCGATATAGATTCTTGACGGGAAGCATGAGACACCTTTGTGGCTATGAAAACGACGGCCGAATTTAAGGAGCAAAGTGCGGCGCACAAAGCTCTCGGACATGAAACACTCACCCCATACAGACTTGGCACCGCTAGTGCACGCGGTAAATCGAGGAATGGGCGGCGGAGAAGGAGAACCCGTTTCGATATCACGGACCCGCGTTCCCTTTGGTTAAGCGAGGGCACAAGTCTCGTCTTGAGGCGACATCTCCTTCACAAACCCATGAGCAGACAGGAAGTGTCCCAGCGTGTGGTAAATATGTCGAACTACTAAGTTGTTAATAAGTCCATAACTTCATAGTGCCTATAATAACGTGATGACCTCTTGCGCGTGACTTGATGCCCAAGCTTCCCAAGGCTCCTTCCATGCGAGCGAGGGAGAAGGATATACTATCTACGGCCTTGGGAAACAAGGAGCACCGGGTCGCACGCGAGGCCTTGGGGTTAACGTGCCTTGGAGTCATGGATTCACGGACGACTCTCGCGTATAGGACTAGGAAGAGATCCAAGGCCGAGCACAACAACCGGTTGAGTGCAGATGATTACTAACCAATTTCAAGTGCGAGATGGCGACATTGCGAGTCAAATGGATATACTCATGAGCCGATGGTCGCAAGCCGCCCGCTAATTCGGGGCGGTCCTCCTCGGCGTCGGAGTGGCGTCGCGTCCCGCATAATTGTGAACATGACGACGTCCGATTCCGATAAGCGACATCAAGGTAGCGTACATCTATGGAATGCACCAAAGATAGACCTATAGGGCGCCTTAGCTAATTGCGATCGTTTTGTAGGAGCCGACGCCTGTAAGCTCCAAGTGAGGATGGATGGGTCCTTTGTATTGAGGCTCGCGAGGGATGGTGTATCCATATGAGGAAGGCGGTCTGACCGCGGTGCCGGTGGCCGACGCAGTTACACGAGGTCAGTGGATATGGTACATGTCAATTTCGAGCCGTCCATTGAAGATTTGCCGACGAAGAGATCATAACACTAGGGGATGCCGTCCTCTCTTTTATCCGGTGACCCAAGAAGGACATCGCCTCGACCCGATGGTGCCACGATCTGGACACAACCATTCCTCTCCAACGGGACCCTCAATGACTCCACCTCATGTTTAGCCTCGGAAGGCCACCTCTTGATTCCGTGGAGAAGGCGCCAAGGAGGAACAAAAGCGTCGGCGTATCGGTTCCCGAGTCGTCTCACAAAAAACGCCGCCAATCGCTAAGGCCAAATCAAAATCAACGAACGTTAAGGCGCCTCCCAAGTCCGAGAAGTCCGGAAGTCCGCGATACAGGAACTACATCATCGGAAAACCGTTGTGCTCACGCGCGATATTAATGCTGTTGGATTTGCTTGTCGGGCTTTGCATGCACAGTACTTGGACAAGACCCAAAAAAGGGTTGCGATCTTTGGAATCACCGTCGGATCGATGATAAGCATTTCTTCAGCGGGACGAGGTACTTCGTCGTGGGCTTCAACGACTTATATGAACTATTCAACCTCGTTGGCCTCGGCGTCTCGCTTCTCGATGTTGGACCTTGTAAGTGCGTACAATCAAGTTCTACATTCATGTAATCCGATAAATATCACAACTCATTGCTTATGTATAGATACATCTTTGAAAAATATCCGGGAATGGAAAGAACCGGTGGGTTTCTCGACCCACATGTGGTATCGTTGCAAACCATCCAACAAGACTCGATCCTTCGCCGAGAAATACATAACGAGGTCATTGCTTCGTCGAGACGAACATGAAGTACATAGTGGTGCCCTACAACCCGAGGGGTAAGTGTCACTACTTGCTATACAAATTTCATTTGTACTTTATCACTGATCTGAACTTAGGTTTAATGACTATAGCGACATACATGAGTAGGTACCACTTGGATCCTTTTAGTTATTATACCCAAGAGGAACCATGTGATATACCTTGATTCCCTAAACCGCAACAAGCACGACTTGACATTCTAAGAGGAATACTCGAGAGGTATGCTCATTTCCTCCTTACATAACTATATTGTAGTCTTCATTAGTTTGAAATGGCGAGGATAACTTTTTGAATCATGTAGGTCGTTCATCAATTATGTTGCCAACAAAGAAATATCACGATGGAAAAAGCGTAACTAACACACATGATGGATTTTCGATGCGCGCTACAACACGATAATCCTATATCATACTTCATAATAACGCGTCTTGAACCGACTATACCTATATATGTAATTCTATTTTTGCGATGCCGCCAAAAAAAAGATGATGAGTTATGTGCAATCTCGTGCGCTATCATATGCGACTAATCCTTAGAGCTAGGAAGAAGGATCACGAGGTTTGTCAATCTCAAATAATTATTTCCTAATTATAAATTTAAATATATATAGCTTACCACTTTACTCTTAATTGGTAGCAACAGTTCTTGGATTTACAATGTGATTCACTTTCGTTGCGGAAGAGATCAAGGACATTCGAGGAAAGCTCTGCACCTTTATCAACACGTAAATCATTAACGACAATGGAGAGTTTCACTCGTCGCCAACCGAAAGCATCACCCGCCGACACCTCTCCGCGTAAACAATTGTAATCCGGTTGTAACTATAGCGACAATACTTGAACAAATGCGATCTTTTGTAATTTATTTTGAGTAATGATCACTTTGAGTTGTCAACAATTGATTATCTCTAATGAATCTGTTTTTGTGCATGCTTGAATCTGTTTTTGTGCATGCTTGTTTTCAGAGGGCATGGCTAGCAATTCTGAGGCTAGCCAGAAAATAAGCAAAATTGTGGTCGGTATGAGCTATCACGAGCGGTTTTTGTTAAAACCGTCAGGAAGGCAAAGTATCACTGAGCGGTTTCTACTAAAACCGCTCGTGATCGAGAATATCACAGACGGTTATAAAACCAAACCGCTCGTGATGCGAGCATATCACGATGGTTCTAAAGAAAAGCCGTCATGATATTCACAAATCCTGAGCGGTTTTAGTTAGAACCATCTCGTGATATTCTCGGATCACTGCACGGTTTTTAGTAAAACCGTTTGTGATATTTAGTATCCAGACGGTTTTTACGTGCGTGATAATATCTGTTATCACAGACCAACAAACATAGGCGGTTCGGAAACAAATGCGTGATGACGATTCCAACCGTCGTGATGTGGTTTCTGTAGTAGTGTAAGCTCAAAGTCGAGAAGTTAAAGCTTAAACACACTGGAATTGCATTGTATTATATCATTGTATGTATTGTCTGTACTCGATTAGTTACCCACATTGCCCGGACCATTCAAACCAATTCTATCAAATATCCAATTCGGCATAAACCCTAAATCCACAAATCAAACCGATTTAATCCAATAAGCGGAGGAATGGGTTACATTACCTTGTGGGATGATCTCCACAGTTTATGGGCGTCGAATCGCTCTAAATCACGGATTTGGTGGAGGTTAAGGCGGGGAGGAGAGATGACGCGAGGAGGAAGAGAGGATTTGGAGGAAAAATGAAGAACGGTGGGTCGGCGGCACCTAAATCACCACCGCCACGCCACGCGTGTTGGCGTGATAAGACATGCTTGTCACGCCACGAGTTAGGACGTGCGGTGGCTCATAAACCCTCCACGCTGGCACAGCGTGCAGATGAGGGCTTGCGTGGTAGCATTGGTCACGCCGAGGACAATGGCATGATAGAGTGGTTTTGCCATACCTCGCGTCATGGCGTGACCAAAGGGTCGAAATTAAAAATAAAATTAGCAATAGGTTAACTTTAAAATATTATTAAACAAGAATTAAATAATAAAAAAGATTATCGGCTCCAACACCCCAAAAACTCTTGTTGCTCTCGGCTTTTTATTCACACTAGAAGATCACCCCGTGGAAGCCTTGGCACGGACGCGACCTTCACGACGCACCAGCGAGGATACGCTCCACTAGACGCGTGAGCGAAAGCAAGCAGCGGGCGCTCGAATGGATCGGACGGCGCGCGAGATTGAGCGAGTATCGCTTTTTCGACGACGTGACACGTTCTCCACCAAGCATAGCAAAGCGAGATCGGACGGTCGCGAGGCGCCGTGAGGTGATCGGACGGGTGTCGTTTCGCGAGTGACGTGGCCAGGGCCGGAAGCCTCCCTTTCCACCAAACGTTAAGTTTAGCCTCCCTTTCCATTCAATACAAAGAATCCAGTGACCATGATGGTCTAACACCTCCTTGTGCAATGTGCATTACCGGTGCAGAAGGCTGGTGATAAGGGGTAGGAAGGTATTTTCAGTAAGACATCTCTACGCCCCACGATTCTTCTCCAATACCGTTCGATCCTTGCCTCTCTTCCAGTTTGATGACCTTTTCAATTATTGGAAATTGGCAATCACGACAGAGATTAATGGCATAGTTGCATATATCGCTACGTACTCTGAACAAATATCGAACACTGCAAATATTTATACTCGGAATCCAACTACATCGAATGAACAGCAGTTCTTGACCGAGTATCGAAGGATGGAGCGGCGGCGGACGCTTGGGTCTGGTCGTGGTCGGAGAGGAGCAGCAGGCGCACCTCATGGGAGGGCAAAATGCCCGGATGGCCGGGACGGGAAGGCAGACGCGACGACAAGGATTGCCGCCTTGCCTGTCTAACCGTGACTAGTGGGAGGGCAATAATAATATAACGAAATTACAGTTTCGCCCCTAGTTGATGGATGGTCAGATGTAGTGGATATGTTAGCACCTCCTACGCCTCCCTATAGACCGAACAATCGCTCCTTAGATAGACATATGAAAAACATGAATGAAGTACAAAAAAATCCAACATTCAGTGCACGTACAAGACTCGCAGATTGACACATTCGACGGACTTGACAAGCAGACACAAAGATGAACCATTTCTGAGCTTCTTCACAGGGAGAGGCTGACCATGAGGCTGACTGGGTACTAGAAATCATATAGGCCCCTTGGTGAGGAGCGATCAGAATTTAAATTTTCTTGATCGCCCTGGCTTCCATCAGGGAAACAACAGCAGCGCTTGCATTTCTGGCGGAAGACTAGGAAAAACAGGTGAATTGATTGCACGGTACGTAGAGCAGCGCGACAGCAACGAGCAAGCGCGATGACATAGCCGGACGTCTCCTAATCTCTGCCACTACCTGCTGCGTATTCACCTAGTAGCCCAATCAAGTCCAGCGTGATCGCTGCGTTCTTCAACTGCCGCAGCAACGCGGGCATCTTAACTGGCCGTAGCAGCGTAATTAACTCCTCCAACAGTAGTAGCGCGATGTCAACAGTGGATGCCAGTGGAGTTGCTGTAGAACAAAATCGACACAAATGGGAAGTCTTGGAATTCAAAAGTATTGGCCATAAACAATCGACACAAACTGTAAAGCTGCACACTGACGGAGGACACACAAAATCGACACACATGGAAAGCAGCAGACGGAAGAGATGCATCACACCAGATGAGCTACAGGCACCTGCACGACATCAAGCTCCACGGCGCCAACCTCCACGACATCAAGCTCCACGGCGCCAACGTCCACGACATCAAGCTGGCGGCCGGCTGGTTGTTCCAGTTCCTGCAGAGACGGCTGCTGACGCGAGCTCCATCCGCCGCCTCGCGCTTCCTCGCCGCGGAGCGACAGAACCGCATAGATGGCAAGGTAGGCCAGGGCGGCGAAGGCCATCGCAAGGACGTATGCGGACGTCCCCCAGTCCCTGCTGCTTCCTGCCGCGTAGGCGACCAGGAGGCCGAGCAAGTCGAGCACGACCGCGGTGTGCATCGCCAGGAGTGGCGACCTGAGCCTCGGCAGTAGTATCCCCTGGAGTAGCAGCACGATGACGACGACTGATGCCACGAACGACGTGGAGTTGCTGTAGAAGAAGGCGCGGTACCGCGGCCTGTCGGTGTCGCGCAGGATCGGGTTGCCCGCGGCGTGCCCCTCGCCGTTGTCCGGCCACACGTCGCCGGGCGGGGCCAGGCCGGCCTCGTACGTGACGCTCGCGGCAAGGATCCCGAGCAGCATCAAGTACTTGCGCATTCTGTACCCTTCAATATACTTGAGATGCTTTGAGTCCTTGTGCCTTGTGTCGCCGCTGTGTGCTGCCGGTTCATCAGTCGTACTCAGAGTCTGACAGGAAAACCAATCCACGAGCTTTGCATGGACAACACGGATGTGCAGAACGGCGAAGATGAGCACCAGGCCGACCAAGCAGAAGACGTAGATGGACGTCCGCACCTTCCGGGAGGTGCCGGCGGCGAAGGCGCCCAACAAGCCGAACAATCCAGCAACCATGCAGACGTGAAGTGCCCTGTTACTGTAATGCTCTTTGCTCATATCGGACATGTTACGATTCACCAGGAGAATGATGACGGCGACAGACGCCATGAAACTGGTCGCGTTGCAGTAGAAGAACACCTTGTAACGGCGAGGGTAATTGTCGGCGAGGACAGGGTCGCCATAATGGTGAGCTTTGTCGGCGTCCTCGATCCAGAAGCCACCCGGTGGGGTCAACCCGGCTTGGTAGGTGATGGTGATGGCCAGGATTGCAAGGAGCAGCAGGAGCTTCCTCCTCTTCTCCAAATCCAGCTTTTCTTTCCTCACCGTTGGCGCATCATCGCCGCCGTTCGTAGGAGGAGATAGTAACTTCCCAGAAGACTTCTGGACCACAACGTGGATCAGCATGAAAACAAAGATGACAGCAGCCAAGGCGAAGACGTAGATGGAGCTGCGTACATCCCGGCAGCTCCCGGCGATGTACGCGCCCATGAGGCCGAGCAGGTCCAGTATCACGGCAGCCTCGAGAGCATGCCTGTTGAGCAGGGACCTGCTCTGCACCATGATGATGACGATGATGGACGCCACGAAAGCAGCCGAGTTGCTGTAGAAGAAGACATTGTACCGCCACGCATGCGTGGCGAGGAGGATGAGGTCGCCGCCGTTGTGCCCATCCTTATTGTCACGCCAGACACCGCCGGGTGGGTCGAGACCAGCTTGGTACGTGACGGTCGCTGCCAGAGTGGCAAGAAGCAGTATCAAAGAGCGAGCCTTGTCCAGTGGATCTGTGCCGGCTTCACCGCTTGGCGCCACCGATGCCGATGCTGTCGTCGCCACTTGGCAACAATCCAATGATCCTTTCGTGTGAAGAATCTCAACCACAGCAACGACAGAAATGTACACGAAGACAACACCGACCAGGCAGAGGACATACACGGTAGAGTGCGTCTCCCTACAGCTCCCGGCGGCGTAGGCCCCCATGAGACCGAGCAGCGCCACCGCGATGCAACTGTACAGCACGGACAGCCGCATGTAGCTGTTCCTCAGCCTGCTGCTCAGAAGCAGCATGATGATGGCGAGCGAAGCGACGAAGGCGGTTGTGTTGCAGACGAAGAACGCCACGAAGCGCCGGGAATTGCCCTCCTGCAGGACAGAGTCTCCAGCGCGGCGGCCGCCCTGGCCCTCCTGGGCGTGCTCCCAGAAGCCGCCAGGCGGGCTCAGCCCCGCCGTGTACGTGATGGTCGTCACGAATATGGCAAGCAGCATCAACACCTTGCGCCGTTCTTTGAGCCGGAGCTTGCCATTTCCTCGGGGCTCCCGCTCCACCGACTCAATACGTTTAGAAAGAGGGAGCAGCGTGTGAGCCACGACGTAGGCAAAGACGGCCGCCGACAGCAGCGAGGCGCAGACGGTGATGGGGACGCCCCGGCAGCTCCCGGCGACGTAGGCCACCATGAGGCAGAGCAGCTCCAGCACCATGACCCCTCTCACGGCGCGCAGCTGGGCCTTCCTGAGGTGCAGCAGGAGGAGAATGACCACCAGCGACGCCGCGAAAGCCGTCGCGTTGGAGTAGTAGAACGTCAGGTACCGGCTGTGCCGGGTGGCCGGCAGGATCGGGTTGCCGGTGAGGTGGCCGTCCTCGGTCTCCAGCCAGACACCACCCGGCGGGTCAATCCCCGTGACGTACGTCACTGTCGCCACCAGGGTTGCGAGCAGCAGGAGGTACTTGCGCAGCTGCCATGCCGGGTCCTTGCGCTCAGCAGTGGGCGGAGTGGACCGGCCGGCTGGTTGCTCGCCGTGGCGCTCCATTTGCTCGGTGCAGAGTGCAAACCGTATGTGGCTGTGGTGCTATAGCTAGCCCCCGTTTGTTTACGCCAGTTAGTATTGTAAGTAGCTGACTGTAATCGTTGATGGTTTCATTATATAGTTCAAATCGGTGAGGGGACACCAACTTTTCTATTTCAAAAAAGGAAGAAGAAGGTGCAAACTGTATATTATAAGCACAAGCTAGGAAGAGGGTTCGAATGTTCGATGCTTGCTGCAAGGGCAAACAGCAGTGCAGTACAGCGCGAACTTGCATGGCATCGTCGTGTACACACAAATTGCGCAGTTTGGTGTAGTTTAGTACAACTTTATGCAATTTAAAATTTCAAAAATTATTTTTGCTCCCACAAAAGTTTATATTTTGCAATCTAAATTTGAATTTGGGATATTTGATTTCATTTTTAATTTTAAAAATTATTTTGAGATCTATCTCTTTATGTGTGAAAGCTCTTAAGTAAATTATGGTTATGACTAAGGACTTAGAGTCTTAGGTTGATCATTTGACTCTTGAACTTGTTAATGCTAATGACCTTGATAGTGATGAATATGCCTCTTGCCATATTTTACACGATGAACTTGATAATTTGAAAAATACTCATGAAATTGCTTTGAACCTACTTGAAAATTCTAGGAATGAGATGATTAAGTTTAAATCCAATCCTTGTGAAAAATGTTTAGAAACTAGCAAGTTGGTAGCCCTTGAACATGATGACATAAAAATTATTCTACTGCTTGTGCATTTTGTGTTGAACGTAAGCATGACATTAATAATATGCTAGAAGCATTTATAGTCAAATTTGAGAAACAAAAGGCAAAATTAATGATGCATCTTGTACTTCATGTGAAGCTCTAAAAATTGAAGTTGTTGTGCATAAGGAAAAATATGCTAAAGCCGTAAAAGGTAAAAATTGTGAATCATGGTCCAAGCTTACCTATGAGAATGTTTATCTTAAGGACACTCTTGAAAAATTCTCTAAGGGTAAGAAACAACTTAACATGATTTTAGACAAGTCTAAGACTCTCGTTGGAAAACAAGGGTGGTATAATTTTGCTAAGGATAAAACTAAGCCTAATGTCATTCAAGTGCTTGAAAATGGGCTAGTTAAATTCAAAACCTATCCTGCTAAGATGTTGTTTAAGTCTGGAGGCTTTGCTCAAATGAACTCATATTCCCATGGTGCTTCTCCTAGTGGTACCAAGCACCATTGCACCTATTGCTAGAGGGATGGACATTTGATTGAGTTCTATTGGCATATGCTTAAGTGTAACATCCCAAAATTTGGTTTGTTTCTAAAGCTTTAAAAATAAAAATAACCATTTGAATTTTCTTGTTAAAGTCAAAGCTTAATTTGAATTTTTAGAAATAAAAAAGATTTAATGCGAATAATCTAAAGTTTAATTAAATTAAAAGTTGTTTTATTTGGGTTCCTAGTGTTATAGAGAAGTTTATAGAATTTTCTAGGAATTTTTAGAATTTAATTACTATTTATTCAAGCTTAGTTTTATTTATCTCCTTTTCCTAAATTCAGAAATCAGTTAAATTCCGGAAAATCCTTTGGGCTCAAACATCCTTCTTTGGCCCATTTCCTTTTTCTTTCCGTCCCAACCTCCCTTCTCTTTTTTTTCTCAACCTTTCCTCTTTTCCTCCAACCCACTCCTGCTCATTTTCTTTTGCCTCCACGCGCCAGCCAGTAGCCCACCTGCGCTTCTGTTTTGGCCAAAGCCGAAGCCCAGCCAGCCCGAACCTCTCCTTTTCCTTTCTCTCTCATTTCTCTACCTTGTGGTCCCCACGCGTCAGGCCGCCACGTCAAGTCCTTCTTCTCCCTGGTCGGGACTCCTAGTGTCCCTGTCCGAAACACAGCCGCGCCGTGCTCCTCTCTAACTCCTCCCCTTCGGCACTATTTAAGGAGAGCGACCTACGTCATAATCTTCGCTTCGTTCCTCTCCTCCAAAACCCTAGATAGTCGCCGCAATTTCGCCGCCGAATTCTTCGGATTTCGTCAAGAAGCCACCGGCCACCGCACGTGTTCATCATAAAAATTCCTCCCCATCGAAGCATCTCTGGCCCAGTCATCACCATCTTTGAGCTCGCACCAAAGCATTCTAAGTCGTGCCTCCGTCGTCTTCGGCCAAAGGTCATTGAATCACCAACTCCACCTCCTCCCCAAAACCCGGCCGCTGCCACCATTGTTGATCTACTCCTCCGGTGAGTTCCTTTGATTTTCCGTGTCCGTCACAATATGTTTTAGCTCCTTCTCATCCAATCCCCCACCTCCTCATTGTTTATTCTTCACTGGAGCGCCCACCACCATGTTTCTTCTTCAACTCCGGTCACCACCGTCGTGCAGCCGCTCCGGTCCTCCTCCGACCGTTCTGAGGTGTCCCTGGTGTTCCTCATCTCTTCTCTGAGCCGGTTCTCATCTCAATCACCGTCGAGCGCCACTGATTTGCCAAGTTCACCGTCACCCATGAGTATCCCCGCCGCCAATGTCGCTATTGCTGCTCCCGCCGAACCACCGCCACCTAAAGGATTAGTGATGGGAAATGGTAAAGGATAATCCGTTTTATCCAATATTTTATCCAAGAAGTTCAAGGGCCCGCAGAACTCTTTCAGATCTAGGTTCACAAAGCCACAGTCATCCTCCACTTCCCGACCGACAGCGAATGCTCCTATGATGCGTCCGGTCCTAGGGCAAGGTATGAAGTGCTTCAAGTGTGGTAATGAACATCGTGCTACAGAGTGTACCTGGTCGGGTACTTGTCGCCACTGTGGTCAGGAGGGCCACAAGGCGTTGGTTTGTAAGCGGAACCCCTTGATAGATATCAAGTGGGAGCAGTTCAGCATCAAGACCGTGCACCGCTTCTTCTCGAGGGTCGGTGCAGATGCTAGCAGCTACTCCCACTCAGCCTTGGATGCAGCCACAGCCCTACTATCCTACTCCTGGAGGGATCCCACCACCAGGGTATTTTTGGCCGCCCTCCCCCGCGGCACTGTTCCCAGCTGTGGCACATTCAACACCTCCAGCAGCCGCTGCACCGCCATACCAGGGTGTTGGGGCTCCCACCGCCTGAATCCGTCTCTCCCACGCCATGCCGATCGCTAAGTCGATGGGTAAATCCGATGTGGTGACAGTACGCTCTTGGTGGATTCAATGGAGGCTTTTGTTTTGTTTGATTCTGGGGCTACTTTCTTTTGCATCGTTAGAGTTTGCTAGCCGGGCAAAGTTGAGTATGCAGTCTATAGCTCAGTCAGTTTTAGTTAATTCACCTGGAGGGATTCTTTCTAGTTCCACAGTCTATCTCGGTTGTGTGATCTCTTTAGATGGGGAAGATTTTATTGCTAATCTGATGGTTATAAAGATGGAACCGTTTGACGTTATTTTGGGTATGGATTGGTTGCATAGTTACCGTGCTGTCATATTATGCTTTTGAAGACAAGAACTCTGCGAGCTCGTCTCAAGGTGAGATAGTTTTTAGGTAGCGCCCTTCTTATACACTTTGTGTCTTTGGCTAGTTTGTTTCCTGGTAGTCGAGCAGCAAAGAGTGACTTTCTTTGTCATTTTGGAGAAGCCAAGTTCGCTTTTGATCGCTGCAAGTATTCCAAATGGCTCAGAGTTTCGGACGATTTCAGCAGATCTGCCAGGATGCCTCCACCTCGCTTGATGGAGTTCAGATTGATTTAGTTCCCTCGATCGGTTTCCATGACCCCGTACCGTTTGGCGTGACCTTTTCAGGAGGAACTAAAGAAGCAGTTGGATGATCTAAAGGTGAAGGATCTTATTCATCCCAGTGTGTCTCCGTGGGGGGCTCCTGTGCTATTTACCAAGAAGAAGGATGGTAGTTGGCGATGTGTATTGATTATCGTGCTCTCAACCGGTGACCATTAAGAATAAATATCCTTTGCCATGCATTGAAGATTTATTTGATTAGTTGAGAGGGGCAAAGGTATTTTCAAAGATTGATCTCCAGTCGGGATACAATCAGATTCCTGTCCGAAAGGAGGATATTAAGAAAACAGTGTTCTCCACAAGGTATGGGCATTTTGAATTTAAGGTTATGTCTTTTGGACTAACGAATGCCCCTGCTGCCTTCATAGAGACAATGAACAAGATGCTGCATGAGTATCTGGATGATTTTGTCGTCGTCTTTATTGATGATATTTTGATCTACTCCAAGGTGAAGCGATCATGGGAATCATCCGAGGTTGGTGTTGGAGACGCTAAGAGAGAATAGGTTTTATGCCGTCAAGAAGTGCGAGTTCTAGATGTCCGAGGTGGGATTTTGGGGCATGTTATCAATGATAAGGGATATCGGTTGATCCAAGTAAGATTTCCACAGTGGTAGAATGGGGAAGGCCGACCAACGTCAAAGAAGTGAGAAGCTTCCTTGAAATGGCGAGTTATTATCGGCGATTCATGCAGATTTCTCCATCATTGCCAAGCCCTTATCGCACTCACTCGAAGGATGTGAAGTTTCGTGGGATGATGATTGTGAACGCAGCTTTCGGACTTTGAAAGAAAGGTTGGTGATCGCTCCTATTCTCACTATTCCCGAGCCCGGAAACGCGTTTCACGCTTTACTCGACGCTTCTCGAGTTGGTTTGGGTTGTGTGCTCATGCAAGAAGGAAAGGTTTCGCTTATGCAACTAGGCAAATTGAAGAAGCATGAGCGAACTACCCAACACATGATTTAGAGTCGGTTGCGGTAGTGTTTGCCTTGAAGCTTTGGAGACTATCTATATGGTGAATCTTGTGATGTCTTTTACCGATCACAAAAGCCTTAAGTACATTTTACCCGTATGATCTGAATCGAGGCAACGCAGATGGTTGGAGCCGATCAAGGATTACGATCTCACGATTCAAGACCATCCGGTCAAAGCCAATGTGGTGGTCGATGTTTTAGTCGCAAGGCGGCGCCGCTACTGGATTACTTAATTGCGGATTTTGACCACATGGGAATATCTTATTGCTATCGCATACGGCTCATGACGAAACTTCGGTTGATCTTAGAGTCACCATTCCGAGCAGGTGCGGGAAGCATGAGAATGACCGGTTGTTGCAGAGGGTCAAGAAGCGTCTGGAAATGGGCAAGGAAGGGGATTTCAGTTTGGATGGGTCTGGTGCATTGCGATTTAAGGGTCGCCTTTGTGTGCCGCAGAAGGTGGAGGTTAAGGATGACATCTTGAGGAGGCGCATCGCACCCCTTATACTGTTCATCCAGGTGAGACAAAGATGTACCGTGATTTAAAGCAGAATTTCTAGTGGAAAAGAATGAAGGTGGATATAGCTAATTATGTAGCCTCTTGTGGTGTGTGTCAGCAAGTGAAGGTAGAACATAAACGTCCCGTAGGGTTATTGCAGCCGTTAGAGGTCCCTCAATGGCCTTGGAATGATATCTCTATGGACTTTGTAGTTGTGTTACCTCGATCACCGTGGGGTAAGGTTGTAGTTTGGGTGATAGTGGATCGATTCAGCAAATCCGCACATTTTATTCCCATCCGCACGACCAACTCGACGAGCGATTTAGCTCCTATTTATGTGCGTGAGGTTGTGAGATTGCATGGTGTGCCAAAGACCATCATTTCTGACAGAGATGCCAAGTTTGTCTCCAAGTTCTATGAGGATTTGCAAAGTGCACTGGGCACCCAACTCCGTTTGAGTACAAAGATTTCATCCCAGCATGCATTTAGCAATCGAGCGCACCATCCAGACCTTGGAGGAAATGTTGCGGTCCTGTGTTTTGTCCTGGAAGGGTAGTTGGGAGGATCAGTTTCCATTGGCGGAATTTGCTTACAATAACAGCTACCATTCAAGTATTAAAGCCGCACTGCTCAAGTTTTGTATGGGCGAATGCAGTCACCCTTTTTGGGAAGCGGTGAGAAAGGATCTTGGGTCCGGATTGGGTCCAAGACAGCTTGAACGAGTGGCCTTGGTGAGACAGAATCATTAGCGGCCAGGCGCATGTAAAAGCTATGCAAATGTGAGGAGAAGGGACTTGGAGTTTGAAGTAGGGGATCAGGTGCTCTTGAGAGTATCTCCCACTAAGGGAGTAGTGAGGTTCGGTACCAAAGGGAAGCTTAGTCCGAGGTACATTGGACCTTTCACGATCTTGGCTCGAATTGGCAAGTTGGCATACCGCTTGGACCTTCCAGAGTCTATGCGAGGGGTGCATAACGTATTTCATGTATCTATGTTGAGGAAATACCTGCGAGATCCGGAGCATCTTGTTTCGCTAGAGCCATTAACCATCGAACAGGATTTAACTTTTGAGTCCAGGCCGGTACAGATTCTAGAGAGATCGGAAAGAGTTTTGAGGAATAAAACTTTGAAGTATGTTAAGATACTTTGGTCGCAGCAGATCGAGAGAGAGGCCACCTGGGAATTGGAGTCTCGCATGCGCGAGCAATATCCAGAGTTATTCACAGCAGGTACGTGTTAACGTTTTTTTAGCTATAACTGTGATTTTACCTTGGCGTAAGCGTGGTTAGAATTCAGGGATGAATTCATTTTAAGGGGGATAGAATGTAATACTCCAGATGTATAATTCGGAAGGGAACAATAATTCAAAGAGAAGGTCTATTTCGGAATTGATTTAGAAGAAGGATCAAATAGAAATTACTCAATTAATCAGTTAATAAAGGAGTTAACAGCGCTTTTGGGGCATCTTGGGCCCGGCCTTAGCCCATGCAAACCCTTAGTGGCCGGCCAAGGGGGTGAAGGCATCCTTCCCCCTCCCCAAACCCTAGCCACCCCATACCCTCCCACTCCTTGCCGCCTCCCACCCCCTTAGGCAGCCACCTCCCCTTGTGCGCCTCCACCCAGGTCCTCGCCTCCCGCGTGCCCTAAGCTCGTCCTCCCCCGCTGGTCGCCCAAGGAAGGTGAGGAGAAGGATCAAGGTGTTGGCTGCCAAGAAAGGAGAGCAAGGAGGAAGGAAGGAGGGAAGAGGAAGGGTTCGCATGCTGCTCGTGATCTCTAGCAGCTCATCCCTGGTAACTTTCATTTTCCTTTGATTAGGTGTTTGATTAGTCGTTCTAGCGATGTCGGTATTTAGGGCTGCTCAGACAGATTAGAGAGAATCGAGGTTTTTATGTGTTTAATGGCAGAATTAGTCCTGGATGTCTCCTAGGATATTGTATAGGATGTCACCATCTCTCCGTAAAGTGCTAGAACACGTAATTTGAACCCCTGTAGCAGAAGTTATGATTTTATTAGTGGGACTGTTCTGCAGAATCGTTGGTGTTCTGACAGGTTTTAGTAATCTGGGTGAAACGATTAGTTAAAGGGGAAATCAGAGAAGCCCAGTATAATCAAAGTTGTAGATCATTGTCTCAGCTTTTCATAAAGCTCAAGAACTCGAGATTTG
This sequence comes from Phyllostachys edulis, assembly GCA_036346405.1. Classification (NCBI taxonomy): domain Eukaryota; kingdom Viridiplantae; phylum Streptophyta; class Magnoliopsida; order Poales; family Poaceae; genus Phyllostachys; species Phyllostachys edulis. Next base: position 32,428,554 of record CM070556.1, read on the forward strand.
GATACACGTACTGAAAGTTATGGCATTTTTAGTGCTCTGTCCAGAGAGCCTCACGGGAAATCGATGTTTTATTAACTGGCTTGGTAGGGGTATTATTTGGCCGATTCAGAGAGGTTCACCAACTAGACTTAGTTGGATAATTTAATTAACTTTCCAAAAAGTCTAAGAAAACCTTAATTGAACTCTTGTAGCAATAGATATGAATTTTAGAAGTTGACTGTCCACCGAGGGGACAGATCGACGTGTAGGAATTGGGGTTGGGATCGAGTTAGACGCTCTTGCAAGTTAGTGATTGTTGTTGTATACTTTGTTTTGGTCCGCTACTGCCATCTTAGTGTGCATTATAATAATTACTCAGGTGGTGGACCGGTCCCGGGGGCAGCACCTTCTGCGCGTCCCTCACTCTCTCGCGGTTAAGGCAAGTATAATGATGGTTATAATATATATTGTTGAATGGCAATGCTTGGTATATGCTATAAGAAATTGTGTGTTCATGAGATGTGATGATGGCATAGTTGGTATTGTGCATTATTGTTAGAGATATGAGTTATGTGTTAAATTTGGATGTTCGCTAGTTGTGATGACTATGTTTATGAGCTTTGTAGTATGAATAGGATTTTCATATGCAATGTTGTTGCGGATGCATGTTTGTTAATTTGAGAAATTCATACATATGCATCATGTTGGCTTATTGAAGACTTGGTCATGTGATGACCAAGCAACTTTTGAGGTCCCCGTCATGTTGATGACAGGCTAAAGGTCCCCATGCTTGAAAAGCATGGGCTTTGGTCCCCATACTTACGGAGTATGGGCAATGGTCCCTATGCTAGATGGCACAGGCATGGGTGTGCATCGACGGATGCACACTTTGTATTACCGGTAAAATGCAAAAGGGAAAGAGAAGGAAGAGGATCATTTTTTAGCATATTGCATAGCATGTGTGTGTAAGATGACTGATATGTGGATTTGAGAAGTTTAATTGCTGATTTACATGCTTGTACGTTGTTGATGCCATTTATTATATTTGCTGAGTCTTGGACTCACCTCTTGTTGTTTGTTGTGTTTTAGGTACTTTTACGAGATTGGCATGCATGGGGGAAAGGAAGAATTAGACTTCTTTCACATCCACACGAACCACCCACTATAGAATAAAAGGAAAACCAACTAAGGGATGAATAAACTGTTTAGAGTACTCATATTAATTATTGCTTGATTGGATTAGTCTGTAATAAATAGACGTTTGGATGCTCGTGATCTATTTCTTAAATGCTTAGTTACTATAGATGTTATAGTAACGAATAGTCAGTTTTGATTATGTCTTGATCAAATGGCAATTTTGGGTTATCTTTATATCTTTTAACTATCTCTTGGAACCTCAGTATAGGTAACTATACAAAGGAGGTTCTCACTAATTTTTGTAAGATGTTTTAGTTTCAATATGTTTAAATTTACTTAATTTAGTAGCATTCCGTGCCTTTGTTTGGCCGGGTGTTACATTCTTCTTCTTCCTCTCTCTCTTCTTCCCTCTCCTTCCTCTTCCTTATGGCGGCAACAATGGAGAAGCACCGAGGGGAGGGCGCTACAAGAGCACCGTGCTACAGTGATGGCGGCGCTAAAGTATCCCGTGCTACAGTACTTAGGTGCTAGGGTTTAGTCCCCCACATGGGCCCCAAGAGTCAGGCCAAAGGCCCAAGTTCTAAAACTCCACCAAAATTCTGAATTTTCCTTTCTAATTATATTTAATTCTAATACTAGCCACTTATATGTTTTATATTTGAACGGATATTACATTCTACCCCTTAAATGTAATTCAACCCCTAATTCTAACCATCGAAATAAATGTAAGAACAATCGCCATTGAAATGAAACAACAAATTACACGCACTAGTCGTGAACAAACTCGGATAATTGCTCCTCAGATACGAGACCCTTGCTTCCATGTCGCTTTCCTCTCGGACATATGGAACCACATCACAAATGATGGATACCAGTGCTTACACCTCAACACTCGCCTTAACCCCCACAGTTCTCTCAATACGAGGACTCAAAGATAAGGTCCTACTACACAACGGCTCTAATCGAAATCCCAAGCTTCGGATCGCTCGGTACTCACTCAAAGACCGAACATACTAGACATTATGCACTCACAGATGGACCCGAGACGCCATAGCGATACGCCCACTTCCTAATCCTCAAGAATCGATGAAAACAAACCGATGTACCTCGGCCAACTTTCCTTTGGTACCAAAAGCACAAACATGCACCACGCAAATGGAACTCTTGTCCCACTACTCAATCGGTTTCTTCATCTTAATAATGCACAACTGAACTTGTTTTTAAACAACTATTTTAAAAAGAGAATCCAACTGAAAATAAAGACTTCTCATCGCAACCACGCAATGCCAATTCTCCAACAAAAGGGTCAAATCCAAATTTGACAATTCATCACGAAAACCATTCCACCTTCTAATTAGTCAATTTGCGAATGAACACCACGAAAGCCAAAGGAGAAATCACTCGAATGCCCAAACCAAATACTTCTTTTGTTTTGTCTGAATTGGAAAGAATCATACATGCTATCATAAAACCAAGCTCAAATTGCGAAAGACACATGTCAATAACACATAGCTCAAACGAAAATCAAGAAAACGTTTCACTACTCGAGGAAACATCTATTTTTCTCAGTTTCTCTTTTAAGAAATAAAATTCATATCAAACTTTGGAATTCGAATTCATCATATACCACATGAGCTCAAATCTCTTAAATTGGCATTATCAAAATTTATGCTCATATGAGAATACATGATCCACACCTTTGTGGAGAGGCTCTACTGATCCCACCGAAACACTCTAGATAACTCCTTCTACTAACGAAATTAACTTAACAGACGGCACCCAAAGCACCTTAGAATAGATCTCACGCAATCACATCATCTCAAGCTTTTAAGAATAAACAACTCAGAATCACTAGGACACACGCTCGTGTACTACATCAAAAGGGTTCTATCAACGATCATTCCAACGCCGTAATACGCTAGTTTTTTTCTATTTTCTACACATAATCTTTGGGCTCAAAGGTCTAGCATAAAAAAATGCAAAGCCCGAATTTAACCTCCAAGACTCGAGATTGAACTTTTGGTGTAAATGTTAGGAAAGCCTCGATTTGATGAATAAAATTCCACAATCTAATCATACTCGATCAAGATTTTCATCTTTCGATAATTCTAATGTTCCACCTAAAGTGAACAAAAGACTTTGGACCACAAATCAATATAGGTTCTATTAATTGCAACAATGCAACTAGCTTAGTCTTAAAGACAAACATCCTGTATAACCGAGATTCTCTCCAAGGATCATACACGAAACCAATTCATCCTCTAATGCTCCTCAAACAGCTTACAACCCAAGGTCACACAACGACAATTAATAGACACCACGAAAGATCCCTATGAAACGAACAAGTTGATTCTTTCTCGAAAGGAAAAGGCAAATGAAAACCATTTTCACTAGCTAGAAAAACATTTACCACTCGTAGTGAACACAGACCAAGGGAATAATCATTTAGGCAATGAACTCATATGACATAAGTGGAGTCCACAGTTGAAAACATAGGCCTCACAAGAAGAGAATATCGACCTAACAGATAAGAACAAACGAGCATTCAAGATCAAATCACTTGAATCATCAAGAACCATTAGAACTTTGCAACACGCCGCTTTACTCGACAACTTCCAATTACCACATAAATCTTGAACACCAAGGATCACGAATGCAACTTTTGAAATATTTTCATTTAAGAGACATCACGAAGACGATCAAAATTCTTTCTCTATAAAAGAATCAACATCACCCTCGACATCTTGAACATTATATTAACTTCAATAACATACATTCTTCAGAATATTCAATTTATCTTACTGTCACATCAATAAATCTTCCAAAAGAAACATAACAATTCGTGTCATAAAATTTCCATCATCATATAAGATTGTAATAACAACTCATTCTAGAAAAGAAACCTAGTGCGAAAGCCACAAAGCTGAAACAAATCTCTTTTTAACAAGCTCACACTAGTAGTACTCTAACCATTACTACTAACAACTGATGATTATGTAATCACAGAAGCATTCATAGTTCTACCTTTGTTCAGAAATTAGAATGAAATATCTTTAAACTTCAACAATGGAATATTTATAGGACAAGGTTTTGTAAGTCAATACAACAACCCTCATCCATTTCTTCATACATATAACAACAATTTAGCATGGCAAATCAAGTGAATCTAGCATTTGTACAAATCTTTCAGGTATCCAAATAGAAGACAGATTCAAGATTAATATATGCTAAAGCAATAGCCCACCGCATCCGTACTTAATCATCTCGAACGGTTAGATTAAATACATAAGACCAAATATTCTAATTTATTTAACAAGTTTAGAAATGTAACCAATCGAATTGGTCAAACAAATTGTTTATTGTTTCACACTCCCTACTAATTCCATGAGTTCCGAACATGAATAGGCAAAATCTTATTCAAAATTTTCAAGAACTACTACATGACAACTTGAAATTAATTAACTTCACTTTTGAAGACATTAGCTAAGAAACCAAGATATTAACCTCTTAGTTAAGGGTGACATCACAACCCTAAAAAGGGTTTCAACATCCTCTTTCTTAAAAGAGAGGCATTAAACTTCAACTCTCAAATTAATCCAAAAGAAATACGCAAGATCAACGCCCCACATAAAAAGAACTTGTAAAAGAAATCTTCCACCGCCCAAATACCCAAATAACAAATGAGTTACATTTTTCAACCGAGGATAAAACAGAACTTCCGTGAAAGGATCAATCTTGCAAATTAACTACATTCACAAATAGTAGAAATATCACAATAGTCGATAGAACAAAATTTGTTTCAAAGAACGAATAGAAACCAATTGAAGCTTGCCCACTTCATTAAAACCACAATTCAAAGGAAGTTCATCAACTGCAAGGAACTACAACCGGGAGGCCAAATACAAGCTCAAGGAAGACAACAACTTGATCAAAGAACTCATGCTCAACACATAACTTTGGAACGGGGTAAGTACTTCTCTATTCCCATACCACGAACGGTGGTGTAGCCTGGCATAACCCAGGACAACAACCACGACCTCAACTTCTGAAGATCATAGCAGATCATAGACTAACAACAAGAATGATAGTACGTATAATTCAAGATCAGTTCAACATAATGAAACATACTACTAGAAATGTAATGTAATGGATTACCCAAACCCCACCCATCGTGCACGATTGTGTCGGTTTAATATTCATTTACCACGGACCTAAAGCTCGCTCTAATACTAACTGTAACACCCTGGCTATGCGGAAGCCAAGATATCATCTAGAAGTCTAACATCCATCAACAATACGAAATAATTTCAGCAATCTATCAACTAACGACATGTAAGAATCAACAACTAATAGAATGAATATAAGAATTGAATCAGAATTCAATAACATATCAAACTCTTTCATCTAATCATATCAAATCAATTATGATGCAACTATCAGTAGTCTATACTAAGATCATAATCCAATACCAATACTGTAATACCCCGTTCAATCTTTAGAACAATATTTGAATTTCAACTATTTTATCAGGAATTAAAAAGGGATTTCAAAATTTCTCTTGAAGGAGGATTAAATCTTGGGCCAAAGGCCCATAGCCTAGCCTTGGCCCAATAGGGGCAACCAAAACCCTAGGGGCTATCAGAGGTACAAGACTCACCACATTACAAGAGTGCCACCGCTATAGAGCCACCCCTCCCTTGTCGCTGTCCAAGAAGAAGAAGGAGGAGGGAGAAGAACCTTCAAAAGCCGCCACCAAGGAGAAAAGAAGAGGAAGAGAGGAGAAGAGGAGAGGAGCATCTCACGGGGGAATTCAGCAGGTTCTATTGATGTCTTCAAGGGTAATGATCGATGTTCCTCGCTATTTGATTTATATTAGATACGAATTCGATTAGGTTGATTGGATCGAATTGCTACTGCTAGTAGAATAGTTCTGTCCAGTATGTTGTGCGGTTGATTTCGTGTTCTTAGAGGCAGAATTGGAGAATCCCATCTCCTAGAGACAGGTTGGATTCGTTCTTAGCTTTCCGTAGCATCCAAGAATGCTCAATTCTGATTTACGGTTTCAGAGATATGACGAATTCTTTCCTGCTGTCCTTAAAACCTAACGTGAATTAACTGTCAATTTGTCTTTTAAGATATGATTAAGTTAAGGGCATATTCAGGGTTTCCACCCAACTAGGTTGTTGTAGCATTTTTCATAAAATTTCTATATTGTTAAAGAACACCCTAATCGGATTTTTAGAATAAAAGTTATGGCCATTTCTTTACTGCTAGTTAGATTTTGTATTACACTTTCATCTATTTGTTAGCCTAATATTTTGGCCGAATTAGATGATTCACCCAACTAGTTTAATGTGGGTATTTTCATTATAATTCCATAGGATCTAAGCTCACTCCGTTTCGAGTCTCATATCAAAAGTTATTATGTGTTTAGTACCGCTGTCCAGTTTTTCGTCCTGCTAGACTGTCGGTTTAATTGAACAGTTCAACTTTGTGAACCTTGGGTTAGGATGATGCGATTAAGCATTTCGAGTAGCATCCTCTTCACGTTGTTTCTTATTCAAGTAATTAAATTGTGTAGGAAAGGAGGGTTCGAGAATTATTGGCTTCGTCCTTGTCTCCTAACGCATCGCAGTTTGAAAGGCAAGTACAATTGAATTGTCTTGTTTGTTGATTGTTCCACTTGATTGATGATTTTGCAATGGGTAATTTTGGTATTTCCTATTTCCTTCATAAATGATATACCATGATTCTTCGATACTGCTTACGCTCAAAATATCCATTCGCTCCTTCTTTCATGTTCACCACGGAAGGGTGGAGAAGTCCCATCATTCCAACATGGGTAAGTACCTTGTGATTCTTATTGTTGGTGAATGCTAAGTGCTTGTTGTTCATATTGTTATTTCTATGATTCATGAGTAGATTCAATGCTTCATGTTCTTTTCACGCTCGTTAATCCATGTTTAGTGAGATGATGTCTTTCATTATTCATAATTCATTCCATTCATTCATTGTCATGTTTCATCCACGGGAGTGGAATGTAAAGACCCATCAATTCCAGTATGGGCGTGTAAGACCCACCATTCCAATGTGGGCAGATTTGGATCCTCGTATAAAACGTTCTTCATACGGGCCTTGGATCCGTGCATTTTGTTAAATGCGGGCCTAAGTGAATATCGACGGGTGTGTCACTAGCGATACCGGTATAAGGTAATGGAGTTCATACATTTCATTCATTCATTTGATTTCATCCATTCTACACTCGTATTCTATTTCGTAATTGATATATTCTTATTCAGTACTGTTCGCTTTGTTCTATTGTACTTGTTGAGTCGTGAACTCATTCTTACCGTGTTTAATTTGTTTTAGGTAAACAATGAAGACGGCATGCATAGGAGGGCATAGACACGTGGATCACAACATTCACTTCATATTCTTCCATTCACTTCACATTGTTCACTTTTAATCATATGAGCTTGTTCTTTCCAATCATTCGTTAAGTATTGGATTGTAATAAATGGAGTATGATGGTCGATGCTATCCTTCTCTATGATTATGGTTAATCCAATAACTGTATGAGATTCTTGATTAGAATATTGATAGGATTATCTTATTTGACTCAATATGCTTGAATATTTGGAGATTGTGAGTTGTCGTTGAATTCAGATTAACTTCCTACATTTGTTCTATTAGATGTTGATCTTTATTTGAGATTAATTGTTATATTGTTGAAATTATTCCACATTGTTGTCGTATGTTAGTCCTTTTAGGTAACATCTTAGCTCCCGCATAGCTAGGGTGTTACAAATACAACCATATCATAAAGAATGATAATATCAACCATCAACCTCTTTTTATTACAACCCAATTATTATCAAAGGAATGGTAATGACAAGTTCATCTAATTTATAAGTGAATATTGTGAAGTGAAAGGAAGATTGTGAAGTGGATGAAGTGATCCACGCGACTATACCCTACCATGCATGCCGCCTTCTATGTTTACCTAAAACAAATAAACACGGCAAGAATGAGTCCACGACTCGCCAAGTACAATGTAACAATACTAACAAAGATCAATAAGAACATAACAATAACAGAATATAATACGAATGTAGAACGGATGAGTAATATCATTATATAATAGAATAGAATCCGAATGTGGAATGTGGAATGTACGAATAAGAACATAACACCATGCTAAAGAATATGAAGGTAGAATGACAGAAAACATATGAATGAATGAAATGCATGAACTCCACTTCTGCTTATACAGGTATAGCCAGTGACACGCCCGTCGGTGTTCACTTAGACCCGCATTTAACAAAATACGGGATCCAAGGCTCATATGAAGAACGTTTCATACGGAATCCAAATCGCCCATGTTGGAATGGTGGGTCTTACGTGCCCATATTGGAATTGATGGGTCTTTACTTTCACTCCCGTGGATGTAACATGAACAATGAATAAATGGAATGAATTATGAATAATGAAAGACATCATCTCATTAAACATGGATTAATGAACATGAAGCATTGAATCTACTCATGAATCATAGAAATAACAGTATAAACAACAACAATAAGAATCACAAGGTACTTGCCCATATTGGAATAATGGAACTTCACTACCCACTTTCGTGGTGAACATGAAAGAAGGAACGAATGAATATACTGAACATAAACATATTCTCGAAGAATCATGGCATATCAATTATGAAGGGAAACAAGAAATACCAATATTACCCATTTGCATATTCAACAATCAAATGGAACAAACAACAAACAAGACAATTCAATTGTACTTGCATCAACTGTGAGACGGAAGACAACGATCGAAAGCTCTAGCCCTGTGGTTCACCACCACCGGCAGCCAGTAAAACAATATACTAAGTACACTAACCAACAGTGTACAAAGATAGCAATTGAACAAAACGAGAACAAGCGCCCCTACCAAGAACCCTAACATTTAATCAATACACTCTCAAATTCCCAAATCTGCCTAAACAGACAATGTTAAGGAAAAAATTCATAACTTTTGAGTCAAAACTCCAAAAGCCATGAATCTAATTTTCCTAGAACCTAAATAAGCCTAGCTACAACTTCTCGTGACCAAAAATCAAACTAGTTCATCTAAGCCTTTGTTTTTAATCCCAAGACCGATCTGTCATCTCCCAGACTACTAACTTGTGAATTTCATAACTTTTGTTTGGCTCAACCAAACACATTGTTCTAATACTCTTTGGAAACTATAGAAAACCAGCTATCTCAATAAAATTATCTTAAATATTTCCGTTAGCAACAAAGGTTGCAAACAATCAAGTAAAACTCTTCATCCACAACAGAGAGAGACAGACATGACCTTAGCTTCTAAAATTCATATCTTTTCATCTAGAAATCCAAAAATTATGAAATTTAACTTTTCGAATCATAATGAAAATACCAACTGACCCAATTCGCCGTCTCTAAGATCAAACTTATAGATCTATGTTCGTTGCACAAGTCTTGAGACCGATTTAGCACCCAAGATTATGTAAATTCATAACTAAATCATTGTTTATCCAAAAATTATTATTTAAGTTTTTCTAGAAAGCTAACGCAATTCCCCATCTAACTCCAAGAGACCCAAAACATAGAATCCACCTAGAACTACCTCAAACTTGCGAGTCAACAGATCACAGATTAAACCGATCTACTACAGCAGCTATCATCTAGCATATGGAGATAATACGCATAAGATCAATCTACCAAAACTAATTGGGATCACGAATTTATCCACAAGAACGATGCGAGAAGTCGCTGAAACCTTCGCAAAGCCCTCGCGAAGATCACCCCCACCTTCTTCTTCTTCCTCTCCTCTCTTCTTCCCTCTCCTTCCTCTTCCTTATGGCTAGCAACAATGGAGAAACACCGGAGGGGAGGGGCGTGCTACAGTAGCACTGTGCTACAGTAACAGTGGCACTACAGTACTTAGGTGCTAGGGTTTAGTCCCCCCCCCCCGCCCCACATGGGCCCAAAGAGCTATGGGCCAAAGGCCCGAGTTCTAAAACTTCTCCAAAATTCTGAATTTTCCCTTTCTAATTATATTTAATTCTAATACTAGCCACTTATATGTTTTATATTTGAACGGGATATTACAAAGTAAGCATTTACCATAAGGTACAGTTATTATTATTATTTGTTATCTTGAGATCTTTTTAGTTAAATCGATAAATGGATGGTATTTCATCGATGTTTCCTATGTGAACTTGCTACTGATCTGGGACTAGTTCAAAATACATAGAGGGTTCCAGAATTGCATTTTTTGGTCACGACATTAAGCATGCTAGGAAAAACCTTGCTAGAATATCTATGTCTCAATTTAGAGCTTCTAGAAGAGTGCATTTTCATGTTGAGAGGAAACAACATGTACTAGGATTTCAATCTTATCCTAGATATGGTTAGCTTATAGAGTGCTTGACTTTGTTGGTCAACCTGTATTTGGCATTTTTCGAGTTGGTAGAGTCTTTGGAGCTGACCTTTCTGAGTCTCTTGCTGGTTCTCGTGACATCTGTGAAAGAGAAAAAGCAGAGCATCAGAGACCTGCATGATTGTTGCAACCCCTAAAAATCCCAGAGTGGAAATAGGAAGCGATTGGCATGGATTTTATAGTTGGTTTGCCCAGGACTTAGTCGGGATATGATTCTATTTTGGTCGTAGTAGATCGCCTAACTAAGTTTGCTCATTTCATACCAAAGTTGAAGACTACTTACACTAGAGATCATTTGGCATAATTGTACATGGTGTGCCAAAAAAAGATAGTGTCTGACCGAGGATCCTAGTTTACCTCGCATTTTTGGCATAATTTGCATGAAGCATTGGGAACTCATTTAAACTTTAGTACAGCTTATCATCCGCAAATAGATGGGCAGACTGAAAGAGTAAATCAAATTTTAGAGGATATGTTAAGAGCTTGTGATTTACCTTATGCTACCGGCTAGACAAATGCCCGCCAGATGTAGAATTTTCCTACAACAACAGCTTATCAAGTCGGTTTGCATATGACACCGTTTGAATCCTTGTATGGTCATGCTTTTAGAACCCCTTTGAATTGGAAAGAGAGTACAAAACATTTCGAGTTCAAACCAGACATTATTCAAGAGGCAGAATACCAAGTGTCTATGATCATAGAAAATTTAAAAGCAGCTTAGTCTAGATAGAAGAGTTATGCTGATAATCGTTGAAGAGATATGAGTTTTGAGCCAAAGGATTTTGTGTATCTTCAAGTGAACCCTCTCAAAGGTCAAGAGGTTTCATGCCAAAGGGAAGCTTGCCCCTAGGTATGTTGGCCCTTTTAGGATTTTGCAGCGTAGAGGAGAAGTTGCTTATCTGTTAGAATTGACATACTCTTCGGAAGGAGTGCACCATGTCTTTCATGGAGCAGACACCTTTGGAGTCAATCGAGTTGCAAGAGGATTTCACCTATAAGGAGGAACCGATCAAGATTTTGAAGTGGCGGAGCGCCTCACCAAGCGAGACCATCTATTTTTGCAAGGTTCAATGGAGCAATCACTGAGAGCGGCTACCTAGGAGCGTGAAAAGTTTTGAGAGCCCGCCCAAGCCTTTTCTCCGACTAGCTTGAATCTTAAGAACAATATTCCTTTAAGGGGAGGTTTGTAACATCCCAATTTTTGGCTTTCAAATATCCCTTTTGAGTAGTTTAGCCCTTTGAAAAATTTCACCAAATTTTATTTGAATTTAAAAGGCTTAAATGGGAATTTTAGAAGTCAAAATGATTTAATGTGAATAATCCAAACATCAATTAGTTCCAAAACTATTTTATTTGGGTTCCTTGTGCTTGGAAATATTTTATAGATTTTTGTGAATTTTTCCTAGTTCATTTGCTTTTTTTTTTTTTTTTTCTTTATATTTTCTAGTATTTTCTAAAAAGAAAAACTAATTTAAAAGTCGAGGGCTTTTGGGCCAAAATACAATTCTTGGCCCATTCCTATTCCTCTCTCCCAACCCATTCCCACGTGCTCACCAAATTTCGCCCAACTTGCACACCCCCATCGTGATCCTCAAGATGCGACACGCCAGACCAAGATCGCACCATCGCTACCGACCGGTGGGACCCACCTATCGTCGTCGACGCTGCCTCCGAGCTAGTCTCCCCTTTCCTTCACTGCACCACCGCCTTCTCCGTTCGGGACTCCACCTCCTTAGGCTATTTAAAGCCACGACGCCCCTCATTTTCTACACCCACTCTCTCATCGTGCTTGAAAACCCTAGCAGCCACCTCGAGGTCGTCGCCTAGCCATCGGAATCGTGACAAGAAGTCAAGCACCACCAAAACCTTCATCACCATATTCCACCACTGTCGATGAGCCCTAGCCATCGTGGTCACCACCGTCGAGTTCATGTCCTCGAGATCTATTCTACCCTTACGGTGTCGCCGAGCTCATTGTCGCCAAAGCCCGTGGAGCCGCCGCCACTTAAACCTCGCCACCGTTGACTCCATCTTCCCTTGCGCTCACATGTGACCTAGTGTCATAACCGTCATCCCTCTTCCCGTTGAGCTCCTCTCGCTTGCTCCACCGCGGCCGCTTATCGCCGCTGACCATCGGTTCTCGAGCCACCGCCGCTGTCGATGTGGTCGCAATGTGTCATGCGGTCTACAATGTCATCACCACCTCAACCTCGTGCTTGCCTATTCGCTATGTCCACGAGTCACCACCACCCGTGTCCGCTTCAGATCCAAACCCACGAGACTTGGTCCACGGTGAACAAAGTCACTAACGTGTGGACACCACATGTTAGTGCCCTAGTCCATAGAATCAGCCCACCGCACACAGTGAACCGAACCTACAAACCCATCTATCAGTGACCACGGGTCCCATCTGTTAGTGACAAATTTATTTTTTTGGAATTATTTTAATTTCCATAAATTATTTTTCTGGTGGGTCCCACTTGTCAATTTCTCTCCCCTTTTTCTTTTTCCCTGAATTTATTAGCTGGTCAACTTTCAAGAGCATGTTCTTGCACATACGAACTCTGATTGAACCCGTTCAAGTTTCTAAATTCATATAAAATAGTGCTATACCTTCCAGTATTTTATTATCATTTTTGGATTTTGTTTTCTCTCATTTTGGTATTTATGTGTGTTTCTTATCTCTCATTGCGTTAGACGTTGATACTTCGAGAGCGTTCGAGGAAGGGGGATTTGCTCAAGATCAAGACCACGGCAAGTTGTGCTTTGATCATGTTGCACTCAGTTTTACAAAATTACTTTGATTTAAATTATTGCATTGCTAATTCAATTATCAAATGTTTCATTATTTTAGAATTAGTTAGCAACCCACTTGCCTATGTCACCCTTGTGATTTGTAATGCCATGATCATTTATCACTTTAGCATGGCTAAACTATTAGTTGGTATTATAATAGCATCAACGTGGGTTGGTTAGACATGATTAATATGCTTAGCCTTGTAATGGGTTATTGATATCATTTTGAAATATTAATCTCATACTTGACTAAGTGATTTTGGAACATCTTTGTGAAAAAATGTGTGTTGTATTTTTTCACCTGTTGATGGCATGTGTTGCACTTAATTAATAGGGTGTAAAAAAGATTTAGACTAAGGAGAGTGGAAAGGATTTGTGATATGCTGGGCTTTGTGCTTGGGAAATGTGAATCTTTGTGACTTAGTGTAGTTTGGTAGTCTCGCCTTGGTCAATTAAGGACTTAACTTTGTGTGTTATTGAACTCGAACCATATCGCACTACAACAAGCCTAGTATAGGACATGCCTAGCTTAGTAAATTATGGAGTGTCGACATTGCCGCATCTTGGTTATATCTTGTAGGTAAAGTTGTACAACCTCGAGAGTGTTAATAACCTATTCGAATAGTCAGATCCTCGGTCATCGATATGCTCGGTGATTTATCCAATGGTAGATTCTATAAAAATTGTGGAAGGGAAGCTGTGTGCAAGAATTGAAATAGACTTTGTGAACTTTGTGAAAACTCTTGTTACTTATTATTATTACATGCTTTAACTTATACTTTCAATCTGTTATTCATATTCAATTTCAAATGTTGCTTTTCGCAAAATAACCATATAATCCATTTCCTTTGGAATAAAGCCATCATCTGTAATTGCATTCTGTGGTACAACTTGCTGAGTACTAGATGTGCTCACTCTTGCTATAATCATCATTTAGAGGAAGGATTGGAGGAGTCAACTTTTGCTCTAGAGGAGTAGTTTTTTGATGAGATTGATCGTTAGGTCTTGTTCCCAATCAATTGCATGTGGCAAGTGATGGGTTCTCACTGAGTTGCTTTTAGTTCCGCTCCTGCTATTTCTCTTTATTTTCCTAAGCCTTATGCGGCTGAATAAGTGTAAACTCGACCATAAAGTCAAAACCCTTATTTTCTTATCAAATTTAGTCGCCTATTCCTTTTAATTTAATTGCTTGTATGAAATGATGTTCATCGATGTTGCCACTATGTGCACTAGTATGATCCCGGACTAGTGCAGTATAAACAGAGGGTTCAAATTTGCGTATTCAGGTCCCGAGATCAACCCAGCTTGTATTTGCGCCCGCATCACCTATGTGTCTGCCACGTGTCCCCACACTCGCTCGCTGCCACTAACCGGTGGGGCCCACCTGCTAGGCTGTCATCACCGTCTCCAAGTCGGATTCCCCTTTCCACCACCACGCTGCCGCCGTGCCCGTCTCGAACTCTGTCTCTCCACACTATTTAAGGGCACCCCAACCATTGTTTTCTGCACAAGAGACCCAAACCCATGTTGACCCAATCCATGGTGCACCGAGCACGTGACGTGTGGACCCCACATGTCAGAACCCTATGCCGTAATCCCAGTACACCGTAGACCGTGAACCCAGTCCATAGACAGTGGGTGCCACCTGTCAGTAACTCATTCAATTTTTTGGCAACTATTTTAATTTCAGGAAATTATTTTTCCAGTGGGTCACATTTGTCAGTTTTCTCTCTCCCTTTTCTTTTTCCTTGAATTTCTTAGCTAGTCAACTTCCAAGAGCCCATTCTTCCTCATACAATCTCCTATTAAGCCTGTTCAAGTTTCTAAATTTATATAAAATTGAGCCCTACCTTTCAATATTTTTATTATAATTTTAGAGTTTTTTTGGCTCTGTTTTGTTTTTATTTATGTTTTTTTCTCTCTCATTGCGTTAGAAGTCGATACTTTGGGAGCGTTCGAGGAAGGGGCATTTGCTCAAGATCAAGACTAAGGCCAAGAGCAGGAGTTGTACCAAGGCAAGATGTGACGTGATCATGTTGCACCCAGTTTTACAAAACTATTTTGATTCAAATTATTGCATGCTAATTCAATTATCAAACGTTTTACTTATTTTGGGATTAGTTATGCAACCCATTTGATTTATACCCACCTTGTGAATTGTATTGCCATGATCATTTGTCACCCTAGCTTGGTTAAATTACTAGTTAATATTATCATTGCACCAACATGGATTGGTTAGACACAATTAGTATACTTAGCCTTGCAACGGGTCATTGATATCATTTTGAAATGTTAATCTCATACTTGACTAAGTGATTATGGAATATCTTTGTGAAAAGTGGTGTGTTGTATGTTGTCACTTGTTGATGACATGTGTTTCACTTAATCAACAGGGTGAGAAAAGATTTAGACTACGGCGAATGTGAAGTGCTTTGTGAACTGGTGGACTTTGTGAGGGTGCTGTGTGAATCTTTGTGACTTAGTGTAGTTTGGCAGTCTCGCCCTAGTCAATTAGGACTTAACTTTGTGTGTCATTGAACTGAGCCATATCGTACTACCACAAGCCTGGTATGGGACATGCCTAGCTTAGTAAGTTATGGAGTCTTATCATTGACTACTTAGGAAGTAGGTTAAGTGCATTGTGAAGGGTGGTGTAATACCCTGGATTTTGATAAGAGAGAAACTTGTTCAGGAGAGGGAAATTAATTTAATTTTAGAATTTTGGGGTAATTTTGGAACTCGGGCCTCCGGCCCAAGCTAGGGAAGCATTGGTGGCCAGCCATAGGTGGGCCAATAGGGGGAGGCACCCTAAAGGCCCAAAGCCCATGCCACCCCACCCCTTAACCCTAGCCGCCTAACACCTCCCTCACCTTGGCGCCCCTTCTTCCCCTAGTGCAGCCACCACCTCTCCACCTCCTGCCACATCCTCCCTATGACCAAGAAATGCCTGGGTGATTCATCTCCATTGGTGCTCCCTACTGCCGGCCAACGTGAAGGAAGGAGAGGAAGGCTGCGGGTTTGCCATCCAATCGGGAGGGAGGAAGAGGGAGTGGAAGGAGAACTTCTTCGTGGAATTTGATCAGCGATCTCCTGTGGTTCTTCAAGGGTAACGATCGATGTTCTTCGCTGGTTGGGTTGCAGTAGATGCATATTTTGCCCTGTTTAGTGGATCGAATTCCTACTGTGATTAGATCAGATTCTGTCCAATTACTTGTGCGTCTGTTTTCATGTTTTAGAGTCCGAATTAGAGGATCTCATCTCCTAGAGTTATGTGGGATTCGTTCTCAGCTTTCCATAGATTCTAAGATCACTCAATTCAATTCTGAGTTGTGGTCTAAAAGATATGTTGAATTCTTTTCTGCTGTTCAAAAAGTCTCACGAGAATTAACAGTCACTTTGTTTATTAAAATATGATTATGTTAAGGGCTGATTCAGGGTTTCCACCCAACTATATTGTTGTAGAAATTTTGATAAGATTTCCAGATTGTTAAAAATATTAAAATTTTATTAATCCAATCAAAAGTTATGTACGTTTCAATTTTACTGTCCAGATTGTATGTCGGGTTCTGATAGAAGATTTGATCTGTGTGCTACATTTTGTTAAAGGCAAAATCTAAGTTTCACGCCAACTAGAATTTTGAAGGTTATGTTCTTAGCTTTCTAGAATGACCAAAATCTTGGATTTTGGATAATCTAATCAAAAGTTATGAAATTTATACTACTGTTGTTTAATTCTCGCTAGACAAATTATAAATTAGACTTTCATCCTAATGTTAGTTTAAGTTGTTGGCCAAATTAGAGGATTCACCAACTAGTTTAATGTGTAGGTTTCTCGTTACCTTTCCAGAGGATCTGAGATTACTCCTTTTCGATTTTCAGATTAAAAGTTATGAGGTTTTTAGTCTTGTTGTCAAGTATAGCTTTCAGCTAGAATATCGATTAAATTGAGTAGATCATACATATGGATTTTGGCCTTTGAAAAGATGAGTTAGAAATGTTTGTAGTAGCGCCTCGATATCATGGTGTACTTATTCAAGTAATTAAATTGTGTAGGAGGAGGGAGTTCGAGTTTAGTGGCATCCTCCTTGCCTCATAACGCTTCGCAGCGTGGAAGGCAAGTACCTTGTGGAATTTATTGTTCGTTGAATGTTCGATGTTCTTGTTATTCGTGTTATGACCACATTCTATTGTCTATGAGTAGATTTCGAATGATTCCTGTTCTTTCCACGTTTGTTAATCTATGTTTAATGAGATGATGTCTCTTATATTTATATTCATGTTCATATTCATTCCATTCATTCATATGTTCATGATTCACCCACGGGAGTGGGGAGAAAGACCCATCATTCCAATATGGGCACGTAAGACCCACCATTCCAATGTGGGCAGATTTGGATCCCCGTTATGAAACACTCTTCATACGGACCTTGGATCCCCGCATTTTGGATAATGTGGGCCTGAGTGAACACCGACGGATGTATCACTGGCTATAGCGGTATAAGCAGAAGTGGAGTTCATGCATTTCATTCATTCATATGGTTTCTACAATTCTATGTTCATAATCTATAATGGGATTGTCTTGTTCTTATTCTTTGTTGTTCATTCTATTCCTTGTACTTGTTGAGTCGTGGACTCATTATTGCTGTGTTTATTTGTTCTAGGTGATCATTGAGGACGACATGCTTGGGAGGGAATAGTCACTGATCACTTCCTTCACATTACCTTAATCACTTTTAATTAGATGAACTTGTCATTACCTTTCATTTGATAATTATTGGATTGTAATAAATAGAGGTTGATGGTTGATATTATCATTCTTTGTGTTAGGGTTGAATTGGTGATGGTTTAGAGTTCTTCAGATAGACTTTTGATAGTTTTATCATAATTGATTCAATATGATTGGATGATAGAGTTTGTTATGTTGTTGAATTCTGATTCCATTCTTATATTAATTCTATTAGATGTTGATCTTTTATGTTATTAGTTGAAAGATTGTTGAAATTATTCCGTATTGTTGTTGTATGTTAGTCTTTTAGGTAGCATCTTGGCTTTTGCATAGCTGTGGTGTTACACCAAAGATTGTTGAAATTATTCCGTATTGTTGTTGTATGTTAGTCTTTTAGGTGACATCTTGACTTCCGTGATAGCCGTGGTGTTACAGCTTGGTATCACAAAGGCTTTAGGCCCGTGGTAAATAAAATATTAAAATGACACACTATGCAATGAGGGCGGGTTGGGTAATCCATTGCATCCGTGATTTCAAAGTGGTATGATTCATTATGTTGAACAGCTTGTTGTATTATTTTTGTGCTTTATTTTGTCTTTAAGCTAAATGATTAGCTTTATATCCTTGGTGTTCATAGATGGCGAGAGGTAGAGGCTGTGGTCGTGGAGCGGGCCGTGGCTGTGGTTGTGGACGCCGTCTCGATCAGATCTTCATCCCTACCGAGGAGGATGTTGGTGAGGCCGCTGAGGAGGTTGCCTCAGCTGCTCACCCAACCACAAAAGCTCAGGTCGCGTCAGCCGTTCTTATTCAGAATCTTCAAAGAGAAATCTAGCAACTCATTAACTCCTCCCGCCGCACTGCACTGCTATAAACCCGCTTGTCGCAGTTAGCCCATCCGAGGCTAGGATGAGCCTCTGTGAGTGGATGTCACTTCATCTAGACATCTTTGACGGGGCGGGCACTCTAGTTCAGGCAGCGGATTGGCTCCGCTATATGGAGAGGCAGTTCGGGGCATTAGAGAAGACTTCGGCGCAGAAGGCGCGTTTCATGGCCTTCCAGCTGAAGGGCCAAGCTGACATTTGGTGGGAAGGGGTTCTATCAGCTAGGACCCCAGTGCAAGGGCCAGTCACTTAGGAAATATTCGTGGAGCAGTTCAGGGCCAAATTCTATCCAGAATCCTTCCTTGAGAGGATGGAACAATTGTCACGACGCTTGTTCAAGGAAAGATGCCAAGGACAAAGTATGAGATCGATTCAACAACTGCACGCTTTGTACCAAGAATGGCTAGCGACTACCGGAGAAGGCCAAGAGGTTCCGCAGGGCCTCAACCAGAGTATCGCCATGTTCTAGGGGCGATCGCTGCGTGACTTCAGCCCGTGGTAGAGCAGCCAGGGAATGGAGTTGAGAGAGATCTTTCTTCACAAAGGCAGCTTCTAGTGGCCCCTGTCCTCGCTAATGGTTCTCGGCGGTGGCTGTAAGAGGAGTTTTGGTGGGGAGGCGGGTCTTCAAAGAACCCGTCCCCAAGAGGTTTCAGAGTCAAGACGCTGTCCGAACAGCAGAATAGCTGCTTGTTGGCGCCACGTTTTTCCTCATCCACACTCGCAGATGCACCCCGCCTGTGTCGTGGTATGATATGCTTCGTGTGGTGAGGGCACTGTGGCTTCAAAGTGTTCATTCAAAGGGTCATGCCATCGCAGGGCCGGAAGGCCATAAGTTGTTAGTATGCAAGCAAAACCCAAAGAAGCATCATCAAGTGGGAGTCAATCCCAGCAGATCTTCTTCCAAAGGCTCCACGGGTTCGGGCCAGACTGTCATTGTTCTCGCACCTCAAGATTCTTCAGGTGGGTTCCTCCTGCAGCGCTTCTTTCCTCAAGACCTCTGTGAGGGTTCTACTGAACCCCTGCACCATCTGCACCGCTTTGTTCATGACACTGCTGTAGTCCCCGCCATCCTTCGATGAGTGTCGACGATCTTCCGCTCCCAAGACCACGGAGTCTACGCCATGCCTACACATGAGACTGCGGGCCATCCTGACGTGGTGACAGGTACCTTGCTAGTTGATTCCCATGAGGCTTTTGTTCTTTTCGATTCAGGAGCTACCTATTCTTTTGTGTCTCTGGAGTTTGCTAGAAGGGCGGGTTTGAGTTTGCTTCGTATTTCTGAATCTGTTGTAGTCAGTTCTCTAGGGGGTCTTATTTCTAGCTCTACAAAGATGTCCGGCCGTTCTATCACTATTGATGATGAGAATTTCACTGCTAATCTTATGGTGATTCAGCTTATCACCTTTTGATATTATTCTTGGTATGGACCGGTTATTCGCCATCGTGCAAAGTACAATTAAATCAATAAACCAAACATCATAACATACTTTGAATATTAGTAAAGCCCGTCACATACAAATATTCACAGTATCAAGATATCCATCCAACTTTAATTGCCATGGAATGCTCATGCTACAAATGCACTTTTCTTTTTTCTTTTGCATATATCAATATGAGGTATGCATCTGTCGATGATACCCATGCCTATGCCCTTAGCATAGGAATCTCAAGCCCACACTCCATAAGTGTCGAGACCTCATGCCCGCCTAATACATGACGGGACCTCAACAATAACATTTCTTGGCTACCACGTAGTCCAAGCCTCAAAGATGAATGTATGATGCAAATGAATCCATGCATTTAATCAACACGAGTATATGACAACCAGCAGCAAGATCATAAGTAAACATTCATTCTCGTAAATGATTAACAATGCATGAACATCCATCCATATACACTATCTACTAATTATACTTGCCTCAACCGTGTGATGTTTGACGATGAGAAGAGGGCACTACGCCCAGATTCACACCACCACCTGAGCATTTAATAAACATTCTAAGGAGACAATCCAAGGAAAACAACTATATAAAATAAATACATATATAGCATCACTCCTAAACGAACCCAACCGCCGTTCTTCCTTGAATACCGCTCGTCCCCAAATGTAATAGTCACATTACAAAAATCATATCTACCACTCGATTATCCAAAAAAATGTGTTCTTAGACTTTCTAGAAATATTAAAGAATTATCTACAATAGTCTAACAGATCATATTTCCTAATTTGATGATTAATTATTTTTAATACACAGATACTACAACCCATGTAATCGATGCAGACATTCTAGACAAGGAGATTAAAATAATCATAACTTCCAATTAGATTATCCAAAAATTATGTCCTTAGACTTTCTCGAAAGCTTAAATAATTATCTACAATAGTATAGTTGGTTGAATTCTCTAATTAGGTCGTTATCTATTTTAATAAATCGATCTCTACAACTATCAAAACCCCGACAGATCAACTCGAAATCATAACTTGAGATCTGCTTAACCAAACAATGTGAACCAAGATTCTATGGAAATCTAATGAAATTATCCACAATTATCTAGGAGATGCCAGACCAAATTTTGCCTCTACAGAATCCAAAACTACAGATCAAGGGAAACTACAGAATACGCGTTCTACTAATGATTTCTACCGAATGAACAAATGCTAAACAAAAATAGAGGATAAAATTGACTGTCACCCTTGGAGATCAATATATAATGAAAACGAAAACCCAGCGAGAACCCTTTCTTCTCTCCTTCTTCTCCCCCTTCATCTTCCTTTCTTCTTGGCCAAGAACAACCAGAGGCGGTATGGCAAGCAAAGAGCAACAGGGGGTAGTGGAACTGTAGCAGGGGTGGGGCTATAGTAGCAAGGGCCGCTAGGGTTGCTGCCCACCCCCCTCCTTGCCCTCTAGAAGACAGCCCACTAATGGGCCTTGGGCTAAAAGTCGGTTTCCACTTGGGTCACGGCAGAATATGGGCGAAAGGCCCAATTTCTAATCCTCTAAAAACTCAATTTATATACCCTAAATCCCAATATCTTTCGTTCCTTAATTCTCTTTGATGCTCAAAATTAAATGTAATATTACATTCTACCCTCAAATGTAATTCAACTAATTCTACTCAAAAGAACACCAATTGAACTTAATAACCATCAACACGCACTGACGCTAACAACTCGTTAAAGCTTATGCATGCGAGACTCTAGCTCCCAAGTCATTTCCTCTCTGACCGACAAGACCACCATACTTTGACGATACCAACGCTTTTATGCCTCAACACTTGTTCCGACCTCCCCAAAGATAATGCATCGACAAGAATCGGACGAAGGTCTTACTCGCAACTCAACGGCGCTTAACGAAACCCCAAAACTCCAGATCTCCTGTGTACTCACTCAAAGACCAAAACATACCAAACTTTATGCATTCTATGTATAGACCCGAGACAATCCTAGCAATACGCCAACTTTCTAATCCCCGCAACTATCGAAAACAAGCCAATGTACCTTGGGCCAACTTTCCTTTGGTACCAAAACACACAACATGCACATAACACACGGAACTCTTGTTTCACTTCTCAATCGATCTCTTCATCTTAATAAGGAGCACCTTTTTAACCAGAGATGCACAACATAACTCGCTTTTAAACAATCCCTTATAAAAACAGAACCCAGCTGAAAATAAAGGATTTTCATCACAACTACGCAATGCCAACTCCCCACCAAAAAAGTCAAATCCAAAATCGAAGATTCATCACGACAAACCTTTCCACTTTCCAACTAGGCAGTTTGCAAATAAACACCATATAAGCCAAAAGAGAAATTACTCGAATGCCCAAATCAAATACTTCCTTTATTTTCTTAAACCGGAAAGAACCACCATGCCAATATAAAGTCAACTCAAATTGTACATGATCTCTATCATAAACACTCAGCTCAAACAAGAATCAAGAGAGCATTTCTCTACTCGAGAAAGCATTCTTTTCTCAGATGTTCTTTTAAGAAAGGAATAAGTCCAATTTACCCCCTGAACTATGGATCGGGTCCAAAAAACACCTTGAACTACAAAACCGTTCACTTTGCACCCCCTCAATTGTCAATACCGGATCAAATAACCCCCTCGCCCTAAACCACCCTGGTTTTAGTAACGTGGCATCCAAATCATCAAATGAGCTGACGTGGCCAGATGAGTCAAGAAATGAGCTGACGTGCTCTTGAGCGACAGAGGGGGGAAACAGAGGGCGCGGCGACTTGGGAAGGAGGTGGCGGCGCCGCGAGCGAGGCGCGGGCGGTTGGAAGAAGGAACGGAGTCCCGTGAGGGGGGACTTACAGAGGCAATGGCAATACGGAGAAGGCCCGACGCAGAAGCAAGACGGCCAAAGGTGGCGGCGACACCACGAGCATGCGGTTATGCGACGCACCGTGGTGGGATGGCGCGGAGGGGCAATGAAGCGCACCGGCCGCACCCGAGGGATCGAAGTCGGTCTGTGGAGTTGGTGAAGCTCGAGGCGACCCGAGGCGGTCCACCAGCGGATGCTCGGGCGAGGAAGAGGGTGCATGCAGCTGCCTGCCTCGGCGGCGGGAGGAGCAGGAGGCGGGGATGGAATCTCGTGTCGTGGGGCATCTTAGACGCAGCTTGGTCGGGCGGCGGCTCACCAAGATGATGAAAAGGGTGGCGAGGCGGCTCATCAAGATTTTCTATTTCTTTCGATCGCGACGCCTCATCGCCGACTCGCCGCGCTCCCGCACCATCGCCCGCCGCCACCTTTGTCACCGCGGCGCCGCCAACACCGAGGACCTTTTCTCAAGTCCCTCGGCCCGACCACCACAACCGCCGGATTTCGTTCTTCCGCCCCGCCATCGCCTTTCTCAAGACTCCGCCGTTTACAACCCGCTTGCCCCATCTTCGTCGGTAGGACCGCCGCCAGCCTCTGTGCTTCTTCTCGCCTCGGCGCCGAACCCTCCGCCGCCATAGCAGTGTTTCCACCGCTTATCTTCGCCAAGGCTGCCTCCGGTCAACCCCCGCCGCCACCACCGGCAACACCTTCCCGCACCACTAGCTCCCCATTCCGCCCCGATCACTACTGCTGAGCTTGTTCCGCCAAGCAATGAGCCATGGTCGAAGGCCTTAAGAGCCACCGCAGGGTATGATTCGACCAGAGCACTGTTCCCCTTGATTTGTGTTAATGGCGGTCATTAAAACCTAAATACAATCTTTTGCCTTTAATGATGTACACGTGGACCGTCAGCGAAAGATGTACATGTGGACGCAACGTTAGCTCCACGTCAGCTAAAACCCGGTGTGGTTTAGGGCGAGGGGGTTATTTGATCTGGTATTGACAATTGAGGGGTGTAAAGTGAATGGTTTTGTAGTTCATGGTGTTTTTTGGACTCGGTCCATAGTTCAGGGGGTAAATTGGACTTATTCCTTTAAGAAATAAACCTTCTTCCAAATCATGGGTTTCCAAATCATCACACTAACTCCTTCCTCTTAACCGACAACCCCAAAACGATCCTCAAACAGAAAAAACAACTACACTTATTTAGAGGGACTCTACTAATCCACAAAACGATTCTCTAGTCCACTCCTATACCAAAGGAATTATTTTGACAAATGGTTCTCAACACCTCAATAAAGATTTTTCACCCACAACCACATCACCTCATTCGTTAAGGATAATCAACTTGAAATTCTCAAAGACATATACTCATTTACTACACCCAAAGGATTCTATCTATGATCAACACACTATTCGAATCCACTTTTATTCTTCTACTTCTACACATAATCATAAAGCGATCAAGGTCCTAGCATAAATCACAAGCCCAATTTCAACATCCATGACTCCTACAATTAACTATCGATGTAAATGATAGGAAATCCTCATATTCGATGACTAAAATTTCCACATTCTAAACATACTCAATCATTAACATCAACATGTAAACATATTCTCAACTCAATTATATTTAGAAAGATTCTAACTCCCAAGGGTCACTCATCAAGCCAAGTCATACCCGACAATAACTCAACAATCAATGCTATCACATTAATTGCCATAACGATTAGATTACTTCGCTAATCCAACTCTCATTAAACTACACCATCGTATTTCACCTACACAACCTTACAAATTACCCATTGTGCTACTCTAATAAATCAATCAAGGTCCCCATACTTTCGATAATTCTAATGTTCCATCAAATAAACAAAAATCTTGGACCACAAATCACTACATGTTCTACTAGTTGCAACATCGTAATCAATTAGCTCTAAGGACAACCATTCTATTAAATCAAATCCTCTTCAAGGATTATTCCAAGGAATTAATTTATCACTCAATGCATCTCAACAACTTGATACCTCAAGTCTCACAAAATCATCTACTTGACCACCACTATCCAGTTGCCACTCTACATCCTACAAGACTTCGCAACACAAATCGGTTAATCCTTTCTCAGAAGAAGAGGCAAATAGAGACAATTTCAGTACACAGGAAACGTTACCTCCCACGGTAGACACAAGACCAAGGAAAATAGTTAAATAGTAGTGATCTCGGAAAACAAAAGACGAGACCACAGTTGAGGGCACAAGTTCTGTAAGAAGAGAATATCAAACCTCAGCCAATAAGAATAAAGTATTGCTTTTGAAACTCGAGAAACCCTTATGTGGCCAACAATAAAGTTAAGTACGCTTCAATAAGCTGCAAGCCACAAAACTTGAGTCCAATCTCAAATACCTCTACTACACTCTTTCATTTAACAAAGGAAATAATTTTCTTTGATTGCAACATCATTTCACCAACTCAAATAAAAGAGCCTCTAAGATCAAATCACATAAATGACTTAAGAATCAAATATAACTTTTCCAACACTTTGTTTTGCTCAACAAATTTCAGCTACTACATAAATCATGAGGTC
This sequence comes from Phyllostachys edulis, assembly GCA_036346405.1. NCBI lineage: Eukaryota > Viridiplantae > Streptophyta > Magnoliopsida > Poales > Poaceae > Phyllostachys > Phyllostachys edulis. Next base: position 32,454,451 of record CM070556.1, read on the forward strand.
TAGAAGATCACAAACGCAAAACTCAAAACATTTTCACCAAATCTATATCACGAAAGGCAATCAAATTACTTTCTTCCTAAAAGAGTCATCACCACTCCAACAAATCACAATCCTTTGCGATAATCTTACTAACATCAAGAATAATACACTCTTAACAAAAATCGTTATCATCACTCTTCCATTATAAAGCCCCCAAAGGCTCACCAAATTGTTCCATACTACTTTATCATTCTATCCTCAAAATGAGAGTATGCCAAAGTCAGATAACCTCACAACAATAACCACTTTATTTTAGAAGGATCTATTACACAATTTAAAACGTTCTACCAAAACCCTTTCATCAAAGACATACTATTATCCGACGATTACACCATCATGTAAGCATAGATCACTTATTAATTCCATCCTAAAATTTTCCAAAAGAAACACAATATGTAGCTTCATAATTTTCTATTATCTCAATAAGACTACAACAACCACTTAATCTAGGGAAAACCTAGTGCACAAGCCACAATGTTGAAGTAAAACACTTTTAATAAGATCACACTAACAAATACAATTTCGCAAGGCGCTATTAAAAATCACTTAATAAATTCATCCACTCACCATTAGTGTTTCTCAACGCCAAACCTTAGCTATCAAAAACAATTGACAGATGTATTAATCATGTAAGCAATTGTGGTCCTGCTTCTATTTGCATTCCCATGAGCATATATAAGATCATCAAGTAGCCAATTAAAAAAATTCTAGATTATTATTTACTAAGGCTACAAATAACACGCCCTTATCTTTCCTTTCCACACAATTAGATTAATCCTTGAGACCAAATAATCCAAAGAAGTTTAGTGACTAAACAATTTTAATAATTTGACCAATTCATCAATATCTCACCATTCTTAATACATCTCGATTCCTAGTAGGTATAGACATACCTTTAATCACAGCTTCATCATGTAATTATTCTAAGACAACATCCAATTAATAATCTTTACTTCCAAGGGTCTTTGTTAAGATTGATTATGCACCACGCCACTGGACCCAACTTGATAACTCATATCTAATTAATAAACTTTTATGTTTACCACCTCTCGCTTAAATATAACAAGATGTCACAAAAGGTTTTTGACGCTTTCTTTTGTAAAAGAGAAGCATTAAACTTCAACATTCCAACTACTCAAAAAGAAATACGTAGAGTCAAAACTTTCCTCAATGGAGTTTGTAAAAGGTAATTTCCATCATCCAAAATACCAAATGAATAACCAAGTGATGTTTACCAACAAGAAAGGTAGAACCCCCATGAAAGAGAACAAAGTTGCCAATAACAATGCTTAGAAATAGCAAAAATAGCTCAATGGTCGAAAAAGACAATAATTGCTCCATAAAACGAATAGAGACCAATTAAAACCCATCAACTGCCTTGTAACCATGAACCAAAGAAATTCATCAACCGCAAACGAGTAATCAGAATAACCAAATATAACTCAAGGAAAACATCAACTTTTTAAAGAAACTCATCCCCAACCTTTGTAATTAAATTACCCGAGAAAAACCCTTCACTTTGGTTATACTTATCCAAAATGAGTGATCATATACTTTCTGGAATCTTTATAAATTCATCTACCTACCTCCTGCAGATCAAAAGTCCAAATTCGTCAATTTACCAAATCTAATCTATTTAACCATGCATGCTGCCTGAAACCGAGGAACTGAACAGGCTGACAGATTGTAAAAATCATAACTAATTATCTACTCTTTCAAAAAAAAATATGATCTAGCACACTAAAGAAAGATAACGAAATAAAATATGTTTTATCTAACTAGACAGAGTTCTAATTTCGAGTTTAACTAGCCCAAATCGCCCTCACAATGCACTGCCCTAAACCTGACGAATTTGCATAGAACCGAAACCTAAGTTCCTATTGGCTAAACGATCAAAAAATCGAACCAAAATTAAACTAGGTCTTGCCATAGACTTTCATATTGTTACCCTTAAAGATCACCCAAAGAAGAAAACGTGGTCCTTGGTCCTTCCTCTTTTCCTCCCTTCTTCCCTTCTCTTCCTTGCTTCCCCTCTTTCTTCTGCCAGTAGCACCCAAAAATCTTCCACCTTTCTCTTCTTGGCAAGCAACAATGGAGGAACCACCAAGGGGGAAGGGTGTGGAGATGATGCTGGACAGGAGGGGCGCAAGGGGGAAGTGCAGGTGGCGGCTGCTAGGGGAAGTGGAGAGAGGAGGCGCAAGGAGCTGAAAGGAGGTGGAGGCGAATGGGAAGGGAGGGTGGTGCTCTGATGGCGGTGCTAAATGGGCACTACAAGACATGGTCGCCTCCACTTGGACGGTTGTTCTAATGGGCCAAGGTGTCGTTTCTCTCAATAACACGAAAAACCCTTGAAACTTTGATTAAAACCACTCTCTAAAACCATTCGCATCCGTAAAGATTTTCTCCTCTTTAAATATTTGGGATATTACATTCTACCCCTCTAAACAGTAATTCGACTCGAATTCTATCTGTCGATATAAACAAAAGAACAACGCAGAATCAAACAAAACAATGATTAACACATCTCCAAGATGAAAAACTCGACAACGCCACAAGATGCAAGACCTCTAACTTCCAAGTCAATTTCTCCCTAACTTATGGAACCACATCACATTTGATGGATACTCACGCCTACACCTCAACACTTGTCTTAACCTTTACAGGTTCTCTCAACACATAGGACTAAAAGATAAGGTCTTACTCGTTGGCCAATGGCTCTAATGTAATCCCAAGCTACGAACCTCTCAGCTACTCACTCAGCACCAAAACATACCAGACATCATGTACTTCGCGTATGGACCCGAGACAGTCCTAGCGATACGCCAACTTTCTAATCCACGCAATCGTCGAAAACAAACCAAAGTACCTTGGGTCAACTTCTCCTTTGGTACGAAAGCACACAACATGCACAACACATACGGAACTCTTGTCCCATTTATCAATCGATCTCTTCTTCTTAACAAGGAGTACATCCTTTAACCGGGAACACACAACAGAACTCGCTTTAAGCAAACTCTTTTACAGACATAGCCCAACTGAAAATAAAGTGTTCTCATCAGAACCACACTTTGCCAACTAAGTACTAAAAGTGTCAAATCCGAATCAAGATTCATTACAAAACCTTTCCACCTTCCAATTAGGCAGTTTGCAAATAAACACCACGTTAGCCAAAGGAGAAACCATTCAAATGACCAAATCATACAGTTCCTTCATTTTTTTCCTGAACCGTAAAGAACCACCATGCCAACATGAAGCCAACGCAAATTGTAAATGACCTCTGACATAAACACACAGCTCAACTAAGAATTAAGAGAGCATCTCACTACCTAAGGAAATATTATTTTTCTCAAACTTTTTCTTTTAGGAATAAATTTTCTTTCAAATCATGGAATTCCAAACCATCACACTAACTCATTTCTCTTAAAGTGGCAACCACAACGCTAAACTCAAACCGAAAACATCAACCACATACATACAGAGGAACTCCTCTAGACCACAAAATGATACTCTAGTCCACTCCTATACTAATGGACTTATTTTGACAAAAAATTTCCAACACCTTGATAAAAGTTTTCACCCACAATCACATCACCTTCATCTCATATGATAATCAACTTAAAATTATCAACAAGACACTCTCATTTATCGCACCCAAAGGATTCTACCAAAGGATCATCACAATCGCTCATAATCCACTTTTATTCTACTATTTCTACACATAGTCATTAGCAATCAAGGTTCTAGCATAGAACATCAAACCCAAATTCCATCTCCAAGACTCATATAAATGTATTTCAATGTAACTCATACCAAACTCTCAAACCGATGATTAAGATTTCCACCATCCAAACATACTCAATCTTTAACATCAACATGCAAACATAACCTCGAACAAATTATTTTTATAAAGATTCTAACTCCCTGAGGGTTACTCACTAACTCCAAGCCATACCTATCAATAACCCAACATTCTCATCGCCTTAGTAATTGTTATAATGATTAGATTTCTTCGCTAATCCCTTTTTCATTAAACTACATCGTCATAAATCACCTACACAACCATACAAATTACCCAATTGCGATACTCGATAATCGATCAAGATTTCCATTCCTTCGATAATTTTAATGTTCCACCAAAAATAAATAAAAGATCTTGAACCACAAATCACTATAGGTTCTATTAATTGCAACAATACAATCGGCTTTAGCCCTAAAGACAAACGCTCGCTTAAATAAAAAATTCTTCCAAGAGTTATATCACAAAATCCATTCATCCTCCAATGCTCCTCAAATATCTTACAACTCAAGGTCTCACAACAACAATTAATAAACACTTTGAAAGACCCATATGAAACAAATCGGTTGATCCTTTCTTAAAAGAAAAGGCAAATGAAAACAATTTTCACCACCTAGAAAAATATTTACCACTCACAAGAAACACAGACCAATGAAAATAGTTAATTAGGCAATAAACTCGTAAAACATAAGGAAGTACATAATTGAGGGCACAAGTCCCGCACGAAGAGAATATCAAACCTCAAATGAGAAGAAGGTATTGCCTTTGAAAATAGGAAAACTCTTATGGGGCAAAAGCAAAAGGTTTAGGCATAACCAAATAAACCGCAAATTACAAAACCTGACTTCAATCTCAAATACTTCTACTTCACTCCTTCCTTTAATAAGGAAGGTTATTTTCTATGATTACTACATCACTTTATCACTCAAACAAGATATGCTCTAAGACCAAATTGCATGAACCACTTAAGAACCAATAAAATATTTCAATACGTCACTTTACTCGAAACTGTTTCAACTATCACATAACTCATGTGGTCCAAATGATCAAAAACGCAAAACTCGAAACACTTTCATTAAATTAATATCACGCAAGTGATCAAATTCTTTTACTTATAAAACATTCAACATTATCATCACAACCACATGCTAACAATCATACTAATCAACGAAATAATACTCTCTTAGCAAGAATCATCATAACCTACTATCCCATCATAAAACACTTCTAACGACACAATAAACTTTTTCATATATATAAATATTTTTCACTAAGTTTGCAACAATCAGCTTATTCTAGAGAGGATCTGGTGAGTAACCATATTATTTATGCATAACACTCTTAACAAGGGCATACTATCATATGACCATATCACGAGATACACTAATATAGATCACTTATTGAATTTACCCATTCAACTATTAGTGAGGCTCAATAAAGAAACCTCGTGCATACTAATTGCACTCTACACAATACCATTAAGAATTGATGAGGGTATTAGTCATGAAAGCATTTATGGTTATACAACTATTTGTAATCACACAAGCATATACAAATACAGCATCAACCCTCCACATTATGTTCAGGAATCAGAGCAATATGTCATCTAAGCTTTAACCGTCTAATCTTTGTAACACCTTGGCTATGCGGAAACCAAGATGTTACCTAAAAGTCTAACATACAACAACAATACTAAATAATTGCCACCATAACATGAAGAATGATAATATCAATCGTCAACATCTATTTAAACCATCAACCAATCATTCATGAATGAATGATATAAACTAATATTCAACCCTAGCACAATCTATGATTACTCAATGAAGCATATCATCTATCAATTTAATCGCATTGAACCAACATTTTAGCTAAATAAAACTAAAACCATTCTCTAAAATTCATAGAACCTCCTTTGTATAGATGGCTATACTAGGGTTCTAACATTCTAATATAGCATCAATCAATATTTCTCAATCATCCAATTTTCAACTAATCATCACATATCATCCAAAATATGCTAAACAACTAAAGCCTAAATCAAAGGGCATCCGTTAGCAAATAGATACAACTCCAGCAGCAAAGGTCCTCAAAATAACGAGGATGGTTGAATAATCAACTCGAACTTTCTAATTCAACTACTAAAATTAAATGAACTTAAACCACGTGGAATTTAGAACATAGCTGGATCATCCATGATCACAATCAAACACCCACCACGAAGGATGGTCACAAACTGAAACTAAAGGAATTATCAAGAATATGAATTGTGGATAATTGGACTAGTTTATTCATTGTGGTTTGTGTTTATGTGACGGCACCAAGTCTACCCTTCCCATGCATGTCGCCGCCGAGAGGTACCTAGCAAGCACAACACGACAAGTGTGAGTCCACGACTCAAAGAAAGTGCAATAGCAAATCAAACATAGCATCATAAATAGTCAAAAGGAATAAACATTTCCATCATGAATAACAAAGATTATATACCACAAACCCATCTCTTATGATAGCATCATAATTAGTCAAAGGGAACAAACAATTCCATCATGAATACAGCATTGAATGCTAAACAAACAAATCCATCTTATGCAGAAATGCGATGATCATGTCATGAATGCACATTCTTCACATCTTTGCAATTACCAGCAATGCCGAGTAGTGTATCCGTCGATACATACTCTAAGCATGTGCCCTCTAGGCACAGGGATCCAAAGCTCACACTTCAAGTCATGTAACTTTCTCACCGACCTCACTGGACTAGTTACATGACTTTCCACGAGTGTGGGGACCAAACCTCGTCCAATGCATGATGGGGACCTAACGCCCATCCAATGCCTAACGGGGACCTCAAGGAAACAACCCTTGGCTACCACGTAGTCCAAGGTTCAGAAATAAATGTAATGATGCAAATGCACATGTCCATTGTCATTATCATAATTCATCATTGTCATCATTAACAAGGTAGCCTCATTGCTCACCTTGACCCATCATTCTTGCCATCAACATGTAACCATTATTATGTAAGCATCACCATATAATTAAACATTGCCATGTAAGCATTCTCATGTAAACACTACCACGTAAGCGTCATCGCATAAACATTAGAATGCGTCGTCATGTAAACATTTCCATGTAAGCTTCATCACATAAGCATTGTCATAAAAACATTGTCATTAAACTATGGCACTCATGCTCATCAACATTGCCAAGTAGTAAGCATCATGATTAAACTATGGCATTAGGCTCATCAACATTACCAAGCAACAATCAACATCAATCAACTATAGCATTCATCAAGTACGTAATATAACACCCATTAATAATACTTGCACTTGCCTCAACCGTGAGACGGAAAACATCGACAGAAAAACTCTAACACCGGGGTTCACCACCACCATTCTCTGTGTGAATTTTTTGATGAAGTGTCCTCATAGCTTCGGTTGCTCCCACCTTGAGCCAATCTGGTAAACCATCCACAGAATTCAGGTAGAAGTATAGCTTTATCGGTCAATTCAATAAAAGCCTCCACTTCTTCTTTCGTATGCAAAACCACAAAAGGGGCCACCTCATGCGTAAGTGACATGATATAGTGTACTGAAGACAGTATATCACGTGCACAAAGCTTCCCTTGGTACTTGAATGGTAGGGAGTGCTGGTAGTATAAAAACTTTATTCCTTCAGTGACACCAATAGCATCAGTCAGAAACTTCTCAGAATTTCTGTACACAACTATCAACTTGAGGCGACCAAGATCCTACTCATCGGCAGCAACTAGATGTTTTATTTCGGCCATCAGTGATCTTGGCTCACCATACCCTACAGATGGTCATAAGCAATAACAGTTGGAGCAAGTTGGACCTCAAGAAAAACTCATGCAAACTTTTTCCTTTGCTGAAGCGTGCGAACACTGGACACAGTCTAATAGAAACACAATCAGGTCTTTGGAACAAGCATTGCACTTTGGAGATTTTAATTTCGGAATCATGAGAAACTTTAACTAAGAATCATGAGAAACTTTAACTAAGCAGATCCAATACAAAAAGACTACAAAATTATCGGGATAGTATAATTGTAGCGCATTTAGACCATGAAATTGGACAATTTGCCTTGTCACAGCTGCTGCATCAAGTACTTTGACAGAACAATAGATTTCAGTGGTTTGCTACTCATCATTTATATCTTCTAGATTTACAACTCACTGGAGATAGAGAGTTCAACTGATCAATTGAACTACTCGACTTGAGCGACTACGGTCTACGCAACTCATTAGAAATCGTCAGAAGTCGGAGCTTTCCATTGGAGATAGATAGGAAGACTCACAGGGTATGGTGACGACAAGGAGGACGTGGGGGTGGAGCCGGATCTGAGAGGAGAAGTTGGCGTCGAGGTGCTGCGCACCCGTGACGGTCCCGATGCTGTCGGCAACGAGGTCGCGCGACTAGAGGCTGTAGCACATACCCCGGGTGCCCATGGAGATGGCGTCGCTGACCCCGACAGTGTTGAATCGGAAGCCCACCATGCCGGCCTCGCGAACGCCGTCACGGACGGCCTCGGTGAGGCGGAGCAGGTGCAGGTTGCAGGTGTTCCCCTCGTACCATACAGAGGAGACACCCACCTGCGGCTTGCGGAGGTCAGCAGCTGTGAGACCGACGCCGTAGAGCACGGCCTGCGACGCCCCCTACGACTTGGGCTCGGCGATGCGCGTGCTGTACTTGCTGTGAGCTTGGGCTCGTCGGAGACGGCCGTGGCGTGGACGCGCGCGAGGCAGCGGCGGAGGCAGGAAAGGCGGCTGCACAGGGGAGGCAGGGAAAAGAAATGGGAGAGGCGGCCGCACAGTGGAGGGCAGGAAAAAAAATAAAAAGGCTAGGGTTTAGTGGAATGCCACCCCCTGGCTCCACTTAAAGGCTGACCGATCTCTCCTTGGGCCAAAGCACGACGTGGGTCTTCGGCCCAGATTCTAATTCCCCTTCTAAATCCTGAAATTCAACCTTAATTACATCTTTTGTTTTCCTCAATTTCTTGTTTAGTTAAACGGGATATTACAATCTTCTATAAAGCAAGGTTTCACAAAGTGATACATCAACGTTCATCTTGTCCTTTATACATGTTTTCAATAATTTTTAGCATGTTAAGAATTAGGTACAACGATCATTTACATAAGATCACCAAATAGCCAACTAAAATATAATTATCTACTAAGACAACATTTGAACACATCCTTAACTTAACTATCACTTGAGGTTAGAATAACGAAGGAGGACCTAAATTCCAATTTATCTAACAAATTTAGCAGATTACTCGATCTTAATGATCAAACCGGTTCACCAACATTCTACACTTCTTAACAAATCATAGGTTTTGAACATATATGGACAGACCCTTATTTAAAATTCATCATGTATCAAATACAAGGACATTTCAAATTAATCAATTTCATATCCATGGATGTTTGTTAAGAATACTTTGTTTGCACCATGTTATTAACCCAAATTTTGATAACTCAAGCCATAATAACTAATTTATTTAATTAAAACCTCTTAGTCAAGTATAATAAGACATCACTAAAAGGTTTTAACACCTTCTTTCAGAAAAGAGAGGCATTAAACTTCAACACTCTAAATAATCCAAAAGAAATACATAAAGCCAAAGCTCTCACATTTTAACGAACTTGCAACAGAAAACTTTCTTTGCCCAAAATATCAAACAAATAAACGAGTCATATTTTCTAATAAGAAAAATAGAACAACCATGGAAATATCAATCTCGTCAATGAACATTGTTCACAAGTAGCAAAAACAACTCAACCGTCGGGAGAGACAATAATTGCTCCATAAAACAAATGGAGACCAAGTGAAAACCCAACAACTGCCTTGTAACCAATATCCCAAGAAAATTATCAACCGCAACTATACCCAGAATTGGCCTAAATCAAGCTCAAGGAAGAGAACAACTTTTCTAAAGAAACTCACCCTCAACATTTGTGACTATGGCACTCGGAGTAACCACTTCATTATTCTCACACCACTAACGGTGGTATAACCTGGCAAAGCCCAAGGCTACAACCACGACCTTTACCTCCCAACAACAACTATCATCACACATAACAACCATAATAATCAAATCATAAGCATTCATAATCAATTCATAACAGCAATGATCAATGTGACATAACAGAAACGTAAATACAATGCTTTGCCCATTCCCATACTATTGTGTACCAGTGTGTCAAATTTTAAATTGATTAGTCATTAGCAAATTTTAATTAATCTATTCACTATGGACCTAAAGCCTGCTCTGATACCAACTATAACACCCCGGCTTAACAAAAGCCCGAAATATCACATACAACTACTATTGCTACTAAAATTAGCCATTAATCAGGAATCATTCTCAGTTAGAATCAAATAATAATCATTCTACCATATGACAAGTCGTAAATTTCAGCAACATAAAGCCTATAAACTAAATGGAATAATTAACACATAACTACTTACCACAATCAACAGTAGCAAAACTATCTAGTCAACAGATAAACTAAACATCTAATCATTCAGAATAACAATCCCTCAAGGTAAAAACCCTAAATTTCAGCAAGATTAATAACCACACATTTGGAAGGAATAATAACCAAATACTCATCAAAGCAAGTAACCAAGAATTAAATAGATAATATAACCTCCATAATAAGCAAAACTATGCAAAAATAGGAATTCCACAAGATAAACAATTATTACATTTAACTTTGCTAAATGAACTTTAACCAAGGAAATAAGTGTCTAGTGATGTGAAGTGCTCAATATTGCTATCATTCCATGATCTATATCCACCCGATACATATCGTCTTCAACGATCACCTAAAGCGACAAATAACAAGGGTGAGTCCAAGACTCAACAAGTACAAGTAAGAATAGCCATACACAAGTATCATTTCATCAACAATACGTTCTCATTATAAAACATATAATTCATTTCCCATGAGTGCAATGCAATGCAAATCATGCTCATGCCACATCTTCTCTTCGCAGATATGGCAGATAGTGAGTGTTACACCCATCGGTGTTCACTCATGCCCGCATTATGAAAGGCGGAGACCCATTGCCCATATATTAAATATGGGAACTCATGCCCATATCTTAAATATGGGGATCTCAATGCCCACTCTCGTGGGTACATCATGCCAAGATGCATGCTTGATATGAAATGAAATGAACAATCCACAATATGTTCTCATAAGAATTACCAAATATCGATCATCATATACACAATGTGAAATAAACATTTTCATCATGCTTAATCATATTAAGTATGCATCAAATCAACAATATTGCCCAACACACAATATTGTACTAAAATTGTACTTGCCTCAACCAGAGAATGGATGACGAGATGAGGACTCTACCCCCGGTTTCACACCACCACCTGGCATTCACAAAACATGCTTAAGAATACCATCCAAAAGCACACAGCCTTTCAATAAAACTAGATAGGCATATCCGCTCCTACTAGCAACCAAAACGATACCAACCTTCTCGAACACTATTCTGTCCAAAACAGAACAGTCGTCTTAGAAACAATATTCATAACTTTTTACCTACGACTCCAACAATTATGAACTCATACTTTCTAGAAACTGAACACATAAACCCACAATTCCTCAGGTGATCGAAAGTTCATATTATTTCATCTAAACCCTTGTTTTTAATTCTGAAAACAGATCTATCATCTTCAGTACTATCAACTTAGGAATTTTATAACTCCTAATTGGTTCATCCAAAAACAGTTATCTAGGACATTTTGGAATCCACGGAGAATTACCTGCCATAATAAATTTAGAATAATTTTTCTACTTTGCATAAATTTTCGCTAACTTAACATCTTTCCTCGACTGTTCCCAATAGAAAGTCAGAACTGAATTACACAATTAAAAATTCCATAACTATGGTTATACTTATCCAAAATGAGTGATCTTAGACTTTTTGGAATCTTTATAAATTCATCTACCTATCTCTTGCAGATCAAAAGTCCAAATTCGTCCATTTATTAAATCTAATCTATTTAACCATGCATGTTTCCCGAAACTGAGGAACTGAATAGGCTGACATATTTTCAAATCATAACTAATTATCTACTCATCCAAAAATTGTGATCCAGCACTCTAAAGAAAGATAATGAAATAAACTATCTTTTATCTAACCAGACAAAGTTCTAATTTTGAGTTTAACTAGCTCAAATCGCCCTCGCAACGCACTGCCCTAAACCTGACTTCCTATTGGCTAAACGATCTACAAATCAAACCAAAATTAAACTAAGGCTTGCCATAGACTTCCAGATTGTTATCCTTGAAGATCACCCAAAGAAGAAAATGTGGTCCTTGGTCCTTCCTCTTTTCCTCCCTTCTTCTTCCCATTTCTTTCCTTGCTTCCCCTCTTTCTTCTGCCGGCAGCACCCAAGAGTCTTCCTCCTTTATCTTCTTGGCCAGCAACAATGGAGGAACCACCAAGGGGGAAGGGTGTGGAGATGACGCTGGACAGGAGGGGGCGCAAGGGGGAAGTGGAGGTGGCGGCTGCTAAGGGGAGTGGGGAGAGGAGGCGCAAGGGAGGGGAAAGGAGGTGGAGGCGCAAATGGGGAGGGAGGGTGCTATAGTGGCGGCACTACAAGATGTGCTACAATACATGGCTGCCCCACTACTACAAAAAGGCTATATCGACGCCTCATCACGCACGGTTGACCAAAATCGCTTCAGATACATTCAATCACGAGCGGTTTTGGTTTAGAGACCGCTCAGGCATCGGGCCGCGCTTAAAACCGCTCGTGAAGAGTAATATCACGAGCGGTTCATGTTGAAAACCGTCAGTGAAGTATCACGAGCGGTTCTCAACAAGAACCATCTGTGATATTAATTAGTATCACAAACGGTTTTAAAACACAACCGCTCAGAAGTAGCATGCAGCGATTCAACAAGAACCGCTCGTGATATTAATTAGTATCACGCAGCGGTTCTTAACAATAACCATCGTGATAATATCGCTCTGACTCCACGGTGAGTTTCTTCATCGCCGATCGCTCGTTTCGCCGCCATCCGCCGGCCTCGATCGTCTCTTCATCGCATCGATCCGCTTCGGCTCCCCGTCGCGCCTCTTCGCCTCACGCTTCAATTTATTCCTTGTTTTATAAAAGGATCATCGCCATCCAAGATGATCATCCCCACATACTTATAAAAAACAAAATGATCGCCTCTTCCTTGTCGCCGGCATTGATGGCCTTCTGGCCAAGACTGCATCTGAGCACCTCTCGGTGTAAGTTGAACCGTCTTTGCGGAAGAACACTGCTTGATCAACGGTGTCTTCACTCTCCGCCGCGGAGAATTTGCCGGAGCGGTGACGGCCACCTTCCGTCGTCTTGACATCCTCCTCCGCCGTGTCTTCCGGGTGATCTCCCACTTTCGGCGAGTTTATCGCGTCATCGACGTAGTCCTCCAAAACGACGTTGCACGTCTCTGTGAGGCTTGCCGTCACTTGACTGTAATCGAGGCGAGAGGCATCGAGTCGAAAGCCGAGACCCTCAAGCAAGGGAAGAGAGCCTATGGGCTCAATTCTTCTTGGTTCAACGACCGAGGGTCTTCAGAGACACTCGAAAGCGCGTCAATGGGTGGACGCATTTCAGTCTTCGTTCGCTGATGATCAGGAACCGTCCGATGCTGACACCGTTGCTTATGAAGTATTGCAGATGGAGATAGTAGCCTACCTCCGCCACTAGAAAAACCTTGTTTAATTATAGGTTTCTGCTTTTTTTAATATAAACATGTAATTTCTTCATGTCATGTAAGTGTATATACAAGATAAATATACTTGAGAAAAAACCATTTCACATACAGTTCCATTATGGAACCGTCTGTGATATGTCCCATATCACGGACGGTTCTATTATGGAACCGTCTGTAATAATTATCACTGACGGTTCCATAATAGAACCGTCTGTGATAAGTCTCTTTATAAGTAGGAGCTAGCCCAGCCGGCCGCTAGGGTTTACGCTCTAACTCGTCACTCCCCAGCTGCCTTACTCTCGTCCGCTCCTCCCGTCCGCCGCCGCGCCGCCATTCTTCCGTTCTTGACGGTTGTGGCATCTGGTGACACCGCAAAAGACACTCTGACGATAAGAGTGTCTTTTGCGGCGTCAGAAAGCACAACCACTCTGACGCCCAAACTCTCGTCACTCCTCACTCGCTAGGGTTTGCGCCCGCCTAACTCCGTTCCTCCCCACCTCGACTCATCGCTGCCGCCGCCCGACCCCGCTGCGCCCCACTAGGCCCCTGGCCGCTTTGCTTTCCCATCCTCCTCTATTCTCCTCTAGATCTGTTAGCTTAATGTCTTTTGTTGAGTTTGATTTTTATGCATGAGCCTTAAGTTGTGTCCCGATGTTTGTGTGATTTATGCAAGGTAAAGGAAATGGATGAGGGTTGTCTTTGGTGGTGGGTCGCCACCGTGGTTCTTGCTGCACTAAGGTCCTCTCTGTCTCTACCCCTTGCTCTGTGATGAAAATGGCTAGCTAGTACTCTGCAATGGATGCCGAGGGCTACTACTGGTGTGGTGGGTTTGGACACCCTTGGTCTTGTTCTCTTGTCGATGAACCGCTCAATGATGTTAATAGTCTTATGTGAAATTGAATTGATAATTAGTTCATATTAATAGTCCCTTGCTCGTGATGTAATGATGTCAATAGTCTTATTTGAAATTGAATTGATAATTAGTTCATATTAATAGTCCTCTTCTTTGTGTGATGTAATGATGTCAATAGTCTTATGTGAAATTGAATTGATAATTAGTTCATATTAATAATCCCTTGCTCTGTGATGTAATGGTGTCAATAGTCTTATGCTGAAATTGAATTGATAATTAGTTCATATTAATAGTCCTCTTGTCGTGTGATGTAATGATGTCAATAGTCTTATGTGAAATTGAATAATTAGTTCATATTAATAGTCCCTTGCTCTGTGATGTAATAGTGTCAATAGTCTTATGTGAAATTGAATTGATAATTAGTTCATATTAATAGTCCCTTGTTCATGCTTGGTCAAGTTCTCCTACCTCTTATGTACCAAGCACGCCCTACCATTCCATTCATAATCTCTTCTCTATAAAGTCTCCAAGCGTTGGTCGCTTGTGCCATTAAAACCGACATCATATATATATATATATATATATATATATATATATATATATATATATATATGTATGTATGTATGTATGTATGTATGTATGTATGTATGTATGTATGTATGTATGTATGTATGTATGTATGTATGTATGTATGTAGTCCTGCCACTTTAGGAATTAGTCCCATGACATGAGAAGAATGAAGCAGTATCACGGGCAACCTCATTGAGCCTGTAAGTTTAAAAAGTATGGATGCAAGGAGAACATTAGGACATCAATTACGGATTGGGCGTCGCTATGTTGAGAAGTGGCGTTGATCTTAACTTCTCCGTTGGAAGTGGCATCATCTATCGACAACCAACAATTCTTGATCATGTAATTGTCTTTAAAGCCAACAAGAACACCAAGCAACAAGTTGAGAATTCTTTTGAAATATGAGAATGGTTGCTTGGTGTTCTTGTTGGGTTTAAAGACGATTACATGCTCAAGAATGGTTGGTTGCTAATACATGATGCCACTTCTCACCAGAGTACGCAAGATCAACGACACTTTCGAACATAGCGACATCCAATCCGTAATTGGATGTCCTAACGCTCTTTGCATCCATACTTTTAAACCCCAGTAGGGCTCAATAAGGTTGCCCGTGGCTACCTGCCTCATCCTTCTCATGTCAAGGTGGACGATCCCCAAAGTGGCCGAGAGACTATTTAACAATATATATATATATATATATATATATATATATATATATATATATATATATATATATATATATATATATATATATATATGATGGATTTAATGGTACAAGCACCAACGCTGGGGCTTTATAGAGAAAGTCATCACTGCAGCGGTTTCACCACAAACCGTCGTGATATGTACTTATCACAGGCGGTTTGTGGTCAAACCATGCGTGAAAGTATACATCACAGACGGTTCAAAACCGTCTGTGATGACCTTATGTCATCACTGACCCATAAACTCAGACGGCTCACGAAACCGTCTGTGATGACATTTTTGAACCATCTGTGAAAGCCTTTTCTGTAGTAGTGCCCCCCTCCACTTGGACGGTTGCCCTAATGGGCCAAAGTGCTGTAGGCTTTCGGCCCACAACCTAGGTTCTCTGAATAATGTGAAAATACCCCTGAAACTTCGGTTAAAACCACTCTCTAAAACAATTTGCATCCATAAAGATTTTCTCCTCTTTAAATATTTGGGATATTACACTATCTCTTTGTATCCGTACAGTTTGGCACATCTTTCTCAGGAAGAGTTGAAGAAGTAATTAGATGATTTGTTGTCCAAGGATCTGATCCGGTGTAGTGTGTCACCTTGGGGAGCTCTTGTTTTGTTCGTAGAAAAGAAGGATGGGAGTTGGTGCATGTGTGTGGATTACCGTGCCCTTAACTCAGTGACAATCAAGAACAAATATCCTTTGCCCTATATTGAGAATTTGTTCCATCAGTTGAGTGGAGCCCAGGTGTTCTCCAAGATTGATCTTTAATCTGGGTATAATCAAATCCGTGTGCGTGAACAGAATATTGAGAAGACCGCTTTCTCCACCAGGTATGGGCATTATGAGTATAAAGTTATATCTTTTGAACTAACTAATGCACCTATCGTTTTCATGGAAACAACGAATAACATGTTGCACAACTATCTGGATGACTTTGTGTTGGTGTCCATTGATGACATTCTTATTTATTCCAAGAACAACGAGGATCAAAAATGACATTTGAGGCTAGTGCTAGAAACTTTGAGAGACCACAAGTTCTATGCTAAGTTAAAGAAGTGTGAGTTTTGGATTTCAAAAGTGGGCTCTCTAGGTCATGTGATTAATCCTCTTGGAATTGCCGTTGATCCCAGCAATATTTCTACAATGGTGGATTGGAAGAGACTGACTAATGTAAGGAAGTGAGGAGTTTTTTGGGCTTAGCTAGTTATTATCAGCGTCATGCAAGATTTCTCTATCATTGCCAAGCCAATGTCTCAACTCACGCAGAAAGGCGTGAAATTTCAGTGGACTAGTGATTGTGAGTGCAGTTTCTGTACCTTGAAGGAGAAGTTGGTGACTTCTCCTATTGTCATCCTTCCCGTGCTTGGGAAGTGCGTCACAGTTTTTTTGAATGCATCACGAGTGGGTCTTGTTGTGTATGCAAGATGGCAATGTGATTGCTTATGCATCAAGGCAATTGAAGAAGCACAAGCAGAATTATCTCACTTATGATTTAGAGCTGGCCGTTGTTGTCTTTGCTCTCAAGATTTGGAGGCATTATCTGTACAGAGAGTCTTGTGATATTTTCACTGATCATAAGAGTCTTAAGTATATCTTCACACAGAAGGATCTGAATTTGAGACAGAGGAGATTGTTGTAATTGATCAAGGATTATGATCTTACCATCCAGTATCATCTATGCAAGACAAATGTGGTTGCCGATGCTTTTAGTCGCAAGGCGACTCCCACTACTCTAGATTGTCTCATTGCTGATTTTGATCATATGGGGATCTCTTATTGTTATGCTGGCACAGCATAGACTGAGACGTAGTTAATTCTTGAGTCAGTTATTCCAGATCGTATGAGAGAAGCACAATAGAGTGATCAATTGTTGCGGTAGGCCAGGAAGCGTATGGATGAAGGTAAAAATGGGGATTTTAGCATTGATGAGTCTGGTACATTGCGGTTTAAATGATGCCTTTGTGTGCCACAGAGGGGGGGGCGTTAAATTAGCATAATGGACATCCGATAAAATATTACTTATTTATAGTATGAATTTATGAAGTATGCATGATAAAGACAATTATATTTATGTTGTTAGCTATGATAAATAATTATCTAGCTCCCTATATAATTGACGTTTTTTTTGTTGGTGAAGCTACATCTTCTTTTTATACATGTATTATCCGTCAGTTTATCTGTTACCGATTCGAATCCAACCTCGTGTGCTCGTATCCGGAGTAATCTGAATTTGTAACCGTATCTCTCTGAATCCGAAAAATATACTCCCACCAGTTTAAAATATTTGACGCCCTGTAGCTGTTGGAATTAGCTGTTGACGTCAAATAAAAAAAACTGAAGGGAGTAGATAAGGATATACAGAAACCTAATCCGTCCATGTCCGAGACGGTTTTCACCGCAGGTGTGAGCTAAGTAGAAAAAAAAAAGTAGCTTTACGCGGCTATGGCCATACTGGTAGGCACGCGCGTTCGTCTGCTCGGTAAGTTTTTCCAGCTTGTACCTGCAACCGGCAGTCTTCCACCTCAACCACGTTATGTAATCTAATCTCTTCCACCACACAACTTGGGCTCGAACAATTGTTTCGATGACAATGGTTTTCGTCGCGGTGTCTGAGACCACCGAAACATCTCTTTTGAAAAGAAAAGATTTTCTTTTTCTTTCTTTGGAAAGAAGAGAGGACCAGCGCAACATGCATCTTGCGGCGCTGACGAGCGTCTAGTGCAGGGAGGTGGTCGGTGGACTGAAGGCCCGCCGCACGGTGGTGCTTCAGCCGAAGCGCCGGCGAGGGAGCTAGCGCGCGGCCAAATTAAATGCGCCTGGCGAGGAGAGCTGCGCGGTGGGTGTTCGACGAAATGCCCCACCTGAGACACACTGCATCCCAGGTTGGTGTTCGACGTAATGCGTGAGAGAAATGGGCTGGGCGTCCTGCAAATGGCGATCCTGTGGCCTTCCAGCCCAGCTCGCGAGGCACGGCCATCATGAGCCGTGCACGACTGCGGCTCACTGCAGTACCGGAGATGCATGTCGAACCCCAAGCTTTACGGTACAGGTTACCACTGTACTAACCAGGTGTGTCTCCATATACTGCTAAATGCTAATCTTCTTGTTTCATTGTGTTTGCGTTGTGACGGTGCTGCTTGGACAGGGACATTTTTGTTATCACGTGCAAAAGTTGAGAAAAAAATGTCTCGTTTTGTGTGGTCGCAAATTAGTGAGAATGGAGCTCCAAAAATTATAAGCAGTTGGTGTTTGTTTTCACAGGATTGCTATCGGTTGAATGATATTTTTTGTGCAAATCGTTCGAATTTCTGACCTTGTGATTTACATGGAGATTTGTGCTCTGGCCAGTGCGAGCTCTTTGTCCTCCTCTCCGGCACTGTCGTATCCCGCCGCCGCCATTAGGGTTAGGTTCGGGGTTCACTGGAGCCCACGAACTTAGAGTGAGGCCAGGGCGGTGGGAAGATGGGTGGTGTGGGCGGCGGGGGTGACGAAAACCGACGAGCATTAGGAGGCGGCGGTAGCCGCTAGAGACGAGGAAGAAGAGTGGAGCAGGGGAGTTCAACACGGACGGTGGCGGCAGGGGAGGAGGAGGCGGGTGGCCGCAGTGGGAGGGGAGGTGGAGGGAGGTAATAGAGGAGGAGAGGGGGCGCCGGTGGACATCGCCGGCGACACCAACGAGGTGGCAGGCGGTGGTGAGCAGGGTGGCGGCGAGTTCCGGGAGGGATATATAGCAAATGGTTGGATTGATCTGGAGCATTGGATATCAAAAAATCCGAATGATTTGCAAAAAAAAAAAATCATGTGAATGATAGATAGACAATCCCTTGTTTTCATGTTAGGACCTAGGTGACAGAAAGGAAGGCTTGAGGTTAGAAAGTCTTCAACGCATGTTGGCAACTTTGGTTGGCCATCACTTTAAAAACAAACCGGTCTTTGTCCCTCTGGTAGTCTGGTACTTCAATTGGTGTTAGCTTATTATGCAGTAATGTTACTTGGGTTTCTTTGGATAAAGGGTAGGGGACAACCAGTGCAAATGTACGTGGCACTTAGAAAAAATATCAACATGAGTCTGGCAGGACTCAGAGAGCACTCCCAACTCCAACATCCTATTGGCAGTACTAATCTAGATGATTAACAAATAGGGCAGAGGCCGTGTTTGTTATACATTTCTGTCTGAGAGTTGTTAATTAAACTACTTACCCAACTAAGGTGTCCCAACTCCCAAGTATAGACTGTAATGCTAAGCTGACCCCGGTTTCAGGCCTTTGGTTGGACGGGCCTTCAAACTTTTGGTTACCATTTGTAGGCTTGTAGCATATATATTCCTTACGACCAAACATACCTGGGGAATGGGGATTAGTTTTTTGAGTAGTTCATGGTAGATGGCAAATTAGCCTTCAAAGTATGCCATAATTATTGCATATGACAATACCAAAAGGTTGTCAAAAAGAATCATTCGTGGGTTTAAGACCAAGGCCCAACGACTTAACAATAATACCAAGGCAAACTAAGTCTCCCAAGTCAAGTCAACTAAAAAGACAAAGACAAGTCTGCATGTTCACATAGTAGCATTGAAAACTAAAGTACTGATCATCTTTCACACGTCACAATAAAAATTGCAAATTACGAGGAGAACCTTTTAGTATATTCTTGATGTTCAGTTAAAGATGAAAAGATAAATAGAAAGGGTTGCAGAAAGAGGAGCAGAAAGGAAACGGACTAGGAGTCATGCAAAGCAACTACTGATGCTGCATCCTAAATGAATCATATGGATAGGCTTAATTGATTCATATATATTTCTTCCCATCTTTGGAAAACTGTCTTGGGCGTTTGTGCAAGTTGTGTTATAACTTGACAACACAAAGAATCTTCTTGGAATTAGGTGGAAATGTAGAAAATATGCTGTGATGTGAACCTTACACACACATTTGGCCCACCCCCGTTTTGTGCTGGTCCACTGCAATTATTAGATGAAGCCGGGAGTACACTGCATAAAACTACTGTGCTTTTATGGCGGCTAAGAACAAAGTTTCTGTAAGTTGAAAAGGGGTCCATGGCGTGGACTTTGATGTCATTATGTGACTGCAAATTTGCTGTTGGCATTGAAATCTTAGTTTATATTTCTCACTTCCCCCTTCCATCTTTTGAGGTTTATCTGAAGACCAAGACCTGCGCCATATAGCTCATCCCCATCTTGCAAACTTGCAAATGTTACAATCTTCAGAGATAAAGTAGAGATCTGAAATCGATCTTTGAGCTCGACTCCATGGAGTATGAAGAGCAACTTGGCAATGGCCATGATCGTGCCAAGACTCGCGATGAGCAAGAAGCACCGAAGCAAGGCGAAGGTGACCAAAATCCCGGTGCCGATGAAGCCGAGCTCCTATGGAAGCTGAGGAAGTACCTAATACTGCTGGCAATCCTAGCTGCGGCCATCACCTATCAGGCAGGGCTGGCCCCTCCAGGCGGCTTCTGGCAAGATAACCAGAACGGCCACATCGCCAGCGATATCGTGCTGAGAGTCAGCTACCCCAAGCGGTACCATGTGTTCTTCTACTGCAACACAACAGCATTCATGGCTTCACTCATCGTCCTGATATTGCTTCTGGTCAGGGAGCTGAGCCGCAATGCGGTTTGGCTCCGCTCGCTTCAGTTCGCGATGGTGCTGGGCTTGCTTGGGCTCATGGGCGCCTATGCCGCCGGGAGCTGCAGGGAGGTGAGGACCTC
The DNA here is from genome assembly GCA_036346405.1 of Phyllostachys edulis. NCBI lineage: Eukaryota > Viridiplantae > Streptophyta > Magnoliopsida > Poales > Poaceae > Phyllostachys > Phyllostachys edulis. Next base: position 32,475,902 of record CM070556.1, read on the forward strand.
CGTTTACATTTGGGTATTACTAGTTGGCATCTTCGCGTATATCACACTCCATGTCGTATTTATCCGGCATCTGGCACCTCAACGGCTGCGAGATATATTCCAGGCTATTCGTAAAGGTTGGAAGGAAATTCTGGGGAGAATTTTCAACAAACCACGGAACACAACAGATGAGCCAGAGGATTCAGACCAGATGGAAGAACTGGAACGAAATCGCAGTTTCTTGCTGGTTCTTGCCACATTGGTAGCAACAGTGACATATGTCGCGGGGCTAAGCCCACCAGGTGGCTTCTGGCCTGATGACAAGAAGCCTAACCACCTTGCTGGTGACCCAGTGCTGCGAGACCACTACCCTCGCCGGTTCAAGGCGTTCTTGGTCTGCAATGTCACTGCTTTTGCTGGATCCCTTGTGATCATCATCATGCTCCTCAGCGACACAGCGGTCGATCATGTTGTCAAGTCAAATGCTCTGCGGTTGTGTGTGCTGGTTAGCCTCTTTGGGCTTATGGGGGCTTATGCTGCTGGCAGTTGCAGGGAGGTCCATACATCTATCTATGTCTTTGCACTTGTTGGTGCAATCCTGTTCTACCTCATCATTCAGTGGATTGAACCTGTTGTGCCCAAGCCAGAATGTGTACAAAATTCCATCAGATGGATGAAAGAAAAGAAGAATGAAATGCTTCAGAAGCTTAATTCTTTCATCATAACCCTGTTAGGGCCTGACATGCAACATCCATCCAACAACAGTGTGTCAAGCACCGACGATGATGTTAAGGATGATCTACAGAAGTTGCGCACATATCTTCTATTGCTTGGCATCCTTGCTTCCACTGTCACATACCAAGCTGGGCTGAATCCACCAGGAGGCTTTTGGACAGATAATGGTGATGGCAATACTGCTGGTGATTCAATTTTGGAGATCATGAATCCCAAGCGCTACAAGGCATTCTTTTATTGTAATGCCACGGCATTTGTAGCCTCTTTGGTTATCATCATTCTACTCCAGAGTCAGTCGATTACCATTCATGCCATGAAGCGTCATGTATTGCAAACAGCGATGACACTGGACCTCTTTGGTCTCATGGGGGCCTATGCCGCTGGAAGCAGCAGGAAGTTCTCAACATCCATATATGTGTTCATCTTAGTCCTCCTTGTTTTTGCATATGTTGTACTTCATGTTCTGCTATCTGTTGCTCTCAAGACACAGCTGAAGAGCACAATAGAGAATATAGGGGCTTCCACATCAGAATTGTTCCATAATTTCACAGGTTCATCTGAAACGACGAATAATGCTCTTGAAGAACAAGATTTGCAGAAGAGGCGCAAGTTTCTGATGTTGCTTGCAATTCTAGCAGCCTCTGTCACATACCAAGCTGGCATAAGCCCACCAGGCGGCTTCTGGACTGACAACAAAGATGGCCACCGAGCAGGTGATCCGGTGTTCCATGATGAGTTCCGACACCGTTATAGGGTGTTCTTCTACTTTAATGCTACTGCTTTCATGGCGTCCCTGGCCGTGATTATGTTGCTTGTTAGCAAGAGGCTATGCCACAAGGGTCTGAAGTGCTATGCACTGCGTGCATGCGTGCTGGTTGATCTGGTCAGCCTCATGGGTGCTTTTGCTGTCGGAAGCTGCAGGAAAGTGTCTACTTCTTTGTACGTCATTCTTGTCATTGTTGCAGTGTTTGTCTATGTCACGGTTCAAGTCCTGCTTCTGACATTTGCGAAAGACAAGGTAACTGGCTTCCTGGAGAGGATATTGCTTTTCAAGCGCCAACTTCCATCCATGAATCGCAGGAAAAGCACCCGGGTTAGGAAGAGAACAGAACACAAATGGCGCAAAGATTTGATGCTGATTGGAACTCTTGCAGTCACTGTCACATACCAAGCCGGGCTGCTCCCGCCAGGTGGGCTTTGGCCTGATGACCGAGATGGCCATTTTGCAGGTGACCCAATCCTCCATGATACCCACCCAACACGGTACAAGGTATTCTTCTATTGTAATGCCACGGCATTCATGGCATCTATGGTCATGGTCATCCTCTTGTTGAACAACACAATAAGCAAGTACAAGAGATCTCTCCTTGCCATGAAGACGGCAATGGTATTAGACTTGCTTGGTCTGCTTGGGGCATATGCCTCAGGCAGCTGCAGGAAGTTGAAGACATCTGCATACATTTTTGCACTCGTCATTGCCGTGTTCATTTACATTATCATTCATGTCTTGTTGTCATTCGACAAGGTGGCAATGTTAGTGAAAAAGAAGGGAGAAAATTGGATGCCGTATCTGAAGATGTGGGCTCTGAATCCTCTGATTGAAACGGAAGCTTCAAACAATCAACCATTTGTTGGGCAACCAGGAGAAGTGCCTCCGCATGTGTAATAGTAGTCTCATTGTGGCAGTTGTTCAATTGATAGTAAGATATACACAACATGCAAAAAAAAATATATGTGTTTTACGCTTGTTTAAAGTCATCATGTACATGTAGCATTGTTTTCTCAGGTGCATTCTTTGCATGTGAGCAAAAATGAATAGAAATGAGAACTGTGAAGTGTGAAGTAGTTCTTTCTCGGTTATCAATTTGTAGACTACCTTTTAACTGAATTTTTTTTTGCCTGGGTAGCTATACATGGAAGTACAGGTCATAGGGGAATGTAATATTTGTTAGTAGTGGAGAATGCTAATTGACAATGGCCCGTCTAAATTTTCCCAAAAAAATCAAAATAAAAAAATAAAGAAAATACCCCACCTAGTGGAGACTGGAGAGGGGCAAAACAGCCTGCATAGATACTCATTTCTTGGAACATATAGAAAGAGAGAAATAGGAGGTCTTCCAAAGTGAGGAAGTAATTGTAGCTTATATGAAAATATGTTTGGAAATGTAGCAATTCAGGTTCAGCAGATCACTGGTAGGCGGTGGCACCATCTTGCTGTAGCATTCCATCCACAGTAACATCTTCAGGGAGCTCTTGACGTGCCCTGTTCTTGTGTGTAGATGATGTTTAGGCGTTAGGATCTTTTGGGGCTTTTCCCTCTACTTATTTTCTTTCTTTTACTGTGTGCAATGTTTCTACACTCTGTACTTCCTCTGCGTCTTTAACTAGAATTTCAGAGGGGAATGGAAAGCCATCGTTCAAGGACAGAGGGATGCCGCAGGAATATATCTTTTGGTGGGACTACTTGCATGTACATCGTTTATTCATAACATGATTCTATGAACTCATCACTAATAATTTCATTGCCTTGTTTGAGGCCAGTGCAACGTTGGACAATGCTGATGCATGGTATAATGTATTATTCAGGAGACAGCCAGTGGATGTCTGGACCCCAGCGGATGCTTCAGGTAGAATACCCACCGGAGACCGCCCTATTGGTTTATCTGATGAAAGGCCCATGAGGGAGTGTCCTGTTGGTGTTTGATGAAATGCCTGTGTGGCACGGCACAGGTATTGTTCGGTGAAATGCCCCTAGGAGATTGTACATATGATGCTTGATGAAATGCCTGCAAGAGATCCATCCTGTGAGTGGCAGCCCCATGGCATTGCATCCTAGCTTGCCAAACATATCGACATGGTCCATCTATGGCTGGAATTCAGTGGATTGACTACGATAAGGGCCTGATTTTGGGAGGTGCAGAATGCCAGGTTTGTTAGTGCATCTGCTGTTCTGCTCTTGATGATTTTGCTTGAACATGTGTATGTCTTCAAAAGATACTCAAATAGAAACAAGTGAAAACTAGATAACTAAGTTAGAAGAAAAAGCTGGTCATAAGTGACAATTGAGTGTAGGATTAAGCATCTAGCCTTTTTGCTCAGCTGAAATCTACAGCCTTTGCCCAGATCAAGTGGTAATTGAATGGCTATTGATTCATTTATTCATTATAAAGGAAGACTAGAATGACAGTATGACGCAACCCATATGTTTTGGCGGTTTATCCACCACAACATTGAGAAACTAGTTTCAGTTTTTATTCTTCACGTTCCTCGAATACTATTAGTTGCAACTTGTATTTCTCATCATGGAAGGCAAGCAATCCAAATGTTTGCTAAGAATTAAGAGTTTTGCAGAAAGTCAGTATTGACATCTCCCAGTGGCTGGGATATTTCTTTTCTTTTGGTATTTATATTGTACAGTTCTAACTTATATTAATATATTTTTCTAACAGCAGGTATCTCCCCTGCCGTATTCCCTAAAAAAAGATAAAAGGCAAAGTAATCCAAATGTTTGTATGAATATATCAGTGCCACTCTCTTAGGATCACTCAACCTATGTACAGCTTATCCCTAAAGCAAGCAGAGGATGAGAGGAATGAACATGACATAGCAATGCTTGACTGGCAGTGATAAGATAAATTATAAAGTTAAGCTAATACATTTAGTCCTGTTTCAGGGGTTAGTTTGATATACCTTCAGAATTTATTACCATTTAATTCATAAGTTTTTTTTTATAATTCGATAAATGTACCTGCAGGTTGTTTCATAGGGAAAATTTTGTTCTTGCCACTCAAAATGTGTTCAATATCGTTTCTGCCATCGAAAATCTGCTCATTTCATTTTTGTCATCCTTCCGTCAGTGCGTATTTCGTTTTTGCCAGTGGGTCCAATTTTCCGCCAAGTCAACGGGATTGACCATTAAGAAATACACAAAAATATCAAAGAGAGAGAGAGAAAACATAGAAAAATAGCAAACAAATATGGAAAAATTTAATGATAACTTTTGGACAATTTTGTTCATTTTTTTAAAATTACACTAGGAAAATTTCTCCAAAACATACACTAAGGAAAAAGGATCTTCCTCAACTTTAAGTTTTCCTGATGTAAACTTTTTGTGCAATTTTAAATTTTTTGTTCAGAAGTTGTCCCTTGATTTTTCTGTATTTTCTGGTATTTGTTTGGTTTTTTCAAAGTTTTTTTTTCTGATATTTTTGCATATTTCTTAACGGTCAATCCACGTTGACTTACGGAAAATTGGACGGAGTGGCAAAAACGAAATGTGCACTGACGGAAGGATGGCAAAAACGAAATGAGCAGATTTTTTATGGCAGAAACGATATTGTACATTGAGTGGCAAGAACAAAATTTTCCCAAATGAGATTAAACCTGTTGTGAACCTAAGACACGCATTAGATTTAAACCTGTTTTACTGCTTATGCTGGTCCACTGCGAGAGATACTTCAAATGTTAGACAAAGCTGGGAACCGACTGGGAGTAACCGAATAGAAACTACTGTTCATTCTTTCTATTTGTTTTTCGATTTTGAGGAAAGCATGCTCGTTTCTTGGTGGCTAAAACAAAAGCTGTTATCATTTTGAAAAGGTCCATGATGTGGACTTGTAATATCCTTTGACCTTTTGGGACTGAAAATTTGCCATTGGATTTGATGTCACTGTTTGTTTTCTCCACATCTTCCAAACTTTCAGAGATAAATACACTTCCATTGGATTTGATGTCACTGTTTGTTTTCTCCACATCTTCCAAACTTTCAGAGATAAATACAAGGACAGGAATCTGGGCATAAATACAAGAATAAATGTTGCAATCTTCAGAGTTCAGACGCTTAGCAGGGATTTGCTTTCGTTCTATCAGCTCATGGTCATGGAGTCCGAATCGCAGCCTGGCAATGGTCATGCGCCTCAAAATGCCATCAGTCAGCAACAACCACAGCAGCAAGGTGACCAAAAGCCAAGCAGTGCTGACGAAGCAGAGCTCCTATGGAAGCTGAGGAAGTACTTGATCCTGCTGGCAATTCTATCAGCGACTATCACCTACCAGGCGGGGCTGGCCCCACCAGGTGGTTTCTGGCCAGACAACCAGCACGGCCACCTCGCCAGTGACATTGTCCTGCAATTTAGCTACCCCAAGCGGTACAAGGTGTTCTTCTACTGCAACACAACGGCATTCATGGCGTCACTTATTGTTCTGATCTTGCTCCTGGTCAGGGAGCTGAACCGCAATGCAATTTGGCTCCGCTCGCTGCAGTTCGCAATGTTGCTCGACCTGCTCGGGCTTATGGGGGCCTATGCTGCCGGGAGCTGCAGGGAGATCAGAACATCCGTGTACGTTTGGGTATTACTTGTTGGCATCTTCACATACATCACACTTCATGTAGTATTCTTCCGACATCTAGCACCTGAATGGCTTCAAGAAACATTCAGGGATGTTCAGAGATTCTGGAAGGATTCTCTAACACACATTTTGAACAAAGGGCACAACACGACAAATGAGCCAGATGCTTCTATCCAAGACAAGAAGGAAGCACTGGAGCAGAATCGCAGTTTCTTGCTTGTTCTTGCCACACTGGCAGCAGCAGTGACATATGCTGCTGGGCTAAACCCGCCAGGTGGTTTCTGGCCTGACAACAAGGCTAACCACATTGCTGGTGACCCGGTGCTCCGAGACCACTACCCCCGCCGCTTCAAGGCATTCATGGCCTGCAATGCCACTGCTTTTGCTGGATCCCTTGTCATCATCATTATGCTCCTCAGCAACACGGCAGTGGATCACGTTGTCAAGTCAAATGCACTTCGATTATGTATTCTGATCAGCATGTTTGCCCTTATGGCTGCTTATGCTGCAGGGAGTTGCAGGGAGGTCCGTACGTCTATCTACGTGTTCACCCTTGTCGGTGTAGTCCTACTCTACCTCGTCATTCAGTGGGTTGCACCTCTTATGCCCAAGCCAGAGTTTGTCAACAAGTCCATGAAGTGTATGGAAGGAGAGAAGAATAAGCTGATTATGAAGCTAAGCTCGTTCTTTGTGGAGAGTTGCAGCGCAACCAATGGGCAGGTGACAGCATTAGGGTTCGATGGACTACATTCATCCAACGACACATCAAACATTGTTAGTGATGTTAAGGATGATATAGGGAAGTTGCGCACATACCTTTTATTGCTTGGCATCCTTGCTGCCACTATTACATACCAGGCTGGGTTGAATCCACCTGGTGGGTTTTGGCCAGACAATGAGGATGGATATCTTGCTGGAGATCCAATCCTGGAGGCTATCAATCCCAGGCGGTACAACACATTCTTCTATTGCAATGCCACCGCATTTGTGTCATCTTTGGTAATCATCACCCTACTCCAAAGCCAGCTGATAACCATTGGTACCATGAAACGATATGTGCTGCAGACAGCCATGGTTTTTGATCTCTTTGGTATAATGGGGGCATACACTTCTGGCAGCTGCCGGACTTTCTCCACATATGTGTATGTGATAATTTTAGTCATCCTTGTTTTCTCGTATGTTATGCTTCATATTGTGCTATTTGTGTTCACAAGAATCCCTGATAGATCAACTAAGCAAATAGAGGATAACCCTGAGCTAAAAGATTTGGAGAAGCGACGCAAGTTTCTAATGTTGCTTTCAGTTCTGGCAGCATCCAGCACATATCAAGCCGGCATAAGCCCACCAGGTGGCTTCTGGACTGACAACAAAGATGGCCACCGGGCAGGTCACCCATTGTTTGAAAATGAGTTCCCACTCCGTTACACGGTTTTCTTCTACTTTAATTCCACTGCTTTCATGGCATCATTGGCTGTTATCATGTTGCTTGTCAGCAAAAGGCTGTGTCAAAAGGGACTGAAAGGCTACATGCTGCGTGCGTGCGTGCTACTTGATCTGATCAGTCTGATGGGTGCTTTTGCCGCTGGAAGCTGCAGGAAAGTGTCAGCATCGGTGTATGTCATCCTAGTCGTTGCTGTTGTTTTTGCCTATGTCATGATTCAAGTTCTGGTGCTGACCCTTGCAAAAGATAAGGTGAATGACTTTTTTGAGTGGATGTTCCATGCTACTGCTTTCAAGCGTCCGCATCCACCCAAGAATTATGAGAGAACCATCACGGTTAGTCGAAAAACTGAGCACAAATGGCGCAAAGATTTGATGCTGATTGGAACTCTTGCAGTGACCGTCACATACCAAGCTGGGCTCCTTCCGCCAGGCGGTCTTTGGCCTGATGACCGGGATGGCCATTTCACCGGCGATCCAATCCTCCATGATACCCATCCGACACGGTACAAGGTATTCTTCTACTGCAATGCCACTGCATTCATGGCATCGATGGTCATAGTCATCCTGCTGCTGAACAACACAATAAGCAAGTACAAGAGACCTCTCCTTGCCATGAAAACAGCAATGGTGCTGGACTTGCTTGGTCTGCTTGGGGCGTATGCTGCAGGCAGCTGCAGGAAATTAAAGACGTCTGCATACATTTTCGCACTTGTCATAGCCGTGTTCATCTACATTGTCATTCACATTTTGCTATCATTCGATAAGATGGCACGATTGGTGAGGAAGATGGGAGAACAGTGGATGCCATGTCTTAAGAAGATGTGGGCACTCATTGAAACGGAACCTTCAAACCGTCAGCCATCTACTGAGCAACCATGAGAGGTGTTTCTAGCTGTGCATTTTCGTTCTTCCAGTGCAATTTGTTCAATTGATCTGCGAGTGTAAGGATTTGTTTTCCCACTCGTTTAAGTTTGAGGTGTTTCAATCTTTTCATGGACATGCTTTTACGTTTAGTGAATTTTAATATGGAGGTGAACCGCAAAGTAGTTCCTTCCCACTTTTAACTTTGGGGGAATTCATTATTTGCCCTCTACTTAGATCCGTTTTCAGAATTTACCCCTATTCCCGACGTAATACATTTTTTGCCCCTCACTTAGTCTGTTTCTTCGCTTTTTGCCCTCTTTGCATTATTTTAATAATATCTATCTGTTTTTCCGTTACAAGACACGCGAAAAGACATTTTTACCCCTTCTTTCTTATCTCCTCACGGTTACACACAAACGGGGCTTCTTCCGACCCGGCGCTGCCTCCGGCCTTGCTCCGCCGCTGCAGCTCCTCCCTACCTCCCTCTGGCGCACCTCCGCTTCACCCGGCTCTCCAGCGTAATGAATTCCGCCATCTAAGTCTGATCATCTGATGACTTTGATCTATCACTCATAGCTCGAGTCGCAGATCTCACGCCCCTTCATCCCGCATGAAGCACCAAACAGCGCACTAATACATAAGCACAAGTGCAAATGGCGTCGAGAACCCTTGCCACCGCCCGCCTCCTGCTCCTCCCGATGGGCCTCCCCACTCCTGCGGCCGATCGCTAGGGACCCTCTCCGCGACGGCGGCAAGCGATGGCGATGGTCGTTCTCGGCGTCGTCGGGCGATCTTCCTCCTCGCCGTGGTCATATTCCTTGCGCTCGTCTTCACCCGCTCATGGGACCCCGCTTCGCCTTGGCGGGCGCGGTGCCACGTGCGCCGCCTCGGAGGTGGACCTCTCCCTGCGAGACCCCGCCAGCTCCGCCTCCACCACGAGATGAACTACTACGATCTTTGCGGGCGAGCCTGAGCCGAACCGGGAGGCGCGTGGGAGAGCCGGGAGGCGGAGGCGATGGGTCGGTGCATGCTTGCTGGCGAATAAAGAAGCCTTGAGGCGCAATGGGCGGTGGAGGGCGACACCATGGAGGGCGAGGAGGCGCGAGCGCAGGGAGGAGCCAGCAGTGGCGCTGAGGCAGCAGTCGGCAGGCCGAGCCAAGCGGTGGCGGCGCAAGATTTGGCCACCTCTGGAGAGAAGAAAAATGGGAGAAGAACCGAAGAGAATGGGGAAAAGAATGAGCAAGGGCAAAGTTGTATTTTCGCATGGTCAAAACGGGAAAAACGGTTGGATATTAGTAAAATAACGTGAAGAGGGCAAAAAACGAAGAAACAGACTAAGTGAGGGGCAAAAAATGTATTACGTCGGGAATAGGGTAAATTCTGAAAACGGATCTAAGTAGAGGGCAAATAATGAATTCCCCCTTTAACTTTCCCATGTTTAGTGTACTATTTTATTTTATTTTTTGAGATGGAACTCAGATTCCATTACGACAACGGGTTGGGTAAATCCCCAACGACTGCTTCAGTAACAAACGCATGAAACTAGTCGAGCCATTTTTCTTTGCTCTCCCGGTTCAGCGGCACGCCATTATTACAAGAATTTTTTAAAAACAATATTTTTTAAAAGATAATTACAAAAATATAACATCTCCCCAAAAAATTATAAAAATGTGTTCCTATAGCCAGTTAAACTGACGATAGGGTAGCCAGTTCAACTGTTATCAGTTCAACTGGCGACAGGGACGCTCTCCCCCTCTTGTCGCCGGTCCAACCACCTGTCGCCAGTTCAACTGGCGATAGGAAGCCAAAACCCTAGCCAAGTTTGCCGCTTCTCTAGCCAGGTTTGCCGTCTTCTGATTTTCATACGTTTTGAACGGTGCAAAATCTGTTAGACTCGCAATAACATTTTTTGATCGTCGTATGTTGTTCTAGTGCGATGAATTTCTGAAGAATTTTACGAGAAAGATTGAGATATGAATGATTCGTAAGTAGGAATGTAAGTGATATTGCGATGCGCCCGGGAATTCATACGCTTGCTCATGTACATGCACTGCATATTATGTAAGGAAACAAATGTGAACTTGCCATTACTATCAAAACTATGATAAATCACACTGATATTACATAACATTCAGCAAAACATCATAACACCTAATTAAAATGATAATTCAGAACATTGGCAATAACATGTTACTATTGTCCATACAATAACATAATTCAAAACATTGGCAATAACATTGGTCGCAGTCTCAACATCCCCATGTGGACTGTCTCGAGTTGGGTGACCAGATGAGGTCCCCGCGGTGTCGTTCGGAGTAGCGATGTCTCCTTCGTCTTGAGGATTTCTCGTGGGACATTTCTTGAAGGTGTGCCCAGACTTCTTACAAATAGAGCACTTCTTCGTGCGACGTCCATTTTCTGCTTCGTCCATGTCGTTCCTGATGCGCCGTACCTGTCGCCGGCCAACCTTTCCCTTGAGCCTATCAATGTCTGCGGTCCAGATTAGTTGCTCCTAGGTCGGCTGGCCACAGTGTAACTATACATCTTCGCGGTTCAGGTTTGCATCACCGCCTACTTGTTGAAATAGATAGAGAGGTACTGATCGAGATGCTGCGCCACCGTCGAACATGCGGCTATGACATGGGAGCAGGGCCTATGCAGAAGAAGGGGCTTGTTGCAAGTGCATGTGCAACTACCGTGGCGTAGCGTGCACTCGTGAGTAATCCTCTCGCGGTTCGTCCCCTAGCGTCCTTTATCCCTGCACATTACCTCGAAGCGAAGCTCCCTTGTGCCCATCTTGAATGCCCGGTGCGTCTCACCCTTCTTGCTCTTCTCCTCCATGTACTTGGTGATCATGGCGGAGTAGAGTATTATGTCATTTGCCATGGCGAGCGATGCGTTGTTGTTTCTGTCAACAAAGTACTTTGTCATACCGTGGAGTATTGCCTCCACAATACCCACCAAAGGGAGGCACCTTGCGCCACGCATGACCCAGTTGTATACCTCGGCTAGATTAGTTGTCATGACACCATATCGAGCGCCACCCCTGTCATGGAGCAGCGACCACTTCTCCTTAGGCTCGTGCTCAATCCAGTCCGAGAAGCATCTCACCTGCGCCCCCGTCCTCCTTGTCAATCCGGGAGCATCTGTGTGTATCTCTGGCAATGCTTCGGGGGCCTGGTCAGCGCTTGGGGTGATCCTTCTCGCTACCTCCCTTCTGTGTGTCTTGGTCCGCTCATCTAGAATCTTCCAAAGTGTTTCGAACTTCCGTTGTTGGTTCTGGTTGCACAACCGCTTGAACATGTTCATCAAGTCTTTGTTGTGGACCTGCTTATAGAAGTTTGCACCCAAGTGCCTCATGCACCACCTGCTCTGCAGATCCGGCCATGGAAGTGGTACGTTATCTCCCTGTTGCAGCTGGGTTATTGCACGCAGTAGGCCTGCATGCTGATCATGTATGAGGCATACGTTGGGACGGCCTTGCACAACAGAAATCCTCACGTTCTTCAGGAACCACAACCAGCTGTCCGTGTTCTCGCTTTCAACGAAAGAGAATGCCACGGGAAGAACTTGATTGTTCCCGTCCGTCGCTATTGCAGTCAGTATCTGGCCCTTGTACCTCCCAGTCAAGAATGTGCTATCTATGCACAAGATTGGACGACAGTGCCGGAATGCATTGATACATGGATCAAACGCGAAGAATGCTCGCTGCAATACCCTCTTATTGGTCCACTTCGGGTGTGTGGCGTCTTGAATGTCGATATGGATGCTAGGATTTCTGTCTTGTATGACTCGAAGTTGCGTAGGGAGGTTGTGATAGGAATCCTCGAACGTGCCCCACCTTGATTCCAATGCCTTCTGTTTTGCCCTCTAAGCCTTGGCATAGCTGATTGTGTATTGGAACCTTGCCTCAATCGCCCGAATGATGGATCGTGGTTCAAAATCTAGATTATCCACGATCTCACTGTACATAAGGTTGGCGATGAAGCGATGATGAGTTTGGTGGGGCTGACCGACTTTAAAGCACGCATGTGAGGAACCACTATAAAGCACTTCCAGTAGGTGTCCCACTTTGGCTGAAATGCGTGCACTCGCCAAGGGCATCCCTCTATGCCGCACTTCACATCGTAGAATCTTGGGGTAGACTTGACGACTTTGAATGTGCGTCACACCGACAAGCCCCAGAATTTGACCGCGTCCTGCACGGCCTCCTTGCATTTGTACATAGCTCCTAGCCTGACCTCACTCTGGTTGTACTCCCACGGCACACGGGAGCCTTCGTTGATGATGAGGTTGTCGAACTGGTATGTGTTCCAGTCGGATGGAACCGCCTGCTGGTCCACGTCATTCTCGTCGTCGGAACCTTCATCTTCAGACAATGCCATGTAGTCTCGGTCTTCAAGATCCATCCTTTGCACTACGGCTTCAACCTCCTCACCCTCGTCAGCAAGACCAGTAGCTTGCCTAGCCGTAGGAGCTACTTCCGCAGGGTCTTCATCGACAGCACCAACAACTCTAGGAGCTTCAGCCATTGTGTGCGCCACGTTGTGGCTGCAGTCCTCGACTTCCTCTTCGGCCTTAGCAGCTCCTTCTTGTTCAGCCGTGGGTGGAGGAGTGAGTTTGGCATATGCTTGGACGAGAAGGACCAATTTCCACCCTGCATCTCTCGCGATGCGTACATATGACTGCAATGAATTTGGTCCCTTAAGCTCCACTAACTCCTAATATGTGAGTTGTCCTCTCCGTGGGGAAAGACAACCAATCTCAGATCATACACATCGTGGTCCACTTGGAATGTGTGGTACAACCACCGCATCACAGCGCCCTATGTACGTTGCTCTGGTCTTGCTAGAGGCACGGTCGTCGATTGGAAATAACGCAAATCAATCCCCTCGGGACCCTCCAGAATAGTCCCTTGACCATAGTAAATTTTGAAATTGACGATGTCGGACATATTTGACGCACTGCACCATAAAGAATATTTCCACGATTAACCGCATATCTAAAACTATATTACCCACCGAAAAATATTATGTAAAACTATACTGCATTACGTAACCGTACATCTAAAACTATGTAATCCATTCAGTTAAAAAATTACCTGAGAGGTAGGCAATCGGATGGGCAGCGCTTCGCTAGCTTCTCTCCTCCCCTCTACTCTTCTCTCCTTCTCTTTTTTATGAATAAGAATGAGTCTTGCACTGAATTTTGGGGTTTTTATAGGGTTTTGGCTTCCTGTCGCTAGTTGAACTGGCGACAGGAACCTATCGCCAGTTCAACTAGCGGCGGTGGTTGGACCGTGATGAGAGGAGGCGTCCTGTCGCCAGTTGAACTGGCGACAGAAACACATTTTTGTAATTTTTTGGGGAGACGATATATTTTTGTAATTATCTTTTAAAAAAATATTATTTTAAAAAATCATTATTACAAGACCTTGTGCAGTGCAGTGTAGAGTTGGGACTTGGGCCGTGCTTTTTCGGGCCGGCCCAAAGCTGCAGTCGGACGCAACCTGATCTAAACACTGCACGACACAAGACGTGGTGGGGGTCACGACCAAGACAAACGGCGGCCGAGTGGGCCTAAGAATGCGGCTCGTTAGGCGACCAGACGCAAGACCATCGGTTGGTTGTACTTGGGTCGGCCCGGCACAAAATAGGCCCAACCTTTCCATTCTAGCCCAATCCCTCCCTCCCTCGGTCTGGCCCAATCACTCCCCACCTCGGTCTGGCCCAACCAATAACCCCCCTCTACCACCCGGCCTGTCCCAACATCCCTCCTAGCCTCCCCCAACCCCCATTCCCAACCCTTTATCCCGAGCCTGGCTCTCAAATTTCCAATCCCTAATCGCATTCCCTGATTCCCCTCCCTCCAACTCCAGCCGCCTCCCTCCCCACGTGTCGCCAATCGCTGTCCTCCCTCCTTTTCCCTCCCCACGCGCCGTTGGCCGCCCCCTCCCTCCACTCCTCTAGCCACCTCCCTCCCTCTTCCTCTCCCTCTCCCTCCCCACGCGCCATCGCCCACTGCCCTCCCTCCAGCCACCTCCTCGTCGTTGTCCTTCTCACCCCCTTTGCAAGTGCGCGACGTGGCCGAGGTGGGCGGAGTTCTTTATCAACGTCTAGGAGGAGGCGGCTATGGCGAGGGAGAGTGGGTGTGGATGGCGCACGAGTGTCTTTCTCTTCTTAGGCGACAGCGGTTGTCGTCTTTCCAAGCATCTATAGTTACTTAGGGCTGAGCTTGGGCCGACCCGACACGGCCCCAGCATAACGGGCTTTAGGCCGTGTCTGGACCTAACCGGAGGCGAGACGGACCGACATGGCACAACAAGATAGGGTGGTCGGGCCGAGCCAGCACGGCATGACACGGTCCGAAGCATGATGGGCATTGGGCCGTGCTTGCCCCGTGCCGTGCCAGCAAGCACGGCCCAATGCCCACCACTAGTGCAGTGCAGTGACACTATCGAAAAAAAGAGCCAGTTTTGAGCTTTTAATTCCCCAAACAAGAGGCCTAACTCTGCCCGGTCATAATCATCTCCAGAAGTCGCGAATCTTCATGGAAAGCTCCATCAATATTGATCTTAAGCATTCCCGGCGGTGGACCATTCTAGTGGGCCAGCACCGAAATTCTCTGCTCCCTCGATTTCGCCTCACACACTGAGTTTCCGAACAGCTCACACTGAGTTTCCGAATAGCTCGGTTGACGTAGTGTTGGACCGCAATAGCGAAAGAGAGGGCGAACAGGAGTACTGTTCTTTTTAAACTCCAAAGGTGTTTAACTTTTTCTTTACATCAATAGCTATAAAGATCAGAAATACAATCACAGAGGAAGTCTTTGAACCCAACGAAACCCTGAGGTCAAAGACCTACGGTCAGTCTGACCGTCGTTCTGACCGCTTGGATGAGCGGTCTGACCGTCGGTTGTAGGAACAGCAGCCCGCCAAGATCACTAAAAGAACTAACTTCTACTTCAGTGATCCAAATCCTTTAAAATTTCAATCATAACTTATCAAGAAGGTCAGAAACCTATTCCAATCAACGATTGAAGCCAAGGTTTCACGAATTTCTTGGATGTGGTAAAAAAAAGGCACAAGAACTGAGAAAAGTCGAACTTGGATAAAAAAAAACTTGCTCACGGGTGGATGATGATCAAGATGACTCTAGATAGATTCTCACACGTCCCAACAATCTAGATTACAGCAAAAGATCCAAGGAAACCAAAAGAACACACAAAATCCCAAAAGACAACAAAGAGAGAACTTATCTAGGAGAAAATCTTGTTTGGATTGATCCAAGAGATTATTGATTTACAACCACTCCACAATGGAGAACAAAAGCTCAACACTTGAGTAGTCAATCAATCCATCTCCCTCATTTCCTAATTGGATAAACTATCCAAAAACCATTTGTGTCAAAATCATTTGGAAATCAAAACCAAAGTCTAATCCACGAAAAGCTTTGTTCAGCATGTCCATGACCGTGGACACGACTATTCAAATAGTTTTACACTCTACAGAGGTTGTACAACTTTAACCACAAAGGATAATCAACTTATAATGTCCGTCTAACACACTTTCGTAGGTATGCGACTAAGTAATTATCACAAAGCCTTTACAATGCGTCATCCCAAAGTAGTCATGCCTGCTAAGGTTTCACTTCCTTTGGACTAAACCATCCGCCAGAAGCCCCCTCTTGCGCCATGTGGGAATAAATAAAAAGTAGGTTATTCTGACACCCACACAACCGGATAGTACAACCACAGTGAAACGTTGCAAATTAGTTACCAGGTTTGTCCCACTCTAGACTTGTGGTAGTACAGAGGGGCTTTACAAGCCACAGTTCGCGGACCGGCCCTTAACTGACTTAGGCAACTTCCAATAAAACCCTAGTCTCAATCATTGAAATGAATCAATCTCGTGCATCAACTTGCACTAACCTTAACAACCATTTCGCCCAAGTCTAAACTAGTTTTTATTTATTTTTGCTTTTCAAAATTATTTGCAAAATTTTCATGGCATATCAATGCCATAGACTCATTTTTAAACAATCGTTGAATATTTGGCTAAAATTCTAAAATTGAACATTTTTTTGGTCTAAGAATGACTAAGTGTATTTTTTCCACAAAGCATCTTGTCAATACTGTTGTATTAACTAGAGTTTTATCTAGGGCGATAAGGTGTAAGGGATTTGATGTCCAAGAATTATCAACTCCAAGATCAGTAAGTTAACCATCAATATTAGAATCATACTCTCTAAATCAATCTATTATGTCTGTTGATCCACCACATCATTATTTACATTAGTCCAACAATTGTAGATCAACCAAACACTATTACTCAATTAACTCCACCAATTTCATCAATTCTCTATAATTCAACCAATGCACCTAAATTCCAATCATAACTTACTATAATAATCTAGCTTCATTCTTTATTCATCACCTACACTCGATCAGTTTGTCAATACTAGATTTCCAACAATCACTAATAATTATTTCCACTAAGATTTCTATTAAATCTAATTTCTCTATTCAATCATATCCAATAAATCCAATATAACCAAATTATCCAATTAATTCCACAAAGTTTACACATACTTCAAGATTCAACGCATCCACTAAAATTAACATCATGAATTGTTATGAAACTCCAACCTTTTCGTATTTTAATCGCCACCTTTACTGGATTAATTTCTTAATACTAATTCTCCAACAATCATTAAAATCAATTTAATTCTACCAAGATGCTCTTTTTATTTAATTCGAAGTAATGTATTCATATAATCCAATACCCATCAATAACATATTCCTATAATCCAATATCCATCAATAACGTATTCCTATAATCCAATATCCAATAATTATATATTCATATAATCCAATATCCAACAATTATGTATTCCTATAATCCAATATCCAACAATAATATATTCCTATAATCCAATATCCATCAATAATGTACTCCTATAATTCTTCACAATCAATGGGTATCCACAAATATACCTTAGTTTCCTTCAATTCACGAAATTATTATCCAATCTTTTCAATTTCTTACTCCAAAATATATCACACCCGGAATAATTCTCCATACTACCTATCTTGACAAAAATTGGACATACAAGTGTTGGGATTTAGCTACAATCTAAAGATAGGAATTTAAATTACTTTGAATAAAAGTAAGCAGGCAATAATAATTTAAAATAGAATACGTAATTTAAAATAATGGCATCAAACATGACCAAAAGTGTAACTTGCCTTGCTCAAATAATTGTTGTTCTGAAACGACATCGAAATCTGTCTCTCCAAAGTTGTCGAAATCTATACACGAAAATGAGTCGGATTCAAACAAAATACAAATAAATCCAAATAAACTCAAAATTAAATAATTTTGGTTATGGGAGATAAATATTGAATTGATATGAATTTAGATATAAGAATCGACGGAATCGGAGTTCGTATTAAGGAGAACGAACATCCAAAAGATTGAAATTTACAAGAAATGATAGAATTGAGGGAATATTTCAGGGAATCTTTTTTTAGAAAGAATGATTAAAAGAGTTTGCTGACATGGGGTCCCACCTGGAAGTGAGACAAAGAGAGAATAGAAGAGAAATAGAGGAGACAGGGGAGTTTCCAGATGCACAGGGCAAGGGGCGACACGGCGACGATAAAAATGGGTGGACGATGGCCCATGGAGGAGATGGGTGGTGGCGGCGCACGTGGGGCAGGAGGTGCACGGGCGGCGCAGTGGCGGCATCCGGTAGCGGGTGGCGCGAGCACGGGCTACGTGATAGTGAGGGGAAGGTGGTGGCAGGGTCGCGGTGGCGCGGGGACGGCGAGGCGGCACATCAGCAGTGGCCAGCGGCGCGAATGATGGTGCGATGGTGACAACGTGCTCCGGCGATGGCAATTCTGAAATTGAGGAGGGGGTAGAAAGAAGATGATCGAGAACATGACGTGACGCGGTTACCAACGCGATGGCGATGTGACCGGACTTGAAGAAAAGGCGAATGGTGTCACACGTTCTGACCAAACGGAGAGGACTTATACGCTGAGGTTTGGGGCAAATCGATGAGGGGAACCAGGAACACATGGTGCTTTTATAGGGCGGAGGCGGTAGTTGAATCTACAAGGAACACCCATGGGAAATGTCGATGGTTTCGGTTGTCATTGAAGGCAGACGGATAAATGGTAAAATTGAATGATAGTGATGATGGTGGTGTGCAACTGATGATGGCACGTCGTGGGCGACGGTAATGGGATCGTGATGCAATCGACGGAAGTGGAATCGATGCTTCGTGCGCAACGCACGGGTGGAGGAAGCGACGACACACGGGCGACGACTTTGGGCTCTGGGCGACAACTGGGTGCAGGCACGGCAAGGGGAGGGGTGGGTGTAGGGGTTGGCGCAGGGGCAGCGAGGAAGGCGCCGGCGACGGCGGGGAGCCGAGAGGCAACGTGGCCAAGAAGAAAAACAGAGCAAAGAGGAGCGAGGAAGAAGAAAGAAAAAGAAAGAAAGGAATGAAGGAAAAAGAAAGAAAAAGGAAAAAGTAGAAAGGAGAAAAAGGAAAAAAAAAAGAAGAAAGAAAGAAAAGGAAAGGAAAAGAAAAAGATTTTCGACAGGACGAAATGTAATTCTAGGATTTACATTTTAGAGAAAAATTCAAATATAAATTTGAATTTGAAATTTCGGTTGAGATTTGAAATTGAGGAGAGGTGAATTCAAATTGAGAATTTGAATTAAAAAATTGGCCGATAATTGTTTTGATTTTGGAAGTTGATTTGAGATTTGAATTACAGAGTAGAATTAAATAATTGCAGAAACTCCAAAACAAATCCAACACTTCAAAATAATTAAATTAAATTAAATTTTACAACAAAGAAAATAAATTTGGGAAAATAGAAAAGAAATAAATTAAACTGAACTCCAAGAAATAGCAAAGAACTTGGAAAACCATAAAATCCAGAAAATCAAATAAACTAGTTTTGATTTTAATAAAATTATTTTCAGCTTAAAGTTGGCTTTTATTTTTGCACATAAATTATTTTTAATTTATGGAAAATAGGAAAAACCTTTTTAATTACCAGGAAACTCAATAAATTTTCTTTTTGACTTTTAAAATCTAGGAAATTCAAGAAAATCAAGAACACTCTTTTAAAACTCAGAAAATCCAGTAAAATAATAACTTTATTAATTTATTTTTGGTAACAGAACTTTGGGATGTTACAAGTAGGTTAAGCTCTGTGCCAGGGTGGAGGTGTGGACTTTTTCACCGTGATGAGTCACGTTTACGGGCAGTTCGTCGTCTCCAGGTCCAATGGTGTGCGGCAGACCAATGAGTTGTGTGAGGTTTGGTACCGAGTGTATGCACATCGGGAGGGTGAATTGTCGAGATGAAGTTTTTGAAAGGTTTTGTTATGATTGGTGCTAGCTATACTAGTTATATCTTATGGGTAAAGTGTACAACCTCTATAGAGTGTTAACAATCTAATCGAATAGCTATATCCGCGATCATGGACATGCTCGGGGATTTCATACGATGGGTAGATTTTTCATAAAATAATTAGGAGGGACAGTTGTGTGACTCAACCTATATGGTTATGTGAAAGAAATTGATTAGGCTATGCGAGCTTTGTGAAATACTTGTTAAATTATTGTGGTTATTTGTTTTAAATTATGCTTTCAATCTATTATTTGTATTCAAATGCAAGTGTTGCTTTTGCAAAATAACCACATAAGCCATTTTATTTGAAATAAGCCAACATCTATAATTGCATTTTGTGGTACAACTTGCTGAGTACTTGGAGCACCCATACTTGTTGCCATCATCATTCAGCTGAAGTGGATGAGTCTTCTCCTGCTTTTGAGGAGGAGTTTCATGAGGAGGTTGATTGCTAGGCCTTGTTCCCATTCGGTTGCCTGTAGCAAGTCGATGGGTTTCCGCTGGAGTTGCTTTCGTTTCTTTACTTAGTGCTCAGTCCTGTTGGCTTAATAAGTGTAAACTCGACCATAGGGTCACAACCATTATTTACTATTCAAATTATTCGTTTATTCTTATATTTTCTATGTGTGGAATGGTATTCATCTATGTTGACACTGTGTGCACTAGCATGATCTTGGACTAGTGCAGAAAACACAGAGAGTCCATATTTGTATATTTGAGTCCCAACATATACTCACATGGCGCAAGAAGGGGGCCCTATCTGGTTACGATGACATTCAGTGTTGAAATCTTAGCGAGCATAACTGGGTTGAGAAGGAGTTTTATAAAGGCCTTGTGATAATCACTTAGTCGCGTACCAATGGAAGTGCGTGAACGAACATTATAAGTTGATTTATCTCTTATGGACCAAGTCGTACAACCTCTGTAGAGTGTAAAACTATTTAAACAGTCGTATCCCCGATTATAGACAATGCCTGGGATTTCACACGAGGTATAGAGTTTTTTTTTTTTATAAAAATGGTTGGAAGGTGAATGGGATGTTCACTTGATGAATGTGATGTTCACTTGGTGGTTTGGTTGGGAAGTGAATGGGAGATTCACTTGTTGTTTCAAAGCAATTGTTTACTCTTTATTTATTATTGTCTTTTCAATTACGCTTTACAATCTACTTACTGTATTTATCATCAATATTTGTTTTCTGCAAAAGAACCCTATGGCAATTCTTTTGTTTAAGCCTTGCATGAATATTAATTACATGCTGTTCCCTACGACATGCTTAGTACTTTATGTACCTCATGGCTTTAAACTTTGCTACTGAGTTGAAGAAGGTCAAGTTACTCAAGAGCTCTTCAATGAGGAGTAATTTAAAGACTTTGTGAACTAGGATGCACTCCCCACTAGGGTTTGGAAAAAAAACTCAAAACTCACGAGCCAACTCGACTCGTTAAGGACTCGGCTTGAACTCGGGCCATAAACGAACCGAGCCGAGCTGGTATTTCTGCTCGTTATCTTAATAAGCCGAGTTCGAGCCAGCTCGCGTGCAACTCATTAAGCTTGTTTAGCTTGTTTATATTAGAACCCAACACAACAAGCCTAGTAGCCTAACTAGAATAGGCCCAACCTAAGCCTACCAGCTCAGGCCAACAAGCTTGCCTCTATCCTATGCACATAGCATTCGTCCTCCGCTCGGCGCCCTCTCCTTCCGTGTCTGGCCTGGCGCCCTCCCGCGGTCCTGAGCCAAACAAGCCAACTCGCGAGTTTATAATGAGTCGAGCCGAGCAGACATTTTTGCTCTTTTGCTTAACTAGCCGAGCTCAGTTCCTTAACGAGATTGACATAGCCAAGCCGAGCTGGCTTGTTATCCACCCCTACTCCCCACTCAATTATTTGTGGGTATGTCAAATGGCCACCACAAGTTTCTTTTTTAGTTGCAAGAGTTTCATTTGTCTTAAGCCCTGCGTGGCAATTTAAGTAAACGTTGACCATAAGATTCAGTTATTACTATTTAATATTTTGCTATCTTTTTAGTTAAATCATTGAATGGATGATATTTCATCGATGTGTACTGTGTGAGCTAGGTACTGATCATGGGACTAGTTCGGAACACACAAAGGGTTTCGAATGTGTTAATCTAGGTCCTGACAGATCTCCCATTCCACAATTCATCATCCTTAGAGGGAGATTGAAAACCCTAATCCAGATCGGAATTCGGGAGAAATCAACCTCCAGAGTCTTCTTGGGATCAAAACCCACCATTATAAGCAGTTCCTTGGCAAACTTCTGTGGACCATCCAGGAGAGCCCTCCTCTTCCCACTCACCTGATGGAACGTGCACAGGAAGTGATTCTCACTAGAGATGGCTAGATGGGAGCCCAGATGACTTCATGTCCTCTCACGCCTCCTAGATCCCGCAGCAACTGCTCCCAGCCTCCCACGATTCATCCACGATTCCTTCTACTCCACGATTTTCTCCTTCCTCCTCCTATCATTCCCTTTCTCTCTCTCCTAGGCCTGGCAATGGGCCATGATTTATCGGGCCGAAAGGGTCGGGCCGGTGATTGGACTTATTTTGGGTTGTATTAAATGGGTAGAAATAAAAAGGGGTAAGGATAGGATTGGGCCAACTTTAAATAGGATTGGGTTAGGACTGAAATTTATGAGAAATTTTGGGCCGTGTAAGGGCTCAATCCAATCTTGTGACCCACGGACGGGGAATAGGGTTGCCTCATCACCTCATCTCCCGACTCCCCACGGGTCACCACTGGCTCGGCGGCTCCCCCCACGGCATCTCCTCGACTGGAGCGCCTCCCCCCACGGCATCTCCCTCTTCCGCGGCCGCCGACTGCGCCAGGATCCTCGACCGAAGCGCCTCCCCCATGGGCCACCGCCGGCCGGTCATACTTCGCCATCTCCTCCTCGTCGGCCTCCTCCGCGCCAAGATCCTCGACTGGAGCGCCTCCCCCCACGACATCTCCTCTCTCTGCCGCCGATCGCGCTTAAGATCTCGACCGAGCGCCCCTAGGGGCCACCGCCCGGTCGGAACCGCCATCTCCTCCTCGTCGGCCTCCTCGCGCCAAGATCTCGATCGAGCGCCTCTCCCACGGCATCTCCCTCTCATGCCGCCGCGCGCTAAGATCTCGATCAAGCGCCTCCCCAAGATCTCCCTATACCGCGGATGGAGCTTCGACTCCGATGCCGGTATAACCCCCAAGGTGCGATCCGCGCTTCTGCTCCGATCTGTATGATATTGCTGTGATAGTGTGTTCATATGTGAATTGCTGTGATATTGTGCGATCAAATAGCATGCTATACAATTCCATTATTACTAAGATACTCCGCAGCTGCAACTGAAGTGAACTAGTACAGTATAGCACTTCTGTTTGGAATCGTGAATCGACAGAGCAAATCAGCAGAGTGCAGCATGGAAAGACGACTGGTTCCATTGCCCAAGCTCGTTATACCTACTTGACAAGTAGTTGTGTGCAATTTTCTTTTCGGTGTTAGTACCTACTTGTGAGATGCTTGCTGGTTTGCTGTTATGTTTGCTTGAACTATTAAGGATATAATTTCTCTTCCGTAGTCTTCATTCTCACTCTTAATAACAATTGATGGCTGAAAATTGTTTTCATTTGCTTACAGGAATTTGATACAAAATATGGGTTTCGTAGTCTTCATTCTCACTCTTAATACATGCTTTTGGCTCCTATGTCACTCACTCCTTGAGAGGTTTCTTGTACTTCTCTATTGACAAGGTCTACATTCTCCGCTGTTGAGCCACTGAGTTATTTGGTTGATGCTGTGTCTTCTGCTAAGGTATAAGGATATACATTTCACATTTGGATACCCATGTTCATTACATTTGCAATAGGTGTTCATTTCATTTGTTTGTCACTAGGTAATTTATTTATAATGGAGAGGACTGCTTCCATGTCAGAAATTTCAGTGGATAGTCGTGACCTCTCGGGTGACCCGCCAAGTCGCACGTCAAAGAAAAGGGCTAAAGTCTGGGAATACGTTGAGTTAGAAATTATAGATGGTAAAGAAAAGGCAGTGTGTAAGTACTGTAAGATGAAATTATCTTGTGAACATGGGAAAGGCACTAATCATCTGAATAGGCATATAGGATTTCATTGTCATAATATTCCACATGAAGATAGGGAGAGATTTACGTGAGTTGCAAGAGGCAGGCCATGGATGAGGATCATCTCTCTTTGACCCTCAAGTGTGTCATACACTAATTGCCAAGTTTTTCATTAGTGCGGAGATTGCATTTCAAAAGTCGATGATCCTTATTGGAAGAAGCTATCAAGTACTTCCATCCATCTTTCATAGTAGTTGGTAGGCAAACTATTCGCTCGATCGTCTTGCACTATATGAAGAGGAGAAAAGCGGTTGCTTGCTAGTGTCAAAAATTAGTCTCTCATGTCAATTTGATCGCAGATCTCGGACATCAAACCAAAACCTAGGGTATCTTTGTGTCACAACAAGACTATATTGATGAGAAATTCAAGCTTCATAAGGTAATCATATCATTCAAGCAAACTTCCTATCCACATACATCTTATGCTGTCCAGGATGCAATTACCTCTTGTTTGGTAGAGTGGGACTTAATCAGCAAGTTGTTTACATTATCATTGGATAACGCAAGTGTTAATGACAAAGCTGCAAAGGACTTGCGCGACACGTTAGGTGCTGAAATGTTTCTTAGAGCTGGGGACTTCCATGTAAGGTGCGCTGCTCATGTGCTGAATATCATGGTTCAAGATGGACTAAAGGTGGTTGTTCATGCAATTGGGAGGGTTCGGGATATTGTTAAAACAGTCACATCCTCACCATCACGAATGTAGATCTTTAATTCAGTTGTTGAGAGATTGGGCCTCAAAACAAAGTCAGGGCTAGTACTGGATGTCCCTCATAGATGGAACGCAACATATGACATGATCCATGAGGCTTTGGAGTATAAAAGTGCTCTCAATAGATATGCTACTGAGCAATACCATGAAGCTCCAACTGAGGGAGATTGGGCAAAGGCTCAAGCTCTTCATGGGTTTTTGCAGGCTTTTAGTGATGCCACAAAGGCATTTTCAGCAGATCGACACCCCACGGCACACCTCCTTTTGAAATTGGTGTTGGCGATTCGAGATGTTTGTAACATCCTGATTTTCCAAACCCTTTTTAATTTTGTAAAACAGAATAAAACTATTTTGTTTTGATGAGAATTCAAAGTTGGTTCACTTGGAGAGGGTTGAGCTTCGTGTTGTCACCTCTTCTGTATGTTGGCCAGTTCTCCCCTCAGTCTCTCTTTTGTGTTATGTTCGGTTTAGACCTCCGGGGTCTAGACCTCCTCTGTGATGAATGCGGTTTGGACCTCTTGTGTGGCCTAGACCTCCTCTTGGTTGGATGTGGCTATGTGTTTAGGCCTTCCTTCGAATCTAATTTCTTTAGGCCTTCCCCTGCGGATCTTAGACCTTTGGACCTCCCTCTCCATCGGACCTCCTTACTCGCTTAACTTAGGGACTCCTGACATCCGAAGATCTCCTCCCGAACCCTTAGGACCTCCTATATTGAGATCCTCACCGCCAGGACCTCCCATTGTGGAGATCCTAGCGATTAGGACCTCCCCTTGTCGACTTAGTTCTTTAGACCTCCTCTCAAGACCTCCTTGAGCCCGTGGAACCTCCTTCTTGAGAGTTTAATCAGAGGACCTCCCGTTGGTGAGATCCTACCAGTCAGGACCTCCTTCTTACAAGGATCCCCTCAGCCAGGACCTCCCTTGATGGGATCTTGGTTGTCAGAACCTCTTGTCGCGTGGACCTCCTCCATGTGTATCTGGACCTCCCCATGTCCAGACCTCCTTGTGTCTGGACCGTTAAGACCTCTCCTTGAGATCTTAACAGCCTGCACCTCCTCTTGAACATCTGGACCGTTAAGACCTCCCTTGGAGATCTTAACCGTCTGCATTCTCCTTCTTTGGCAGATCCGATTGTTAGGACCTCCCTTTGGAAATCCTAACCATCCAGACCTCTCGTTGGGATTTGATCCTACAGCTCCAGACCTCCCTGGATCTTAGCATCTCCTAAGCCGTTCGGACCTCCTCAAAAGACCTCTCTTGCGGGTTGGGACCTCCCTCTTTGACCCAACTGTTTCTAGATTTGACTGGTCCCACCTGCCAGGCTTACTCATTCTTATTTTTCCCCGCCACACTAGTACCATGAGCATTTAATGCATGTCCTGTCGCATTGAATGCAGCCATGAAAGTGGCTGCTTCCATTGAATGGGGTCATTCTGGGGCACTATTGGTGTATTTTCTAGTCTCCTCCCATAGCAGTACACAATGTCCTTTATTATTTTCTTTTGACATCCCCGTACCTTTTGCCTATTTTTCATGCTCACCAAATCATGTACGCATTGAGTGGTCTTTTCACTTTCTTTGACTATAACTAGCCCCGGGAGCCCTTCATTGCCACCTTTTTCCCACACTCAACACTTTGGCTCTCATGCAGTGACTTCCTGGAAAGGCCTTGCTGCCAAGAGAATCGCCAGGAGCCCCCCCTCTTCATCGTATCTTCACCATTGGAGGCTCGACAGGAGCTTGGGCATTGACCTTAACCACCCATACTGCCTTCGACCTCCCTTTCACTCGTCACCTCCTTCTTATTGCTAGTAAGCCTCCTTGTGTATTGCTCTGTTCTTGTTCTTATCGCCACAATAAGAGGTTATGTCACTTCCAGGACCTCTTCTTATGGATTCTCTTCGGAACTCTATGGGTTTTGTATGAGGATCACCTCTCTGGACTCTGCGCGATCATCATCATCGTGGTCTTTTGCTACGAGTCACCCCTTTGGTCTTGTGTGAGGACCTTCCTCATTGGACCTTTCTCCCGTAGGTTAGGACCTCTCCCACAGAGCCTATTTTGGGTGTGTGGTGCTCTTGTTGATTAAGTTTTGGAGTTTCTTTTGAAGTTCTTTTGGCTCTTTATTTGGAATTTGATTTGAGTTTGTCTCCTTTCTTCCGTATAGAGCGCGAGGGCACTGAGGAGCGTGAGTGTACTGAAGAAGAAGACTCTCAAGACAGTGAGCAAGGCAAGTCATGCTCTTGATCATGTTGCACCCAATATTTCAATTTATTTATGTTCAGTTTCAAAGTATAATGCATGCTTATTTCTACCAAGTTATTTCAATACCTGTCTCTGAACACATAGTTATGCCTATTTCCTTCATATGGCCAACCTTAACATTGAACCAAATCTGTTGTCACCTTAGGCAAAATCTGGTTGATACATTAGTGTGAACCAGGAGTAATTGAAAAACCAAATGCTTAGTCTTGCTTAGACCAAAAGTACTTGATTTGGGAAAATCTTTACCTTCATGACCAACTACTGTTAAAATGTTATGACCATGACATTGGGTTGTCATGGGAGTATGGAAATATTGCTGGGGAAGCAAAGAGAATGAAAACTGATTTAGACTTGGGCGAATTGGTTTGCTTGGTTGGTGCAAAGTTTATGCACGGACTCTATCCTGGATAAGGTGGAGGTCCAGGGGTTTGTGATTGTCGCCCAAGTCAGTTGAGGACCGGTCTTTGAGCCGCCAATGCTAGGCCTATAATGGGCCATGCCAAAATCGTGCAACCACATGTCTCCAGTATGGGGTGTGGGACCTGGCCAATTAATTTGCAGAACTTCCACCGCAGTTGTTCCATTTGGATGTGTGGAAGGTCTTCTATGGCCTATGGTCTTTCATGACCTATGTTTCCCACTGGTGCAAGAGGGGGCCCAGATCCTGCGGATTCGTATCCAAAGGAGGCGAAACCTTAGCAAGGAGAGGCTGTGGTGGAACAATGCATTGTAAAGGCTTTGTCATGAACTCTAGACCTCTTCCCTTTGGTAGTGAGAGGTGGCATTGACAGATGCCGGACAAACTAGAGGACTCATGTTGTGTGGGTAAAGTGCACAACCTCTGCAGAGTTAAATCTATTCGAATAGCCGTGTCCACGGTCATGGACATACTGGCAGTGGCCACTCAGAGTTAGATATTGGTTTTGGGTTTCTAAAAATGTTTAATAAACTGTTTTGGGATTTTCATCCCATGGGTTTTGGGCAGGGAGCCTTGTGACAGGAGGGTATCCTTCACCATCTCGATGATGAATGCTATCCAACTGAAAATCAAGTTTTGAAAATGGATTTTTCCTATTAAAAACCTGCTTTGGAACCTAATATTTGTAATTGAAAGAAACTTAGCTTTACGCAAATTAACCCTATTATGCCTTCTTTTGTACATCCATGTATGCATGTCATGTTGTTACTCCACGGGTGTGACTTGCGAGCACAGTGGTAGTGCTCACTCTTGTTCAATGCAATCTTTGCCAGGAGAAGACAATAGCAGTGAAGAAGAGGACCAGGACGTGTAGGTTGTGCCCTCCAGCCATTTTGCCTGTGGTATAGTGGATGGACGTCTGTTTCCGCTCTTTTGTAAGCTTGCTTTTGGCCCAAGGCCACCTTTTGTAAACAACTCCTTTGTTATGTTGTAAATAAAGTTTATGTCGTGGATGTTACCATTCTTGTATGCTGTGAAGAGCTAGCTTGAGATCCTTGGGACTAGCTCAGTTCACGCTGGGAATCAAAGGGTGATCCCTCAAGCCTCACGACCTCCTCAGGTCAGGTCCTTCGACCTCTCCTGAGTTGGCCATGGCAGTAGAGGATCTCCCCGTGACTCCCACTCCCCACGGTGGTACCCTCGAGTGGCCTTGCGGGAGATTCGATTGGTACTACCGGGGGGGGGGGCAGATCCTACCCAAGCCTCGGGAGGTGCTATCGGACCTCCTGGGAGGTCCTAAGAGACGTCCTAGGAGATCCTAGGAGGACCTCTCGGGTGCCCTAGGGTCGGGACCCCACAATGTTTTACTTGATGAAAGGTGGAATCAAGATGAGCTTCTAAAGGAGATGGCTCGTGTTATGTATGTCAAGTTTGAGAAGTATTGGTCTAAGCCAAATGTTGTGCTTCTTATTGCAGCGGTGTTGGACCCTTCACAGAAATTTGACTTTCTTAGGTTCTATTTTCATACCATTGAACAAGATGTTGAGGAAAAAATGAGGGAGCTACGTACTTCTGTAGGTAAGTATTATTCAGAGTATGAGAAAATTGTGAGGAGCCGCGCCTTGCCTATATTTGTACAGTCCGATGAACATATGGTTGCTAGTGAGTCTAGTTCTCCAGGAGGTGCATTTTTTGGTAAACGACGGATAGAATTTGCCTTCGCTCAGTTCAGTTCACAAAATGTAGAAGCACGTGCACAATTATCTGAATTGGACACATACTTACAAGATCCTAGGGCTCCCCTGAACTCTGATGAGAATTTTGATGTTTTGGGTTGGTGGAAGAGAAACACAGATATCTACCCAATCTTGTCTTTGATGGCTAGAGATTTTCTAGCAATTCTGTCGATCTGGTGTCCTCTGAATCGGCGTTGATCTTTTTGGCAGCACTTATTGGTAAAAACAGGACTTCATTATCCCCTAAAAGCCTTGAGGCTCTAATCTGCAGCAAAGATTGGTTTATTGGATTTAATAATGATGATGATGAAGGTAAATTAATAATTACTAGAGTATTTTACTTCCAGTTTAAGCAGTAGTTGTACCTTCCAATAATATGAACTATTTTCTTGTGATTCAATATGCAGGAGAAGCAATGGAAGGATATAGTGCTTGTGAGTTGCAAGAGGATATTTCAAGGTATTGTTTGTCACCACAGATCATTTTACACGTGCACAATTATGTGTTATTCACAGTCTTGTATCATGAACCTTTTTTTACCATCTATATATGATGCTAATCACTGAATGAATACAGTTCATTGACTCATGTATCATGCTAATCTTCGTCTTTGGGCAGGACTTAGCATAGGCGAACTCCAGGAAATCTGAGAATCACAAAAGTAGAGATATATCATCATTTCTCTGATTTGCCCTTTTTGTCGAGATCTGACTGCTACCATGTCTGGTCTAGAAAACGCTTAGTCGTTCTAGTTTCGGTACATTTGTGTTGCATATATGTAGTCAATAAGAGCATACTAGATCCTCAAAAAGAAAAGAAAAGGAAAAAGAAAAAAAGGAGGATACAAATGTGTGAAATGTGATGCAGGGCAGTAGGAAGCAAGTGCACCAAGATCTTATACACTTGAGAACATCATGCAGGGGACGTTTTTTTGCCAATAATTTCTCGAAAGGTTTGAGCTGATCCAAGCTAGTGTGCATACCATGATCTCATATGCTCGAGAACATCCTGGACGGCTAGCTAGGTACTCCTTCGGTTCAGAAAAACGGGGACGTTTTGGATTGTGTACATTTGTCTCGAAAAATGCTTCCATAATATTACAATTTTATTCTCTTTAACTGATGCTGTTTATGTACATAGTAAACTAGCGAAAAGGGTAGAAGTAGAACTCTTCCTTAAGCAGCATTGTCAGATGGAGCAACCAATGACTCTCTTTGCCTTCTGTTAGTTGTGCTTCTGCTGCTAGCAAATAAGACTTGAAAGTATTATTCTGGTGTTCATCTCAGTTCAGTTCAGGAAAAGGTTGAATTCCGTTTTGGCTCATGTGATGTGACTTCTCTTATGACAATTCTATAATCCACATAGTTGGGTTGTGTTTGGTTGATTAAATTGGAACTACTGTTGACTGTTCGTGTTTGATTACATACGGTCATTATAAAATCTGAAAGGACAACTATTTTACCCTAGCTGCTATGGTAGAAGAACCACTGACTGAATTCATGTGGCTTCCTATTAGTTTACCTGGATCTATGTAGCCAGAAACGCTTGCTCTGTCGCACTGCAATTCTGCAAACGCTTGCTCTGGCAAGGCCCCACGGGCCTCATTGCACGGGTCGGCCCTAAGAATTCAAATGGGCCAGGCCAGGACTGGGGCCATTCTCTTGGAGTGCAGGGCTGGGCTGGATTCAAAATAACTTTAATCAGGCCGGACTAGGGTTGGGCTGGCTGTTACACATCATGGGTTAGGATAGGGCTAGGGTTGGGCCTTGGCCCATTACCAGGCAGTCTCTCCCCCTCCCAACAACACCATCGCCACCGGCCTCCTCCCACCCGCCGATGCCACCATTCCTCGCGCGCTGCATCGCCGCTTCCTTTCCGCATGCACCGCCGCACAACCTCCACTCCCCGCCCCCGCAGTCCTCGCAGCGCCAGTAGCGGAGGGTGGAGTCTTCGGCTGGCTGTGCGCCCGACGCAGGGGTTGCGGCCGCGGCGGGAGGGGAGGACCCTCGTGCGCTCCGCGTCCGATCTGGCGCTCTCGTACGGTGCCTGAGCTGGTAATGGAGGAGTACTCCGAGATCTTGCCGGTCGGAGATACCGGGGAGTACGAGTTGTTACCCGTGCCCAAAGTGGAGGAGCTTGGGTACGGGGATATCAGCCAGGTTAGAGCACTAGCACACGTAATCCAAAGTACTAACTGTTCGATGAGATTTGAGATTCACTTAACTAGATGGTCATTTATATGTAGGAGGAGATTTCGCCATTTCGCGGCGGCGAGACAGAAGCTCTGAAGAGAATGAGAGAATCACTCCAAGATAAGGTGCGTCAGAAAAAACGATTACTTTCCTGTTTCATTTCATTCATAACTTCTGAAATCTGAATGATCAATTTAGAAATGGAAATTACCTGTCACTATGATACATTACACTCTTATGACACCAAATTCCCTTTTGCAGGAGTGGGTAGCCAAATTTGATAAACCTAAGGGTGATCCCTCTGCCTTCCTGAAACCTGCGACGATGGTCTTGTCACCCTATCTGAAAGTGAGTATTGTCGCGAGCTAATGTTGCCGCCTCACTCATTCCCATTTGTTTTAGATCACAGTGTTGAAATGGATTGTCATGTCACAGTTTGGCTGCCTGTCATCGAGATATTTTTACCACTGCATTCAGGATGTCTGCAGGACTGCCAGAAAGCATACAAAACCACCTGTTTCATTGACTGGCCAGGTGAGTTCATTTGTAACTGCATTTGTTTGTTCTGAAGGTAAAAGCTTGACATCTGAGTGCTTGGCTTATGTTCTTTTAACAGTTGTTGTGGCGGGACTTCTTCTACACAGTGTCTTTTGGGACTCCTAATTTTGATTGTATGAAAGGAAATAAAATATGCAAACAGGTCTGCTCCATTTGATCCTATCATCTCCTTTGCTACAACTCTCTTCTTCTTATCATAATCCGAATCCCTTTTAATCTAGATTCCATGGAGAGAGAATGAAGAGCTATTTGTTGCATGGAGAGATGGTCGGACAGGATATCCTTGGATTGATGCTATTATGATTCAGGTTTGCCATGACAAACCCATGACAACTTTGCACCAATCAATGCATCTTGCTTCCCTTTTTCTTTTCTCTTTCTGTTACTTCTCTTGCATCACCTATAACTACCAAATCATATAAGTTATTGCTCATTTTGCTAACTACCAGCTGAAGAAGTGGGGTTGGATGCATCATCTTGCACGCCACTCTGTTGCTTGTTT
Source organism: Phyllostachys edulis (assembly GCA_036346405.1). Taxonomy (NCBI): domain Eukaryota; kingdom Viridiplantae; phylum Streptophyta; class Magnoliopsida; order Poales; family Poaceae; genus Phyllostachys; species Phyllostachys edulis. The sequence goes on from CM070556.1 coordinate 32,508,230, forward strand.
TCTGACTCAGGGTGATCTGGTATGTATTTGTTTGCAAATCTTATAGTAGGCTAACTTTTTTACTTTTCAATAATCCCTATAGATATTTTGGCAGTAAAACTAGATTTTGACTTAAATTTAGCATATTCTGAAAATTGGTTAGAAAATTGAGCTGTGAAGCCCCTTACAGGGATATCAACAAAACTATCAATAGTTTCATATCTAAAACGTTTGATGGAAACTTATGGTGAAGAAAGAAAGGAGACCACAAAAGTGCCTGTTTGCGAGATAAATCCCTATTTGTTTTAGTGTTGCTCGGGTGAGGTATTTATTGTGGTCAATATTGTGCAGGTAACACTTCGGAAAGAAGTATGATCCTAACAGAAACTACATCAGGCATTTCATCCCAGTGCTGAAAGGTACCCATTAACAACATTTCAGCACAAGAAAGCAGCTCCTTTGTGATTTCAGAACTAATCCCATTTTTGGTATTTTAGACATGCCCAAGGAGTACATCTATGAGCCTTGGACTGCACCCCTTAGCATCCAGAAGAGAGCCAAGTGCATTGTTGGCAAAGACTACCCAAAACCAGGTAAAAAGAAACTATATTTTCTGGTATAAAAGACATTACTAATAAAGTGGTTGGACCTTGAGTAAACATATTGTCGGTTGTTTCAGTGGTTGATCATGAGACTGCAAGCAAAGAATGTAGGAAGAGGATGGGAGAAGCTTACGCATCGAGTCGCCTTGACAGTAACTCTGTCTCTGTCAAAGGAAAGCCCTCAAATTTGTCGCGAAGAAAATTGCCGGATGGCAGCCAAGATGCCTCTGACTCATCTAAGACCAAGCAAACGAAGAGTAGCTGAGCTGAGCAATGTGTAGCTCCCCTTCTGTAACAGCTTCACACTAATTGATTCAATTTCACCATGAAAATTTCAGTCGTGAATTGTGACAGTGACATACGACCTGCAGCCTGTGGATCTGTAGCTGAGCACGCCCTGCTTGGTGGCTCGACACCTACATGATTTCACATGCGCTCCCAATTTCTTAGATGAAGCTGGAATTCATGTACCAAAAGAGTTGAGGCAGTGATGGTATCATGTCATAGTCTATGGTCATTGCTTCCTTAGTTTTGTGTATCTTTAGCCTATTTTGGTGTTTTCTCTAATTCAATTTGATTCGTACAGATTAATATCATATGTTTATTTGGCTCTTTTGTGAAGCTATGGTACTATGCTAATGGCCCAGTTGGAAATGCCTGTATGTTCAGCTCAGCTCTCATGTTTAGGTGTTGCTGCCACTACAAGAAGCCAAAAGAGCTGCATTGCTTGAATCTCCTACAAATCAGGTGAATTCTTAGCGGAAAGATGTGCCCCTTCCTTTCTTTTCCAGTAAATCATATACTTAATTGCTTAGTGACATGACCACGATATGTTTGACAGAACGACAAAGTGGTGTATGCACGATGTTTCTTGTAGACAACCTTATTTCGATTGTTGTTGATGCAAGTTGTGTGCATGAGGCTAAAACATCATTTGTAAAAGAACAGAGGAAGTATAAAGAAAAAAATAGCAACAGTTATGTAAGGTATGTAATAGCACGTGGATACTGCAATAGTTGTAGAAGGTTTAAAATAATCTGGAGCCAACTAAATGCTAATATATGAAACAACTAAATGTTAAACTCTGAAGCCACATAGCTTGATGGTTGAAACAGTGGTACCAAGACATAAGTATTAGTGGCCAAAACATTTGTCTTGCTAAACAAGCACATTTTGTGTGATGGCAGCCAACAAAGCGATGGCAGCCGGTTACGGCGATTACCGCATAGGAGGTAGCGGGATCCCAAAGGTTTTCAAATTCAAATTCAAATTTTGCGGATGAATTTTAATCAAATTTTGCCAAATCTGTAACGATAACGGCGGTTTACGAAGGGCAGGATTCAGCTTTCTAACCTTGATCTCAGCCATCTGATTTGAAGCAGGTGGCCATGGTCAAACATTGTCTAGCAAGCAGGTCTAACCATTCCGAGGCTCCGAGCAGTGCACTACATTGCAATCATACCGTGGTTCATTTGCAACAGTGTTTCACTTTTTTTGTCCATGGTACTTTCTGAACAGGGAAATGCTCCATCTTGCAATGTAAAACAAGTTGGTTACAGAGCTGTGTGAAACTAAACGATGCAAGCTATACATTCAGAGTGTTCCTTTTGGTTTTCTAAAACAAAAAAAATGCCTGATAATGATAGTGTTGTTGTGTGCTAACTTCAGGTTGCTAGATTGCCTGCTGGGGTTCTCAATGAAATGCATCAACTCTCCAGCAAACTAACGAGATTTAAGATGGTAAGCATTTATGTTTCCTTTTGGTTGTGATTAAGCTCCATATACAAATACTTTGGATTGAACTGCAGCCGCATTAGAACTAATGTTTCCTATTCATTTAGAAGATTGATCGTTTCATAGTGTCAGTTTCATGTAGAAGAACTCATGAATGTTGGTATATAATTGTCAGTTTGCATCTACTGAGTACTTACCAATTTATTTGTCTTTAGGCCATTTATCTATGCCTTCGTGTAGTTATCATTTGTGAATCGACGGCGTATGCCTCATGCATTGTTGCTATTTGTGATAATTTGATTTCCATGCATCTATCATCATTTTGTCTGTATTTACATTTACGTTTCTTTATATCAGACCATGCCAGGGGGTTTCAATTGTAAGAAGGAACAAAATGGAAGCTAAGTGAATTAGATGCGTTATGGTTTGTCTAAGTACCAACATAGGATAGCATAGCCTCCGCCAAGCTCCCTTCGTTAACCTAATTAGATGCATTTCCTATTTACTATAGTACCCAGTATAACTAAAACGTTAGTGAATTTCAACGTTTCCCTTATTTACATCATTGTATAGAATGAAAAAATGAAAAAAAAACAGAGTAAAGCTAAGTGAATTAGATGTGTTATGGTTTGTCTAAGTACCAGCACAGGATAGCATAGCCTCTGCCAAGCTCCCTTCGTTATCCTAATTGGATGCATTTCCTATTTACTATAGTATCCAGTATAACTAAAGCATTAGTGAATTTCAACATTTCCCTTATTTACATCATTGTATAGAATTAAAAAAAATAAAAAAACAGAGTACCATTTGTGTTTCCTCTCATGTAAGACGTGTATGTTCTGCATGAGTATACCGATGGCAGCGGTATAATCGAGGGCTTAACTGGTCGTATATTTCTATACCAGTAATCCTAATTTTCCATATAGTAAGCTACATCTTTGTCATGTGCTCTTTTAAATAGGAAAGCCTTGCACTGATTTAGTAAATGGTCACCATTTGGTATGGTTGAAATTTCATGTTCATAGTCATTTTTGATGAAATATTACATTCAAGTAAAAAGATCACTATTGGGCATTGCAGCTTGGATGGAATTATACGTCCATAGTAATTTTCTCCCTCTTGATTGGAGTCAATCAAGTGGACCCATATATGTGACAATATTATTTCCTTTTTGGGAAGGATGTAATATGAGGTTTTCATTGGAACAGAAATTTTAATCTTGTACTCTTTATTTTGGTTTCAGTTATCTGGGTTGCATGATCTGCAACATTACAAATTGCGGAGTTTGCTTGGAACTAACTTCCAGCCTTTTAGTTTCTAGCATAGAATTCACGAGAACAAGTTTGAGTAGGATAACAAGCTGGTGAAGTTTCTCTTGGATTCTTTAGATTTTAATCATGGTTGCATTTTGGTTTGCCTGTGAAAATTGTATTGCCATGTCTGTGATGTTGCCGTGAATGAGTGCAAGGCAAAGGGATCTAAAGTTGCACAAGTTGTAAAAGTTTGTAAAGTCGGTTGCAATTAGCTGGATGTACAAAACTTGGTTGTAATGGAATGTATAAAGTTATATAGCATGTACCAACTCCTTGGATTTGTTGTATTGAATGGATAATTTTGTTGTAGTTGAATGTGTTAGTTAATTTTTTTAGAACAAGGATGGGGTTAATGTGGTGTTCAATATATGTGCACAAATTATTAAATAGGTATTTCTGCCTCGAATACCTCTTTGCCCCTCTAATGACGATGTGTTCCAGTTTGTCGAAATTCTCTCCTAATGGTCTCATCGTCCTTTTCTTTTTCTTCGTTTTTTACTTGACGGAGACAATCAGTTGAAAAACATATAAGCAACATCAATGAGGCGTATGTTGCCCCAAGTATATATATATATATATATATATATATATATATATATATTATATCATGATTTTTGTCGACCAAAAGAATCAATACATCTCCATGTTTTTTTTATGACTAATTGTCTGTTTTCGTCATCTGAATATGTTTGACGTACTAAATATGTCAAACCTGCAGTAAGGAAACCTTCTTGGCTCTGCTGTAAGACATGAGAGTTTTAAGCAACTCAACCCATCAAACTATACATGCTCGGACTGGTCTGACATGGCCCGAAAGGTCGATGTGTCATGCTTGGGTTGGCATAATGACCCATCTGATTAGTGCCCGAGCCTAATCATGCCAGGCCGAGCCTAGCAAAACGGACCATTCGACCCATCAGGCTATACATACCCGGACCAGTCCAGCACGACCCAAAAGGCTGATGTGTCTTGCGTGGGTTAGCACACTGACCAACGGGCTAGCACGGCATAAATAGTACCAAGCCTAATCGTGCCGGGCCGACCTGGCGCCCATTTAGGACTTTCTCACCCTGATCTTTACCCTTCACCCCCTTCGAAGGACACAAGATCTTTCCCAACTGTTAGGCCTGCACTTCCGCCATGGCAGGCTTCTCGGAGGGGAGCTTACCCAGCGCCTGCGGCTCCACCTCCCCGTACTATCCAGAGCCACTCCACCCAATCTTGATCTCTCTCCTCTCCGCCTCCGACAACTGCAGATTCTTCATCAGCCCCTCAACACCCTCCATGAGACAGGGCAGCAGGTACTCCCAACACACACACCCACACTAGAACAGACTTGTGGAGGAAGATTGAAAAAGGCTAGCAAAAATGCAGCTAGGGTTTCGGCTACCAGGAAGTATAGATTGGTTTTGTTTTCTATGGGAAAACAATATGAGGGAAACGGAATACGAGATGGGGGCGAAAACTGGAGACAATCGTTTGGGGAGATCTGCAGAGAAAACCAGACGGAAAATCCCTAGAAATCCACCAAAAACCGAATCGCAAAACGAACCCACCTCGAGTCGCCAGGGGGCAGGGAGAAACCCTAGCGCCGAGTACTGGATCGTGTGATGCAAACATTATTGTAATCTTGTGAATCTTCCTTACTTCCATTCATTGCCGGAGGCTTTATAACAAACACTTGAAGGGCTTCTTCTATATTTGTCAACAAGGGCATGAGCGTTTTTGGTGAAAGGGGTTGATGCAAACATTATGTAGATTGTTTGGAGTCTGGACAGCTACATCAAACTCAATGCCTAAGATGATGTGGAAGCATCATCAGCAAAACAAATCCCGACCACAACGACAGGAACTTCAGTTTCAGGATTTGTATATGGCCCTGTTTGTTTAGGCTCAGTTGTTCTGCTTGTTGTATTCAGGATTTGTATAAATTTCCGATATGGATTTTTGTTGTGCATCTGAAAATATTTATGTCCTGAATGTGTTACTTTTAAGTTCAAATTTGTATTTAAAACTGGCTGTAATACCAGTAAAAATGCACTTTACCATATTACCCCCCACAGAGAGAGAGAGAGAGAGAGAGAGAGAGAGAGAGAGGAGGATAAGAACCAAACCAGCACCTCACGGCTCATCCCATTTTTTTTCCCCACCGAAGGCAACCAAGGGAAGAAGCACTCCCAGGGGAACACCCCCAGGGAGCAACTCCGGCCACCACGCGTAGCATCGTCGCCGCCTCCCACCCCCAAACCGGCGAACCAAGTAGGTCACTCCATCCCTCTATCTTATCTATTGGACGCACACCACAAGCAAACGTAGAACAAGGGAGGGAGGGTGAGGCAAGGCGACTGGGCGGAGCCCCTAGGAGGCTGCGTCGATGAGGGGCGAGACGGCCACGGAGGCCGAGCCCAAGTGTGAAGTAAGGAGGGGAAAGCCCTAGGGTTCTGGGCCGAGCCGAGCTTAGGCGCAAGACGGGAGAGAGAGAGGCCAATATTGGTAGAGGTAGTAGGCCGAGGAGGTGAGGCGAGCACCGGAGGCAGACTGGCATCGGGCTAGGCCAAGTCAAGGCCAAGGGGAGCGAGGCTGGCCGGCCAGTGAGCTGGGCAGAGCCATCGGTGGCGCCAGGGAGAACCACCGTGAGGGGGGAGAGCCAGGAGAGTGAGAGAAGGGGGAGGTGAGAAAAGAGACAGAGGGCTCAGGAGGCGTCGGCCAGAAGAGAAAAGGGGAGGAGGAAATAGAAAGAAGGGAAAGGAATAAGAGAAGGAAAGAAAGAAAGAGAAGAAATTTGGGGCGCGCATCTAAATTTGTTATTCGCAAAAATTTGACGACGCGAACCTCTGACCTATTAACATGATTTATTGTTAGCACCGGGATTAGTGGAATAATGCCCAGTGAGAGGGGTTTAATCGTGTCGTTTTGCGCGTAGGATCAACGCCGTTCGTGTGTGTGTGCATATATTGCTATATATATTGAGTCAGGTTGAATGCCTGTTCAGGTGGAGGTTCGGGAATGACGTCATCTGCACGTTAGTCCGCCCCGCTTGGCTAACAGGCAAGTGCATAGTAAGCGATAACCTGTAAGTGCTAAAAATAATGTGATGTTCGTGCGATATAATGATGTTCTCATAATGATGCTTATGTGATGATGCTTACGTGATAATGTTTGAATGGTGATGCTTACTTGGAAATGTTAAATGATGATGTTTACATGATAATGGTTTCAATGTTAAATAATGATGCTTACACGATAATGGTTTCATGTTGATGGCAATGAAGATGGGACAAGGTGATCAATGAAACTACCTTGTTAAGGATGACAATGATGATTCATGTTAATGACAATGAACATGTGCATTTGCATCATGGCAAGAATGCATGAGCCAGGTCAGTGAGAAAGTCATGTAACTAATCCGGTGAGATCGGTGAGAAAGTTACATGACTAGTCCGGTGTGCTCTAGATAAAGTCTTACATCTGTAGGGATTGGATAAAGTCCGACAATGTAAGGACCCCATCATAACGAATATGGGGGAAGAGTGTTTCATCGACGGGTGAACACTCCGCGATACCGGTATCAGCTGATGAGATGCATATGAGCATGAGCATGATGGTGCATTCGCATGTTTGGGCAATGCATTGTTCTTTTGAGTGTGTAGAATAATGGTGTGTTGCACTAATGGAAAGTTAGTGGTGGAAATAATGACATGCTTATGGTTTTGTTGTTTTGGTAGTGTTTATCGTCTCTACTATGTGCTTGCTGAGTCTTCGGACTCACCCTTGCTTATCCATGTTTTTAGGTGAGCGATGCAAATGGTATGCTTCGGGAAGGGAGATAGATCATCCACGTCACACGTAGTTCTCATGTGAACCTTTCTCCCAAGATGTTTCACTTTTGTGGTTGTAATATGGTTAATTGTTAAGTTGGTTGCACCAAGTTTGTTATGATTCAAGTCTTTCTCCTTAGAAACTCTATTTTTGTTGTAAGATGTTTAATCGTTAAATTAGCTGCGCAGTATTTGTGTTAAATAATGTGTGGTGGTAGCATCTCGGACCAGTGGTCGCCTGGTGTTACTGATTGGTATCAGAGCGGGCGTTAGGTCCGTGGTGAAAAGAAATTTGTAGACCTAGGTTGGTTAATTACTAAAATTTGATCTAGACCAAATAATTAAATTAAACTTGACACAGTCTGGTGCACGGTAGGATGGGTTTCCGTGTCAAGCGATGCATCTATGTTTTAGTTAGTATGTTGTTGATGTGCCATGTTTCGGGGTAATTGTTGTGAATTGATTGTGTGAATGCTTGGTTAACTGAAATGCCGAGGGGTAGAGGTAGAGGTCGTGATGCGTGGCCGTGGTGGGTGCTCAAGTAGAGCCATCGCTTGAGGCTCGAAGAAGCACGATTGAGAGGTTATTTCATTGAGTAGTCTGTAGGCGGGAATCGGGCAAGGTCTTGACCTTCTTTGCGAGTTTATGGAAGAGGTCCGTGCGCCGCCAACAATGCTGGCGGCAACGCTTGTTGTTTGTATGCCGTTCTTGATACTGTTGTTCCAACCACATCAGAGGCAAGGATGAGTCTTCGTGAGTGGTTGGCGTTACGTCTAGACACTTTCGATGGGGCGGGTACACCAGTCCAAGCTGCGGATTGGTTGCGTTATATGGGAAGACAGTTTGAAGCCCTAGAGATGAGCTCACAACTGAGAGCTCGCTATGTGGCATTTCAGTTAAAGGGTCAGGCGGACATCTGGTGGGAGGGAGTCCTTTCGGCTAGGACCCCTGCCCAGGGTCCCGCTACTTGGGAGATCTTTGTCGAGCAGTTCAAGGCGAAGTACTACCCGAAATCATTTGTGGAAAGTATAGAGGTCGCCTTGTCGACCTTCGTGCAAGGGAAGAAGACCGTAGCTGAGTACGAAGCAGGGTTCAATGATTTGATCCATTTCGTACCATCGGTCGCGAGCAATGATCTAGAGAAGGCTAAAAGGTTTTGCCGAGGGCTCAACTCTGAGTTTCGGCATGTTATGGGAGCCACTGCGCCACGTGATTTTAGGTTAGTGGTAGAACAAGCCAGAGGGATGGAGATGGAAATGCAACTCACTAAAGGACTGCAACCCTCTGGTGGTCCAAGTACTTCTGGTAGTGACCAGAAGAGGAGTTTTAGTGAGGAGGGTGGGTCATCTCAGCGACCTACTCCCAAGAAGTCCAAGTGGGGCCAGCGTTCCCTGCAGTCATCCAAGTCCAAATCTTCTAGGCCGTCCTCTGCGGCGCCTCGTACGTCATCAGCGACCCCAGCCTATCGTCCTATCCCAGGGCAGGGCATGATGTGTTTCAAGTGCGGTGGTGGGCACCATGCCGCAGAATGTTCCTAGACGGGAGAGTGTCGGTATTGTGGTCGGTCGGGCCATATGGAGAAGGTTTGTCGTCAGAACCCCTCTAGTATCATCAAGTGGGAGCCGGCACCTACGTCATCGACACATGCTACGCCTCGAAGTGCATCCGGACATTGGTGGTGCGCCTGCACCGCAGACCTCCTCTTTCACGGCACCACCCACCGGGTATTCGGCACTCTCGCCCGATTGCACCGATTCGACACTACACCGCCACCATTTCGATTCTGTCTCGCAGAGTGTTAGGGCTCCCGTCGCCCCGGCGCCACATGGAGTCTACGCATTGCCTGCCGCTGAGTCCGCGGGACGACTAGACGTGATGACAGGTACCCTGTTAGTAGATTCGTGTGACGCCTTTGTTCTTTTTGACACTAGTGCTACTTATTCCTTTGTGTCCCATGAGTTAAGCTAGAAAAGCAAAATTTAGTATGGCGAGATCTCGCGATCTGTTATAGTTAGTTCTCCAGGAGGAATTATTGCTAGCTCCACAGTATGCCCTGGATGCGTGGTCACATTAGATGGAGAGGATTTTGTTGCCAACTTAATGGTTATGCAGATAGAACCTTTTGATGTTATTCTTGGCATGGACTAGTTGCATTGCTACCGAGCTGTGATTTCCTGCTTCTGGAGGACAATCACCTTGCAAGCTCTTTTCGGGGAGGAGATAACTTTTCAAGGGAATGCGCCTCTGTGTTCTCTTTTTGTGTTGGCCAGCCTGTTTCCTGGCCGACAGATGGTGAAGTCTGGTACGCTTCTAGCACTTGCGGAGAAGTCGAGCGCATCTTTGCGCATTAGGGATATTCCAGTGGTATATGAGTATCCCGATGTATTTCTCGAAGAGCTTCTGGGTATGCCACCCGAAAGGGATGTGGAGTTTAGGATTGATCTTGTTCCTGGCACACGACCTATTTCCTTATCCCTGTACTGGTTGGCACGACCTTTCCAGGAAGAGTTGAAGAAACAATTGGATGATTTGTTGTCCAAGGGGTTGATTCGTCGTAGTGTGTCACCTTGGGGAGCCCCTGTCCTATTCACTGAGAAGAAGGATGGGAGTTGGCGCATGTGCGTCGACTATCGTGCTCTTAATCAGGCGACCATCAAGAATAAGTACCCTTTGCCTCATATCGAGGATTTGTTTGATCAATTGAAGGGAGCCAGTGTGTTCTCCAAGATTGATCTACAATCTGGGTATAATCAGATTTGAGTACGGGAACAAGATATAGAAAAGACTGCTTTCTCTACAAGGTATGGGCACTATGAGTATAAAGTTATGTCCTTTGGACTAATGAATGCCCCTGCTGTCTTCATGGAGACAATGAACAGCGCGCTGCATAAGTACCTTGATGACTTTGTGGTTGTGTTCATCGACGATATCTTGATTTATTCCAAGACCGAGGGAGAGCATGAGCGGCATTTGAGGCTCGTGCTTGAGACTCTGAGGGAGAATCAGTTATTTGCCAAGTTAAAGAAGTGCGAGTTTTGGATTTCTGAAGTAGGCTTCCTGGGTCATGTAATTAATCAGGAGGGTATTTCAATAGATCCATCCAAGATTTCGACTGTAGTGAATTGGAAGAGGCCAACAAAGTTCAAAGAAGTGAGAAGTTTTCTGGGCTTAGCTGGTTACTACTGGCGTTTCGTAAAAGACTTCTCAATTATTGCCAAGCCAATGTCTCAGCTCACGCGGAAGGGCGTGAAATTCGATGGGTGATGAATGCGAATGCGACCGCACTTTGAAAGAAAAGTTAGTTATTGCCCCTGTTCTCATCCTCCCTGAGCCAGGGCAGCGTTTCACAATCTACTCGGACGCCTCACGTGTGGGTCTGGGTTGTGTGCTCATGCAAAACAGCAAAGTAATTGCGTATGCCTCACAATAGTTGAAGAAACATGAGCAGAATTACCCTACTCACGATTTAGAGCTAGCCGTAGTGGTTTTTGCTCTAAAGATTTGGAGGCACTATTTGTATGGAGAGTCTTGTGATATCTTTACTGATCACAAGAGCCTCAAGTACATCTTTACACAGAAAGAGTTGAATTTGAGGCAAAGAAGGTGGCTGGAATTGATCAAGGACTATGATCTCACTATTCAGTACCATCCGGGTAAGGCGAATGTGGTTGTAGATGCCCTTAGTCGCAAAGAGACACCCTCCACTCTAGGTTGTCTTATTGCTGACTTCGATCGAATGGAAATAACTTATTGTTATCTTTGATGCAAAGGTGAAACCTTGTTCTTCTTTGAAATAACGATTCCAGAGCGAGTGAGAGAAGCAGAACAACATGATCAGTTGCTTCAACAAGTGAGGAAGCGCCTCGTTGAAGGGAAAAAAGGGGACTTTAGCCTTGACGAGTCGGGCGCATTGCGGTTTAAGGGCCACCTTTGCGTGCCACAAAAGGCTCAGGTCAAGGACGATATATTGAGAGAAGCGCATCGTACCCCGTACACAGTACATCCTGGCGAGACCAAGATGTATCGGGATTTGAAAAAGAGTTTCTGGTGGAAGAGAATGAAGGTGGATGTCGCTTGATATGTGGCATCTTGCGGGGTTTGCCAGTAGGTGAAGGCTGAGCATAAACGTCCCGCTGGGCTATTGCAGCCTTTGGATGTTCCTAAGTGGCCATGGGATGACATTACCATGGATTTCGTAGTCAGCTTACTTCGTACCCAGCGAGGTAAGGATGCAATTTGGGTAGTGGTGGATCGATTTAGTAAATCCGCGCACTTCATCCCTATTCTTACAACAAACTCAGCAAGTGACTTGGCACCCATTTATGTGCGTGAGATAGTAAGATTGCATGGAGTGCCTAAGACGATAGTTTCTGACAGAGATGCCAAGTTTGTCTCCATATTTTGGAAGGGTTTGCAAGATGCACTGGGCACGAAGCTTCAGTTTAGCACCGCTTTCCACCCACAGACGGATGGGCAGTCCGAACGCACCATTCAAACACTAGAGGACATGCTGAGGTCCTGTGCTCTGTCCTAGAAAGGTAGCTGGGAGGAACATTTGGCACTCGTGGAGTTTGCCTACAACAATAGCTACCACTCCAGTGTTCGGGCAGCGCCATTCGAGGTTCTGTATGGACGGAAATGTAGATCACCACTTTGTTGGGATGCCGTAGGCGAGAAAGCTTTTTTGGGTCCAGATTGGGTCCAACAAATAGTGGAACGAGTGGCAGAGATTAGACAGAATCTGTTAGCTGCCTAGAGTAGGCAGAAAAGCTATGCAGATGTGAGGAGGCGTGACTTAGAGTTCGAAGTGGGGGATTAGGTGCTCCTGAGAGTGTCTCCCACTAAAGGAGTTGTGTGATTTGGTACCAAAGGGAAGCCTAGCCCGCGGTACATTGGGCTATTTTCGATTCTGGCACGAATTGGAAAGTTGGCATATCGTCTAGACCTTCCTGAATCCACGCAAGGAGTGCACGATGTGTTTCATGTTTCTATGTTGATAAAGTACTTAAGGGATCCGGAGCATGAGATTGTGTTAGAACCGTTGTCCCTTAAGCAAGACCTCACCTTCGAGTCCGGTCCAGTTCGGATTCTGGAGGAATCAGAGAAGGTGTTGATGCACAGATCGATAAAGTATGTTAAGGTGCTTTGGTCGCATCAAACTGAGCGAGAAGCGACTTGGGAGTTGGAGTCTCGCATGCGCGAGAAATACCTAGAGTTGTTCTCTGCGGGTATGAGTTAGAGTTATTATTTATGTATAGTTGATTCTTTTTTTTGTTCTGATGTGTGAATTGTCGAACGCCAGAATTCGGGGTCAAATTCTGTTAAGGGGGTTGGAATGTAATACCAGTAAAAATACACTTTACCATATTACCTTCCCACAGTAGGGGAGAGAGAGATAGAGAGAGAGAGGTAGAGAGAGAGATAGAGGGAGACAGAGGTAGAGAGAGAGATAGAGAGAGACAAAGGTAGAGAGAGATATATATAGAGAGGGGAGGATAAGAACCAAACCAGCACCTCACTGCTCATCCCATTTTTTCCCCACCGAAGGCAACCAAGGGAAGAAGCACTACCAGGGGAACACCACCAGGGAGCAACTCCGGCCACCACGGGTAGCATCGTCGCCACCTCCCACCCCCAAACCGGCGAACCAAGTAGGTCACTCCATCCCTCCATCTCATCTATTAGATGCACACCACTAGCAAACGTAGAACAAGGGGAGGGAGGGGTGAGGGCAGGCGTGCCTGGGGCGGAGCCCCTGGGAGGCGGCGGCGCACGAGGGAGGCGCACAACGGCCGGAGGCCAAGCCGAGCGTAGGTGAGCGGGCGAGCTGGGAGCAGCACCTAGGGTTACGGGCCGAGCCGAGCTTGGGCGCGCACGGGGAGAGAGGCCGGCGGCGCCGGTAGGGCAAAGGAGCCGGAGGTGAGCACTGGAGGCGGCGCCGATGGTGGCATCGGGCTAGGCCAAGCCGACGGCCAAGAGGTGGTGGGCGAGGCTGGAGGTGAGGCCTTGGGCGGGCACCGGTCTTGTTGGGAGGCCTGGTATAGCCGAGGGCAGGCGTGGCCGGCCAGTCTTGAGCTGAGCGAGCCATCGGCGCTAGGGAGAACCACCGTGAGGGGGGAGAGCCAGGAGAGTGAGAGAAGGGGGAGGTGAGAAAAGAGACAGAGGGCTCAGGAGGTGTCGGCCAGAAGAGAAAAGGGGAGGAGGAAATAGAAAGAAGGGAAAGGAATAAGAGAAGGAAAGAAAGAAAGAGAAGAAATTTGGGGCGCGCATCTAAATTTGTTATTATAAAAATTTGTGACATGAACCTCGACCTATTAACATGATTTATTGTTAGCACAGGATTAGTGGAATAATGCCCGATGAGAGGGTTTAATCGTGTCGTTTTGCGCGTAGGATCAACGCCGTTCATGTGTGTGTGTGCATGTATTGCTATATATATTGAGTCAGGTTGAATGCCTGTTCAGGTGGAGGTTCGGGAACGACATCATCCGCATGTTACTCGGCTTAAGCAGCTAACGAGCAAGTGCATAATGGCGATAACCTGTAAGTGCTAAAAATAATGTGATGTTCGAGCGATATAATGATGTTCTCATAATGATGCTTATGTGATGATGCTTACGTGATAATGTTTGAATGGTGATGCTTACTTGGAAATGTTAAATGATGATGTTTACATGATAATGGTTTCAATGTTAAATGATGATGCTTACATGATAATGGTTTCATGTTGATGGCAATGAAGATGGGACAAGGTGAGCAATGAAACTACCTTGTTAAGGATGACAATGATGATTCATGTTAATGACAATGGGCATGTGCATTTGCATCATGGCAAGAATGCATGAGCCAGGTCGGTGAGAAAGTCATGTAACTAATCCGGTGAGGTCGGTGAGAAAGTTACATGATTAGTCCGGTGTGCTCTAGATAAAGTCTTACATCTGTAGGGACTGGATAAAGTCCGACAATGTAAGGACCCCATCCTAACGAAGATGTTTCATCGACGGGTGAACACTCTGTGATACCAGTATCAGCTGATGAGATGCATATGAGCATGAGCATGATGGTGCATTCGCATGTTTGGGCAATGTATTGTTCTTTTGAGCGTGTAGAATAATGATGTGTTGCACTAATGGAAAGCTAGTGGTGGAAATAATGACATGCTTATGGTTTTGTTGTTTTGGTAGTGTTTATCGTCTCTACTATGTGCTTGTTGAGTCTTCGGACTCACTCTTACTTATCCATGTTTTTAGGTGAGCGATGCAAATGGCATGCTTCGGGAAGGGAGATAGATCATCCACGTCACACGTAGTTCTCATGCGAACCTTTCTCCAAAGATGTTTCACTTTTGTGGTTGTAATATGGTTAATTGTTAAGTTGGTTGCACCAAGTTTGTTATGATTCAAGTCTTTCTCCTTAGAAACTCCATTTTTGTTGTAAGATGTTTAATCGTTAAATTAGCTCCGCAGTATTTGTGTTAAATAATGTGTGGTGGTAGCATTCTGGACCTAGAGGGCGGGTCGGGGTGTTACACTGGCATTGTTTATTTGTTCAGATCATGGCCAGGTTCTTGTACATATTTGTTGTTACAGTATTTTAAATATGCAAACTAGTTAACTGAATTAGATAGATTGGCAAATCTCATCTGTATTTTCAAATATAGGCAAAATCTGGGCTCACATTGCTAGCGTCCCTTGCCAGTATATTGGTTGTGCTAAGTGCTAACACTATGCTACCTGTTTTAATTCATGTTTTTCCTACTGATAGAAGAAAGGGTACCGTGAGCTGGTTTAGTCTAGAGCCATATTGTTGTGAGATGTTCCCAGTTTTTGAAATCTAATTGTTGTTGTGGATGCTCAGTTTCAGTTTCTACAAGGAAATGATGCTGAGATATCTGTAACTAGCCGAATTTCCCGCCCAATTGCGCGGCTAGATACTACAATGCATATGTTTATATCGAAACAGAGTTATACCTATTATACAACTCTAATGCTTATGATGGTAATATAGTTGTATTGTTTATACAACTGTTTCAGTTCTTGTATATATATCTGATTAATCTGCACCGTTATAATCTGGACCCGCCACGATCGATGGTGCAGATCTTTTTCTTTTTCCTCTAACTAATGTGTTACTTTCTGTTAAGTACATAAGCATTTTTCGAATTACTTTAATCCAGAAATAAGCTAGATAAAACATGAAAAATACTCTGGCTATTTTCACAAATAGAAAGCAGGTATGTTTGAACACTATAGGCATACTAATTTCTAGAAAAGGCAGTAGCATATCTATCTCGGCGTTCATCACAACAACAAATAGTAAAGCAAAACAAGTAATAAGAGATATAGGCATACCAGTTACGTAGAAGAAGAAGAAGATGTGATATTCTTGATGAGGGCGTCGTGCGTCATGGCGTAGTGGTAGTAGTAAATCGGTTGGTGTAGAACGTAGCGAGAAGGTTGTAGTCACGCAGATTGATGTAAGCGTAACGGCTGACGATCGTATGACGCTCCCCAAAAACCTTATTCGTTCTCGCTCGTGCAAGCCTTCGAGGATGAGGATTAGGAGGCTGCTCTCCCGTGCTGCCGTACAGCGCGCTCGCCGGGATGGAGATCGCCAAAGACAAAGAGACAAGCAACGTGGAATTTCGAAGCGTGGAAGTGGAAAAACTTCGAGACGAGCGATTCTCTCGGTCTCCTTATATAGCCAAAAACAGAGAGCCCAAAGGTCACGAAGACCAAAGACCATCATCACCATCAGGGCGATTGCCAAGTAGTCAAAGGCCAACATCACCATCAAGACGATCGCCCGAAGACCAAAGGCCAATGATCACTAGAAGACTAAAGGTCATGAGTCACCATCAAGGACCAGCACTCTGTTCTTTTTAATGGCAAAAAACGAAGAGACCAGAGACCAACAGTCACGGCACGGCACGGCTCGGCTCGGCGAGGCGAGCGAGTGCGTGCGTGTGTTGTCTCTTTCCAATTCCACAAGAGGGGCTACCACGTTCCACCTTTTAAACTGGTGTCACTCCCCTTAATCCCTCCATGTGAGACTAAACATTTTTAGCACTTGCACATGGGTCTTTGAGATTTACTAGGAATTAATTAGAATATAATATTTGGGCCTAGCCCATATTAATTCCAACACTTTCAAGCCCTTGAAAGCGAATATGGTGACTTCTTTTGCTTTTACTTTAATAATATAATAGACAGATTGTTGAATGGTGCTATTCAAGTGTTCAGGTTTTGCGCTAACTGAGATCTTCAGATTATGTTGTTCTGGTCAAAATTAAAATCTGAAAACTTTTGCTTGCTCTGTTTTTGTTTTACCAGGTTCTGATCAGATATGCTCCTCCTTAACAATATCTTGTTTCAGTTCCTATTCACATTTGATAAGTTTCAAATTTGTTCAGGTCTTGAGACAGAAGATTTTTTGCCATACAGGTACTGCTGCTGCTGTTGGCCTGGCTTTAGGTTTTGAGCAAACTTCAGCGTGAAATATGCAGATTTTTGCACAAATATCGAGTCATATGTGCATGTTTCAAACATGGAAGTTGCAAACTTTTCTACTGCTGCATGTGCAACTTTTTCTACTGCTGCATGGGCGACTGAGCGTGTTGGTTCAGGTAATGCTGGAGATTTGTTTCCAACGTGGGTTGATTTGATCTCTTGTGTGTGCCTTTTGAGCTTATTTTGCATGTGAGCGCTATTTTTGCTGCTGTCCTAGGAGTAAAGAACACATCATGTATGTACATTTTTTAGTCGCACGTAATATACATGTTTTCGAGTGGAATTTACATTTGTTTCCCTGAAGAATAATGCTGTGAGTACGAGCATGAGGCTGCTGTGAGTACCAACAATTCAGTGAACCCTGCACAAGACGAAATTCAACCAGGGTATACTGTCAGCCGCAGATTGTCCATTTTCTGAAATCGTAAGAAACCACAAGGCAAGTGTCATAACGAAAACTGAGATTACAGCACTTGCCTAAAACAAAATGATAGCATTCTGGCAAGAACAGAAGAAAAAAAAAACAGAATCAGAGGAATGCCACTTAACTATTAATTCTGTCTTTCCTCGATAGCTTACTCTTTTGGGTGGAGTGGTTGGTACATGAAACTCAACAAATGCACTCAGAAGGGCAATTCTTCAACTTAGACAGAATCCATAGGCTTTGTTTCCGGCTTTTAATTCCTTATTTGCTACTGGAAGATGGTTGGCTCCTTAAAATGCTATCGTCAAATTGCTCTTCGATCTAAAGTTATATCCCCTTTTTTGCCACACATGTCAATTGTTCGTGACTTAGCCGTGAACTTGTTCGTGAAAAGTCGAGTTTGCCCCTAAGTTAAGTGTGTTCCCAACTTCCCTTCTACCCTGAACGTAGAGGGGGAAATGTTAGCACCATTTAGCCCGCCAATTTTTTTGGCTTGCATAAGTAGGGCTTGGGACCAATCCCATCCTCTTCTTGAGCTCTTTACAGGCTCATCTCACCTCACTTGACCTCACCTCATCTCCTCTGTTGTGTGAGGTCATGTCCGAGTGTCGAGCTCACTGAATCGGAGGGCCCTAGCGCTTGCCATTGCCAGGTGGGTGGATTGCTCTAATTGTTTTAATATACTAGTGTTTTGATGGAGACCGGTTAAGGTTGAACATCCACCTGAAAGAGAAGCTACACTTATCCACAAGTGCACAATGGACTAAGCCTTGAATTGACAGTTTTATGTGAATAAGTTTCACTTAAGTCCTTAACTGATACTAGGCTACCAGGCATCCCCGCGGATTGGAGCATATAAGTCATACTCCTGGCCTATTCATGAGCTTCCTAGAAATTACCCTATTTCATAGACTGTGACTAGCAGTCGAGCTCATATAGGTGTGTTCTTTCAAGATTGCTCTGTAGGACAGCATCTTTGTTTTAACAAGCCACAGAACACATTAAGATAAAAATCAACCTGCCATACAGATTTAGGAGAGAATTGCATCTCCAATGGAGTGGGTCTATAAAGGTACTCTCCTCCCAGTTAACCAATAGCTTGTTTCGCCAATCCTACTTCACGGGATCTCCGATCACATAGGATGGGTTACCACTATGGTATAACTCACGTGGGTCTCAAACCCATCTCCCTTGATGCATTGTCTATCACATTTCGTGATAAACCTTTTGTGAAGGGATCTGCCAGATTCTTAGCTGTTTGGATATAATCCAAAGCTATTACTCCGGAGTTTCTCATTTTCCTGACAGACTTTAGTCTTCTCTTCACATGTCTTGATGATTTCATATTATCCTTAGAACTGTTCACCTTGACAATCACAGTCTGATTGTCACAATTCATCAGAATAGCCGGTACTGGTTTTTCAACCACCGGCAAATCCATCAAGAGCTCACGAAGCCATTAAACCGGCGATGGCGATATCTAATCTTGTGAGTTACGCTTCCATTGTTGACCTTGTTAAGATGGTGCGCTTGCAAGACTTCCATGAAACAGCGCCACCTCCAAGTAAGAAGACATATCCACTTGTGGCCTTAATCTCATCGACATCGGATATCCGGTTTGAATCGCTATAACCCTCCGGTACCTAGGGTTTTGGTATAGTGAATGCCATAGCTCATAGTACCCTTTAGATAGCGCATTACCCTCTCAAGAGCATGCCAATGATCATCTCTGGATTGAAACAAACCGGCTTAGTTTGCTCACGACAAGCGAGATGTCGAACTGGTACCGCTAGCTAAATACATGAGTGAACCAATTATCGAGAATATCTCAATTGGTGTCGGCTATTCTCCGATTCTTCCTAAGCAACACGCTAGGATCATAAGGTGTTGGAGATGGTTTGTAGTCGCTATAACCAAAAGCGACTCAAAACCTTTTCCACATAATGGGATTGCAACAATGTAATCCCACCATCATCACCTCTCAACGACTTGATGTTCAAGATAACATCGGCTACTCCCGGATCTTTCATCTCAAAATTCGAGATAAGAAATCCTTGACCTCCTTAATCACATTAAGGTTGGTCCCAAAAATCAGTATGTCATCAACACACAGACATAGAATGACTCCCTCGCCCCCACCATGGCGATAATACACACATTTGTCAGCTTCATTCACAACAAAGCTGCAGATGTTAAAGTTCTCATCAAACTTTTCATGCCCTTTGCTTAGGTGCTTGTTTAAGACCATACAAAGATTTCAACAACTTGCACACCTTTCCTTCTTGACCATCTACTACAAATCCATCTGGTGATCTATGTAAATTTCCTCGTCCAACTCTCCATTTAGGAAAGCCGTCTTAACGTCCATCGATGAGCGAGAAGACCGTGTGAAGCGACCATAGATAGTAGTACTCGAATAGTGGTCAATCTAGCCACAGTGAATAAGTATCAAAGAAATCTTCGCCTTCTTTTGGGTATAACCCTTGGCCTGGCCGTGCCTTGTACTTATCGATAGTACCATCGGGCCTAAGCTTCTTTTGAACACCCACTTACATCTTACGGGTTTACAACCATAAGGGCCTTCGGTGATCTCCCAAGTTCCATTAGAGATAATGGAATCCATTTCATTCTGATTGCTTCCTTCCGAAGATACGCAGACGGAGAAGCATACGCTTGAAATGGTACTTGGAGTATCATCCATAAGGTACACAATGAAATCAGGACCAAAAGACTATGCAGTCCTTTGTCTTTTACTCTTCCTTAGAGTTTCATTGTCTTCCTCCTCAGGAATTTGCTCAAGGGTTTGTTCAAAATATTCCATTGGAATGGCAGGTTCAGGAATTGTATCAGGTTCCTGACTCGATGAACTAGGCATATCTTTCATCGAAAAAATATCCTCAAAGAATGTAGCATCTCTGGACTCCATAATTGTACCAACATGCACGTCAGGTACTCCAGATTTCACCACTAGAAATCTATATCCAACGCTATGGTGAGCATAGCCTAGAAAGACGCAATCAACGGTTTTTGGTCCAAGCTTACGCCTTTTAGGAATTGGTACATTGACTTTCGCCAAACAACCCCAAGTGCGCAAGTATGAAAGTGATAGTCTTTTCTTCTCCCATTGTTCATATGGGGTTATCTCTTTATTCTTTGTGGGAATCCTATTTAGGACATAACATGAAGTCAATATAGCCTCCCCCCACCATGCTTTGGAAAGACCCGCTGTGTCTAACATGGCGTTAACCAAATCAGTTAGAGTGCGGTTCTTTCTTTCAGCAACCCCGTTTGACTAGGGTGAATAGGGAGGCGTCCTCTCTGTTGGAAATATGCCCTAGAGGCAATCATAGAGATGATTATATTTCATTATGTTCACAATATTTGATAATATGTTATCTTGTTCCTTGAATGAATCATCAGTCATGAAGGTTAACGAGTATGTGACTTGTTGGTGAAGCTCTTTTTAACTTATGATGATGTCGTTCTAAAAGTATCCACGGTCGAAAGTCCTTTGGTGGAACACTAGTGACTCTCGACCAACACATGTATTGATTGATGACCACGTTTCACGGTCATGGATATAGGGATATCGAATCAATAATGTGGACACGTGTTAGAGAACATGGTGTTGGATAAGACCCACCTTGAGACACTATTGAGATTGTTATGATTCTATGTGTCGTTAGTTGGTCTCAAGCAATGATGATGTATAATCCTTAGACACGAGATCGGCATGATTTCCTACATGTGTAATAGCACTCTTAGGGGTTGTCAAATTTGCTTTCGTAACTAGGTGGTTATAAAGGTAGCTTTCGGGTATGCTATGAAACATGCGAGAGGATGTATTTGGTCGGATATGGGATTTGCCCTCCTAACATAACAGAGAGATATCTCGGGCCCCTCGAAGTGGTCGGATAAAGAAAGTGCATGGCCATGCCCTTTGGTGGTCGAAGAGTTCGACCACATAAGGTTATCCGATACTCGATCGAGAAAGCATTGAGCAGATCTATGGATGACACAACATCTCACAGAGTTCAACCCGGATATCGTGAGGCAAAGGAGAATACATGAGTAGGTAAGCAGTTCGACCGACCACTGATTTGGTCGTATGGAGATACAAGCAAGTCGAGGGCGGTCGAGCGTAATCACAGAGTGGTGAAACCAAGTCGTAAGGAGTTCTGAGTTGGTCGTGATCAAATCTGGCTGGTCGTATAGAGATAGGACACAGTCGTAAGTGATGAGGACACAGTCGTAGATCATATTGCATTAAGGTTAGTCCCATATAATTTGTGTGTATTCGGGAATCGTTATGTCCTGCTAGGAACCGCTACGACTCGTAGCCGGAAAGGGTTTCCGAGTCACAACCGAACTACACATGAACCTAACGGGTCACACACTTAACGGGTTGAAACAAACCAGTATGAATATGATTCGTAAACGTGTTTGGATAGGATCCGTCAAGGGGCACTATATAAGGAGATGCATGAGGCTGTTGGGTGAAGGGAGTTGACACGAGTTGCCCTACTGAAACCCTAGCCGCCATCTTCTTGAGAGCCTTGCCGTGCGATTTGGTGCTACCACATCGGCGTACGGTTGATCCTTCCCTGGATGTGTGGATACCATAGAGGCGCTTCTACGTTGTTGCGCTTAAGGACGATCCGCGATCTTCGTAAGGAACTACAGAGGTGCTGGAGGAGACGATCAACTCACGAGGACGCTAGACGATCGACCACGACCCTTTGCATCAATGTCTTTGGATATTTGGGCGATCGACTACGATCAGTACATCGACGCGCTCTTCGTCGGACCAGGCTGCTCCGACATTTCTTCCGCTGCTATACGCGTCTAGTGGTAACGATCTGTGATCATCTTCTTGCTTGGCTTCCTGGTTGGTAGAAATTTTGAATTGTTGCTATCGTAGCCTACCCGTATCCCTTCACTCTCATGGATTATACCATGTTCCTCACAGAATAAATTGAACTCATTTGAAAAGTACTCTCCACCACGATCAGACCTAACCTTTTTGATTTTCCTTTCAAGTTGGTTCTCAGCTTCTGCCTTATAGATTTTAAAGTAGTGAAGAGCTTCATCTTTAGTTTTCAAAAGATACACATAACAGAACCTAGTGGAGTCATCAATCAAAGTCATAAAATATCTGTTACCACCTTTTGTCAACACACCATTCATCTCACACAGATCTGAATGTATGAGTTCTAATGGTGCCAAGTTTCTTACCTCTGCGGCCTTGTGAGGCTTACGAGGCTGCTTTGATTGCACACAAACTTGACATTTAGAACCTTTGGCAAGGGTGAATTTCGGGATTAACTCTAAAATGGCTAACCGCGTCATGCAACCAAAATTAATGTGACAAAGTCGTGAATGCCAAATAGTAGTCTCATTACTACTGCAAACATGGTTCACAATATTATTACATAAATCTGAAAGAGATAGGCGGAACAAGCCTCCGCACACATAGCCTTTACCAACAAATTGTCCACACTTGGACATTACAAATTTATTGGACTCAAATACCAGTCTAAAACCATCTCTACACAGAAGAGATCCACGGCGAGATTCTTATTGATCGATGGCACATGATGCACGTTCTTCGGTTGCACAATCTTCCCGAAGTAAACTTGGATCGACCAGTGCCAACACCATGAGCGATGGCATGTGACCCGTTCCCCATTAGAACGGCTGAATCCCGAGTGACCTGGTAAGAAGAGAACAATGAAATATCAGCACACACATGTATATTAGCACCAGTGTCTATCCACCAATCGGTAGATTGACATACGGAAAAACGAGAGGTAAATTACCATACCACGAAGTTCCGTCTCGAGAGTACCAACAACAACATTGACAGACTTGGAATTACGCCCTTGCGATTCTTCCCACCCTTCGTTGGTCGCAATCCTTGGCCCAATGACCGAGTTCACCACGAGACAAAGCAAAGGCTCTCCTTTGTGTTCTTCTTCTTCTTCTTGAAGCTTGTTGTTTGTGCACCCTTGTTCTTGCCTTTGAACTTTTGAGTTTGGCCATTCTTCTTACGTACCATATTGGCACTAGAATGTCCCTCATTACCTCTAGTGTGTGTATCTTTTGCCCTCGCCTTCTCTTCAACATCAAGAGACCCAATGAGATTTTCAGCGAAAACTCTTGTCTCTTGTGTTTCAGAAAAGTAGCAAAATTCCTCCAAGAAGGAGGAAGTTTGGAAATAATGCCTCCGCGACAAACTTGTCGGTAATACACACTTGAAGTACTCAAGTTACGTGGCCATAGATTGTATCTCATGAGCACATTCAACTATAGAACGGCTATCAACCATTACGTAGTCATGGTATTGCTCTATGAGATACAATTCACTTTGCTCGCATCCGAAACCCCAAATTTGGCCTCGAGTGCATCCCACATCTCTTTTCGGTTTTAATCACCATATATGCATCGACTAACTTCTCACCAAGAATACTAACCACGACACCTTTAAAGAGGTTATCAGCAGCCTCGAACTCTTGCTCCTGTTCAGGAGTAAGTGTTCCTTCAGGCTTGCCGTTTGCCACATGGAAAACGTTCATGGCAGTTAGCCAAAGCACCATCTTGGTGCGCCACCTCTTGTAATTCGCGCCATCGAATTCAGAGGGTTTGAGCATAGCAGCAAAGCCAGTTGGTGAAAAATGCCTATGCCTAAAATAAGGTTTTTGGATTGTTTAGTACATAAGCATTTTTCGAATTACTTTAATCCAGAAATAAGCTAGATAAAATATGGAAAATACTCTGGCTATTTTCACAAATAGAAAGCAGGTATGTATGAACACTATAGGCATACTAATTTCTGGAAAGACAAAAAGTAGCATATCTATCTCAGCGTTCATCACAACAACAAATAGTAAAGCAAAACAAGTAACAAGAGAGAGATATAGGCATACCCAGATTCTGTAGAAGAAGAAGATGCAGCAGTATTCTTGATGAGGACGTCGTTCGTAGTGGTAGTAGTCGTACAGTTGGTGTAGAACGTAGCAGAAGGTTGTAGTCGCGCAGTTGATGTAGACGTAACAGCGAGCAGTCGTGCGAACGCTCCCCAAAAACCTTATTCGTCCTTGCTCGTGGAAGCCTTCGAGGATGAGGGTTAGGAGGCTGCTCTCTCCGATGCGGCCGTACAGCGCCGCCGCCGGATGGAGATCGCCAAAGACGGCGAACAAGCAACGTGGAATTTCGAAGCGTGGAAGTGGAAAAACTTCGAGACGAGCAGTTCTCTCGGTCTCCTTATATAGCCAAAAACGAGAGCCCAAAGGTCACGAAGACCAAAGACCATCGGTCACCATCAGGGCGATTGCCAAGAGTCCAAAGGCCATCACCATCAAGGACGATCGCCCGAAGACCAAAGGCCAGCAATCACTAGAAAACTAAAGGTCAACAGTCACCATCAAGGACCAGCACTCTGTTCTTTTTAATGGCAAAAAACGAAGAGACCAGAGACCAACGATCCCGGCCGCGGCACGGCTCGGCTCGGCTCGGCGGCGAGTGCGTCGTGTGTTGTCTCTTTCCAATTCCACAAGAGGGCTACCACGTTCCACCTTTTAAACTGGTGTCACTCCCCTTAATCCCTCCATGTGAGACTAAACATTTTTAGCACTTGCACATGGGTCTTTGAGATTTACTAGGAATTAATTAGAATATAATATTTGGGCCTAGCCCATATTAATTCAACACTTTCTAGCCCTTGAAAGCGAATATGGTGACTTCTTTTGCTTTTACTTTAATAATATAATAGACAGATTGTTGAATGGTGCTATTCAAGTGTTCAGGTTTTGCGCTAACTGAGATCTTCAGATTATGTTGTTCTGGTCAAAATTAAAATCTGAAAACTTTTGCTTGCTCTGTTTTTGTTTTACCAGGTTCTGATCAGATATGCTCCTCCTTAACAATATCTTGTTTCAGTTCCTATTCACATTTGATAAGTTTCAAATTTGTTCAGGTCTTGAGACAGAAGATTTTTTGCCATACAGGTACTGCTGCTGCTGTTGGCCTGGCTTTAGGTTTTGAGCAAACTTCAGCGTGAAATATGCAGATTTTTGCACAAATATCGAGTCATATGTGCATGTTTCAAACATGGAAGTTGCAAACTTTTCTACTGCTGCATGTGCAACTTTTTCTACTGCTGCATGGGCGACTGAGCGTGTTGGTTCAGGTAATGCTGGAGATTTGTTTCCAACGTGGGTTGATTTGATCTCTTGTGTGTGCCTTTTGAGCTTATTTTGCATGTGAGCGCTATTTTTTGCTGCTGTCCTAGGAGTAAAGAACACATCATGTATGTACATTTTTTAGTCGCACGTAATATACATGTTTTCGAGTGGAATTTACATTTGTTTCCCTGAAGAATAATGCTGTGAGTACGAGCATGAGGCTGCTGTGAGTACCAACAATTCAGTGAACCCTGCACAAGACGAAATTCAACCAGGGTATACTGTCAGCCGCAGATTGTCCATTTTCTGAAATCGTAAGAAACCACAAGGCAAGTGTCATAACGAAAACTGAGATTACAGCACTTGCCTAAAACAAAATGATAGCATTCTGGCAAGAACAGAAGAAAAAAAAAACAGAATCAGAGGAATGCCACTTAACTATTAATTCTGTCTTTCCTCGATAGCTTACTCTTTTGGGTGGAGTGGTTGGTACATGAAACTCAACAAATGCACTCAGAAGGGCAATTCTTCAACTTAGACAGAATCCATAGGCTTTGTTTCCGGCTTCTCTCCGTCTATAAAAGGGTTAATTCTTTATTTGCTACTGGAAGATGGTCGGCTCCTTAAAATGCTATCGTCAAATTGCTCTTCGATCTAAAGTTATATCCCTTTTTTTGCCACACATGTCAATTGTTCGTGACTTAGCCGTGAACTTGTTCGTGAAAAGTCGAGTTTGCCCCTAAGTTAAGTGTGTTCCCAACTTCCCATCTACCCTGAACGTAGAGGGGGAAATGTTGGCGCCATTTGGCCCGCCAATTATTTTTGGCTTGCATAAGTAGGGCTTGGGACCAATCCCATCCTCTTCTTGAGCTCTTTCTGAGCTCATCTCACCTCACTTGACCTCACCTCATCTCCTCCTGTTGTGTGAGGGTCATGTCTGAGGTGTCGAGCTCACTGAATCGGAGGGCCCTAGCGCTTGCCATTGCCAGGTGGGTGGATTGCCCTAATTGGCATGTGGAAGCAAATATGTCCTACGCCAACACCAAGGGAAATACTGGTTGGGTGTTTTACAAATATCCTTATTTCTCAGTAAGTGAATTTGAGTTTGATTCTTGCGGTTTGGATGTTTCTCCAATAGGTACCAAAGATTAGTTGTCAATCTTTTTGTGTCTTTGTAATCTTTGTTTCTCTTGCCTGTAATTTGGAGGATGCCAATATTTCGGTGGCGGAACACCATGAATAGAGCAAGGGAGCACCCTGGTATCAATACAGGGCAAAAGATGGATCCTGGGCTGGAGCAGAGGATGGAGGTTGTGCTGGAGCAGAGGCTAAACATGCTAGAGTTGAAGATGGAACGCATTCTAGACCATATCAAGTGGTTGGAGAAGATTGTGTATGTGTATCATTGTTGTAATTTATGACATATTTGTGAAGTAGCTAGTTTTCTGTAGGCGTATAGAAAATAGATTGTCAATCATGATGCTTATGAAAGATGTATCTCAATCGTGATGCTTAAGAAACCTGATTCAGTCCACATTACAAGTTCATTTCAGTTTGCATTACAGAGCACATGGCAGTACTGAGCACATGACATAGCAATAAGATGACAACATGACATTACACCACCACATGACATTACATAGCACATAACATAGTAAGAAGATGACTACATCACAAACCAACATAACACAGTCCAAATGACAAGTTCAAAACAGTCCACATGACAAGTTCACTATAGTCACATGACTGATTCATCAGTGCAGTCCACATGACAAGTTCACTACAGTTCATATGACCAATTCATCATTACAGTCCACATGACAAGTTATTTACAGACGACATAAGATGGAATTAATCAAGAAGTTTCCTTTTGCTTCTAGTCCCCATTGCTGGACTGTTAGGTGCAACCCTGTTGGAGTTCTTGTTGGCCTTGTGTTTTCCTTTGCACTTGTCGCTTGCAAGTGGTGGTGTCTGTTCTCCTAAAGTTGGCAGTGGAATTACTATTGATATAGTCTCGGGTTGGTTTGATCCGGTCACAAACTTAGTCTTCACTGACCAGTCAGAACTTGAGCTATTGGCTCTGTTCTTCAAACACCAGTCACATATTTAGATTTAGTGTGTTGGCTGCATGAAAATCACAAAGCAACATTACATAGTAAGAAGAAAACAACAAATTAAGACAATGTTGACAACAACTGAGAAATGTTGACCTTGGTGGATGTGTCATGGTGGGAGCTGAAAAGGCAGTTGCTGCAGGCTCTATGCTTGCTGTGCTTATAACCATTTCCTTTGATGCCTTCTTTGCTCTTGGTTTCTTCACTAGTTGAGTTAATAGCATACATATGTCCTAGACAAGAGTAGGAGTTTTACCTAGTTGTCATATAAACTGTTATGCCTTCTGGATCACCAAGCCTGCAATTATGCCAGTGATGACCATATCCTTTGCATATTGGGCACACATGGTCTTTCTTTGCTTGAGTCCTGTAATTGTCAGTACATCCTTGGTACCTATTCTTCCTTGGTCTGCCAGCTGCCTTAATCAGAAGTGGTGGATGCATGAAGAAGCCTTTATCATACTTGACCCATTCAGACTTGTCAGCCAATGCAGGGATATGTGAGGCATATGCAACCCTGAATTTGTTGATTGAGAAGCATGAATCCATATACTAGTCAATAGTGGGGCCTCTAAGTGAAGTGATGAAACCTAAGGCATGTATGCATGGCTTTCCTATAACCAGGGATGGATCCACCTAGGTTCATGGATGTTCAGCTGAACACCCAAAATTTTTGGACAAAAAATTCAGTATATATAAGGTACAATACATGTATATATTGGAAATTGGGTTCAATCACTGTGTAACATCCTCAAAACCATGTTCTATGGCACCAGGCCACCAACACCACACCACACTCGCAGGTCACAGCCCACGGCTTCCGGCCTTCCCAGCTTCGGGCTTCCTAGTTCTCCAACTCCCAAGGCCCAAGCCCATTTTGTCAAACCCTAATATCTTACAATCCCTCTCGATCTCACAATCTCTCTGTCTCTCAGAAATGCACAGCCACACAGGCACACTGCAACCAGCACTCTAGCAGTCTATCCTTGTGCTTGTGGCTACGGCTCCACTGGCCCTTGCGGTTTGCGGCGATGGTGGTAGCCTGGCTAGCAGGCCGCGGTGTGCGCCGCGCCGAGTGGGTGAGCACAGCGACGGCGAGTTAGCAGGGAGAAGGGGAGGACCGAGGACCGAAGGGGTGCTGCGCTATGGCAGTGATAGCGGCTTGCTCGCTTGCTCCTAGCCTCCAACCTCCGAGCGCAGCGGTTGGCGGGGCGACCAGGCGAGGCGCGCTGTGCACTGCTCTGAGTCCCCTTCTTTGCTGCCGGCGACATGGAGCGCAAGCTTCTCGCCAAGCACGTACGTACACCCTCTCCCCCTCCCCTCCTGCTCTATAGTGATATGATTTCTTGGAATGTTTCGTGTAGTGCTGGAAAGGTGCTTCTTGTTTTTAGTGCACCGTACGGTGAGGAGAATCCCAATTCAAACTGATTTGTAGCTGAAGACTGGTGCTTGATCCGTGGTAGAATGAGCAATCAACCGACCACAGCTGCTTTCCCTACATGAATCATGCTCGCTGATGTTTCTCGAATCTAGAGTGGGAAATCGCTTGTGCTACTTCTGGTTTCGGTAGTCACTAGGATGGTAACACTACTACGCGGATCGATTTTACCGGAATTTAGGTGCTCAATTGGCGAGGAGGGGAATGATCTGCCAAACCTGTTTCAGTAATTTCTCGCACGAGTCATGATCGATTATCTTATGTACCCTGATATAGCCAGGTCTCTTCAGGTAGTGCGTGTTGTTACTCGGCATGTTCCTTCTACCTCCCTCTGAAGTGTAGGATGTTTCTTGTTTAGGTTGCTCTGGATCTCTTGGAAGATGACCGGTACCAACTTGAGAAGATAAAAGTGGCGAGTGCAAAGTAAGCAATGATCTCTACATATCCTTTTGTTGAGGTTGATGATTATAACTCTGCATCATGCTGTTTTATTTCCTAGAGATTTGTATCTACTGATGTTAATGTGATGTATGCCTGTTCCTTTCGCATCTCCTTTATGCCACATATCCCTAAGCTAGCGAAGGAAAGATTTGGTGCCGCATTAAGTTGAAATTTTTGCTTGCCAGTTGTGAGGACCCCGGTTTATTAGGCTTGTAATACTTAGTCATCCATTGACCCTAGCATCACAAACGTAATAATCCGTGTCTTCGAGATATGTATACTTCCCATAATGCAGTATACACACCCCTTTACAAAATCATGCATCAATTCCATACAAGACATAGAACCAAGGCACAACTAGAATAAAAGACAAACATAATATAGAGAGAGTTATTACAAAAGGAGAGGCCAACAGGCCAAACCACAATTACAAAACTAAATAAACAGTAGAAGCAAAAGTGCCATAAGATGGCCATAAACAAAAGCCAATTAGTGTGCCTTTACCCACAAGGCAACTAACCGGACCGCCAAGCTAGTCGTCGAACTCGAAGCACAACTCACAAAAGTGAAGCCCTTGGGGCTCACCTTCTTCCTCTGCAACAAAGTTATTAAGCAAAGTAAATGAGTACAAAAATGTACTCGCAAGACTGACGTGTAGTATAACAGAACTATAGTTTAACTACATGCAAGCTTTATTTAAGTAGATGAGGCTTTGGACTTATTTTAGCATAAAGCAAGTTTTCATTTGCAATATTTAAATAGATTCCAAAGTAGTTTTGCAATTCATTTTTAATTTGCAAGTAACAACGAGACAAGTAACCCTAATAACAATAGATAGATGACAAGAATAATCCTGGAAGTGACTAACCCAATAGTCACCACAACAATAGCATGAATCACCCAATTCATACCACCCAACAAGTTTTAATTAAATGGTTGAGTCTAGTTCTTGCACGACCTTATCAAGCATGTCCATAACCTAGGACGAGGCTATTCGAATAGATTTAACCCTGCAGGGGTGTACCAATGTACCCACACGTCAGACCGCCTTTTCGCCACTAGATTTAGCACACTTCCTTAGGTATGCCGGCACGGCTAAGTCCTACGAGACATTTCCAATGAATGATGCTAGTTAAAAGCCGCACACAACCTGAAGAGTAGGAGATACCGGCCAAGTCTAACAAACTGTGGTGCTCTTCCTCTTATAAAAACAGTTTTCATCAGCAGCGACCCATAACTAACACCTCCCAAAGTACTGAGTCAAGAGAGGTCCCATATCCCCTCGTGTGGTTAGCATGCATAAGCGCTTGGCTTAGTGACACAAGTAACTCGGTCCTTGGGGACTTGGGCACCATTCCATTCACACCCAACAAATCACACCAACATCCATTGTGCCTAAGTCAACAACAATTTTGTTTTCATTTTTGTTTTATTTGTTTACAAAGTAACAAAGCACAAGATGGACATAATGGAATAATAATTTTTGTGTGATCAAGGTCATCGACATAATGTCAACAACCGCCCATTTCTACCGTTATCTAAGCATTTCTAAGCATTATCAACGTAAACTACTAAGTGATAAGAGTCCATCCATCGAACTCTACATCACAGCAAGATAATCCTAGGCTTAGTAGTAGAGAATAAATATTTACCTACAGGATATGCATCTATAGGCTCAACTAATCGATATTTTAACACAAAGTAGCATGCATACATATAAGTGAAACAAAGTATTAACTTTTAAAGTAAAGGGACAATAATGGGATATGATCAAACTGCTTGCCTTGCTGATTATGCTCAGTTTGCTGCAGAGATTCGCTCACGGGATCAACACACTCGTTGACACCTAATCGAAAATGCGAAAAGAATCGATAAGAACGAAGAAAATTAAAAATACAGCACTGCAAACAAACTCCAAATGCTCTGAAATTTTTGCAGTAGCAAGAGGATGATTTTTAGAGAATTTAGCAACAAGAACCAATTGATTTGGATTCTCAATGCAAAAGATATGAGCAAAACAATTCTGCTCAGCCTCTAAAAATGCAAACTGCTACTATTCACATAATTAAATTGCTTAGCAAAATTTTTTAGAAAGGTGGTGCAACTGAGATTTTTACAGTAAAACAAGCACCTCATAAGATGAACAACCCAATAGGATTCATCTCATTTGGAGCTATTATGCATGTTTTATGATTTTTCAAAGACAAACAAAAGAGCACAAATAAAATGCTCCCACAATTCTTTTGAAAACAGTGACATGCCTAAATCCTATTCTAACATTTAGTGCACTAACAGAGGAAGCCAACAAATATTGGATTCACTCAAAAATAATCTACAGAGATTTACTTATGCATTTTACAAGCTAATTTGAATTTTTAATGTAACATTTAAAGTTAGTTTCTAAACCAATTGCGAATCCATGTTCTGGAGCTGAACTGAGCTCATAACCATTTTTAGATTAGAGCTCAGTCCAAACCAGAGCTACAGAAATTTGAATCACCTAAAAAGGAGCTAAGATGAATTAGTTATGCATTTTCAAAGTTATTACCTTTTTCAGTTCACAATTAAGAGCTCCTGGATTTTCTAAAACCACAAAGGCGGGGAGGACATGAGCCGTTGATCTGGATCGGACGGCTCAAGACCTCTGATGAAAATCTTGCGCACGCGCTAAGCAGAGTCCGAGAGAACATGGGCCGTTGATCTTGGATCAACGGTCCATGTCCTCCCAAGAACGCAGCTAACGAGGGAAGGAGGTCGTGGCCGTTGATCTTGCATCCAACGGACCACAATGAAAGAGGGAGGGCCGGACGGTCCAGATCTAGCGAGGAGGACTGAGCATCGAGATCTTCAAAGGAAGATCTAAGCGATCAAGATCTCCCCAAGGAAGATCTACGGTCAAGATCTCTCGAGGAGGACACGGGCGGTCTAGATTTTCCAAGGGAGGACCTCAATGGTCTAGATTGTCGAGGGAGGACCGAGCGGCTAAGATCAACTCGGGGAGGACATAAATGGCTGAGATGACCTCGAGGAGGTCCAGCGGCTAAGATCAACAGGGAGGATCTCAATGGTTGAGATCAACACAGGAGGTCCTACGGTCAAGATTAACCGGGGAGGTCTGAGTGCATTCCACGATTCCCACGGGGTGGTCTGAGCAGCTCGAGATCCTAAGAGGGAGGTCTTGGATGGTCCAGATTACTCGAGGGAGGTCCTGGACTGTCAAGACAAAACAAAGAGGTCCTGGGCGGTTCAGATCCACTTGGGGGAGGTCCTGGGGGTTGTCCTTACAAAAGACCAGGGGTGATCTTTTGCAAAGAGGACCCTGAGGGGAGGTCTTTGAGGTGGTCTTTGCCAAAAGTCCACGGGGTGGTCCTTGGGCAAAGAGGTCCCAGAGCGATGCGCGTGTGTGGGGAGACCAGGCGTGCGGGCCTTAAATACGCGACCAGGGGACAGGATCTAGGGCATTAATGGCTAACCCCATGATTACCCAAGATTAGCAATGATTGACGCATTTAAGAGGAGGATCTTTGTCCTAAAATGACAACAGACCTTCTTTGTTTTGTCAAACAAAAATCGGCGCAAGGAAGTGGTCATCATTTGGCGTCTGACCTCATGGCGACATCCAAGGGCACCACTGAGTGTGCAATAACCTTGCGCACCTAGTGGGTCCACTCTCGACGGCGGCGGCGGCCTAGAACGCTGATGAGCCGGAGAGGAGCAAGGTGAACAACACGGCCAAAAACACAATATGAATTTAAAGCTCATAGCAGGTCATCTGACATGTGCCCAAGCATCTAGGGATTACTTGAGGCTTACCTGGATGCTGAGGAATCGAAAAGGAGGCCGGAGGAGATGAGCATCGGTGATGGGGAAGACAATGCGCTCCACGGCCAAAGCTCCAACTCCAATTAGCTCCCTCCTGAAGAGGTCAACCCAAAGTCAGGTTAGGGTTAAACTTCCAGGAAGTTAGAGGAGCAAAAAGAGCAAGGGTCGATGAGGGAGCCACTGGAACACTCAATGCACCGAGGAGCTCCAAGGGCATCAATGGCGGCCAAGGAGGTTTGGGTATTTTGAGCTCCGAGAGCAAGGGTGAAATGTGAAAAAGAAGCCAATGAAGACCAGAGGAAGGTCTTATAGCTCGAGGGAATGGAGGTCATGAGCCAAGGGTTAAGCTCATGGTGAGCTTAGCCCATGGCGCGATCCATAACTTGGACGGGGCGTGGAGGTGACAGAGGGTAGGTCGAGCATGGCCTAGGGCGGAAAGCTTGACCGCATTTGTCTTGTGCAGCCTGAGCCGTTGGGACAAGACAGGTCTCTGACCTCCCCTACTGCCATGGCGCACGCGCGTGCCCAAGCTAGGGGAAGAACAGGACCTGTCCCCAACCGTTGGATGAGAAAGATAGGGAGGTCACAGCCCTAGGATTAGAAACGGTAAGATTTAAGTGGGAATGAGGAGGTCCAGCCATTGGATCAAGACTGGGGAGGTCATGACCACAAGATCACCATCGCGCGGAGGCGCGGGGAAAAGGGGAGGTCACAGCCACTGAAAGGGACAGGAGGTCCTGGCCGTTGGATCTGAATCCAAAGGCGTGGACCTGATGGGGAGGTCTTAACTATGCGCGCGATACAGCCAAAGGATGTGGAGGTCATGGCCTTTGGATTTCAATCCAAGGGCACACAACATATGGGGAGGTCTTGGCTGTTGTGCACACGCACAGGGAGGTCGTGGCCGTTAGATTTTGATCTGATGGCAACGAGATGAGTGGGGAGGTCTTAGCCATTGGATCTCGATCCAAAGGCGACGAGCTGAGGTGCAGGAGGTCTTGACCCTTGGGCAAGACACTGGAAAGGGATGGGGAGGTCCAGGCCACGAGATTTTCATCTAACGGCGATGAGAGGATAGGGGAGGTCGTGGGCATTGGATCTGACCCAACGATTATGACCTCGACTAGGTGGGAGGTCTAATGCGCTAGAAAGCGAGGGGAGGTCATGGCTGTTGGATCTGATCCAGCGGCTATGACCTCGATGAGTGGGAGGTGCAATTTGTTGGTTGTGGAGGAGGTTGTGGTGTTGGATTTGAATCCAGCGACCACGACCTCAAGAGAGTGAAAAGGAGGTGCAGTGATGCGGTTGGGTTTGACCGGCTTTGGAGCGACTCAAGCCAAAAAACAGTCTTGACCAATTGAGTTTGAAATAACAGCTGCAACTAGGGATTTAATTGAGATAGCAAAACAACTCCAAAATTTATGAAACTTTAACTGGAGCTTGCTGACTTTAGGATTATCCTTTCATAAAATTTCCAGAGGTTTTTGTGCACAACATTTTTCTCCAGAAATTCCTAAAGGCTGTTCTAGGGTTTGATTTACCTCCAAAAATTATCAAACAAGTTCTAAAACTTATGATATTTTTCAGAGGAGTGACACAACATCTCTAGAACCAAGGGAGAATATTTCCAAGGGATTGGCACAAGATTTGTGACAAGTTGAATAAGGGTTGGACTTTAGTCCACATGAGGTTTAGGTTTTTGAACTCCACCACTTTTGACAAGAATTATAGGTGAGTTCAAGAGTTTCAAGATGTGAGAAAAAGTTTTAATTTCTACACATTTTCTTACATTTGAAACACACACCCATTTATACATTTGGGATGTTACACCAGTGTTTTGCATATGTTCCTGAACTTGGCAAGAACAATAGGTACCTGTCAGGTCTGAGTGATAGCTTTGTGTAAATCTCATATGCATTGCAAGAAATTTACATTGCAATAAATCTAGGGGAAACAGAGTAATTTAGTAAACCAACATGCTAAAATACCTTGTCATGATTCGATGATAAAAGTGAGCAGTTAGACATTGACATAATCAGTCATACTTGACTATGCCTGTTAATTCTCAATGGAGTGTGTCTTACTGTTGAAAAGTCAAGAATCTCCATCGTTTTCATGTTGAAATATTTTTTTGTAACTTCGAACACCCATCCTGAAAATCATGGGTCCGCCACTACCTGTAACCTGCCATTCCTTGCATGTGCATGTCCTGTCTTCAAGGTTGACAACATACCTCTTACCATTACCCTTTCCATCTACCTCTGCAATCAAGTCATCAAACCTTGTGACCCCAAGTTCCAAACCCCTGCTCTTTTCATTCAATTCCTTGATGATATGAGGTAAAACTTCCCCTTCTAGCCTCCTTGATATCCTCTTCCTCTTGGCATACTTGATCATTATCTGGCGTCTGCTTGTCCATGAAATCTACTAGGTGCATGGCCTTGAAATCCTTGATCCAGTGGTTGAAACTCTCTGCCAGATTGTTAGTCACATAATCCACCTTTATTACCATTGAGAAATGGCTCCTAGACCATATCCTCACATGGTGCTTCCTTAGATAATCAATTGCAACTGGTTTAGCTACCTCCATGGCTGCAACGTGTGCCTCAAATTTATCAATTGTCCATGCATATGCAGCTGACCAAAAGGTGGTCATTAAATACATTTTCATGAAACCTCTTCTTAAAGTTAGTGACCAAATGCAGCATACACTCCCTGTGCTCTGCATAGCCAAAACATCGTTGAACAACAATATCTATCCCTTTGCTTGCATCAGTGCATATAGCTAGCCCTTTAGGAGTTCCAATAGCATCTTTGAGCCTCTCCATGAACCAGAGTTAGTTATCATTTGTCTCTGAGTCCATCACCCCAAAGGCAACTGGATACAACCAGTTGTGGCCATCCACAACACAAGCCAGCTAACTCTTGAACTTGCCTGTGAGGAAATACTATCAATAGCCAGATAGGGCTTGCACCCTGCCAAAAAACCATCAATACATGGTTTGAGGGCAAACAATAGTCTCCTAAACCTGACTTTCTCCTTGACTGTTTGATGAACAATAACTACAAAACTATCAGAGCTTGATCTCTCAATTTATGCCTTGAAATTGAGCAACTGATCAAAATTGCCTTCCCAGCTGCCATACAGAATTGTAAGTGCAAGTTCTTTGCCAGCAAACACTCTTGTAGTCCACAAGGATTTTGTACTTGTGATGGATCCTTCTTTGCAGTTCCTTTGGTCCAACACTAGCATCCTCCCTCAACCATTCAATCACCTTATCACATATCCACTTCCTACTTGCAGGCCTCACTTTCTCACTCCTTCTAGCACTTGAGCAAGTATGGTTAAAAGGATTCTTCTTGACCTGTCATGACATGGACAACAATAATGTATCAACATGTCATGAGCTTGATTTTGTGATCGCAGGTTGTAGTTGTGTGCGGCTGAAGGTCGCTCAGAACGATCATTGGGATCAATGGTGAAGTTCAGAAGATAGAAGACACAAGAAGAATATCGGAAGCAAAGCAGACGATAGCAGAATTGAGTTGAAGAGGATAAATTCTTGTCTATCCCTTGAATTACAATGTATATCTCTTATATAGTCCTGCTAATTATTCTATCTCTGGGAACAAAAAGAAACAAGGCAATTGTATAACCTATCCGATTATAGTTCGTATTTAGTCATGCACTCAGACTCTACCTTTGTATGGACTCTGTTGTCGTATCGTTACAGGAAACTGAAACCGAAGTCTGCTTTAATTCATCCTGTCCGTTTGCTATTCCAGTAGCACCATTGAAACCAGACGTATTAGCCTTCAATCTGTGACGCCGTCGTACGTAGGTACGCCCCCACATGACATCTCCCTCATCGTGAAGAAACAACTTTTCCTCAAGCTGAAACGAAGGATATTGCTCTTTGAAGTGTTGTACATCTTCCCAAGACGTATTAGCCGCGGACAAGCCTTCCCAATGCACCAACACCTGCCACAACCCTCGAGCTTTACGAGCGCACAAAACTTCAATGGGTGTTGGAGTAACCTTCCCATGATACAACGTCGGCAATGGCGGTGGATATTGTGGTGGCAGCCCAATAAATTGTTTCAAAAGACTGACGTGAGAAATATCATGAACCTTAGCTTTGGGAGGTAAGTTTAACCGATATGAGACATCACCAATCCGCTTAGTTATCTGATACGATCCATAAAACTTTGGTGCCAATTTCCCAAAGGTTTGTGCTGCTAAGGATGCGATCTTCCTGTGTTGAATTCGTAACCACACCCACTGGCCAATATAACTGGATGTCACGGTTATGAACATCATAGAAGTGCTTGTAACGCTGTTGGGCTTGAAGCAAGTGATCCCAAATATAGACAAGTAAGATAGCTCTATCTTTTAATAGCTCATCCACGGCTACCACTTTAGCACTGTTCAGCTCATAACCATGAAGAGACAGTGGATCTCTTCCATATACTACTTTAAAAGGAGTCTCCTTGAGAGAAGTATGAAACGAAGAATTGTAGCAACACTCATCCTAAGGAAGCCATTGGAGCCATTGACGAGGCCGGTCACCCGTCAAACACCTCAAATACATGGTGATCACTTTGTTGACCACTTCGGTTTGACCATCCGACTGAGGATGGAAAGCATAACTTCTATTCAATTGTACGCTTGATAGCCGAAATAATTCCTCCCAAAATTTACTTGTAAAAATTGGATCTCGATCACGTACTATGGATGAAGGAATACCATGTAAGCGAACTACTCCCTCAAAAAATGCCCGAGCAACAGAACTTGCTGTGTATGGATGAGTTAATGCAAGAAAATGTGCATATTTGGAAAATCGATCAACAACCGATAAAATAATAGTTTTACCATTAACTTTGGGAAACCCTTCAACGAAATCCATTGATATGACTTCCCAAATGTGAAATGGTGTGGCCACTAGCTGCAAAAGTCCCGCCGGATGTAAATGGCTACTCTTGTTTTGCTAACAAATGGTGCAAGCTTGCACAAATTGTTGAACCACACTGCGAGCTTTTGGAACAAAAAAATCAGCACAAAGTCTGTGTAATGTTTTCTGCACTCCTTCGTGCCCCAACGTGTGTGTAGCCGCAAGGATGGATGATAAAGCCAGAGATGATGCAGTGACATAAACACGCCCTTTATAAGTGATCAACCCATCCACATAATTCCAATCTGATCCAACTGTGCCCTTCTCAATGTTGTCACGCAACTGGAACAATTCAATTGAATTCAATAGCTCAGTACACAAGTGTTGAAAAAGATGAAAACTATTGAGCGAAAGTGCACAAACTGTTAGCACTTCGGACTCACGTCGTGATAATGCATCGACCACTATGTTTTGCCGGCCTAGCCGATATTCCACTCGAAAAGTGTAGCCCAGTAGTTTACTGACCCATCGATGTTGAGGTATCATGGCTAAGCGTTGATCCAATAAAAATTTCAAACTATAATGATCGGTGCGTACCAGAAAAGTTTGAGTCCACAAGTATGGGTACCAATGTTGAATTGCCTGAACCAATCCAATAAGCTCTTGTTCATATGCCACCAATTTTTGATGACGAAGAGCCATTAGTTTACTAAAAATGCAATTGGGCCTGTCCCTTGGTGCAAAACTACTCCAATGCCTATTCCCGAGGCATCACATTCCACAATGAAGTTTTTGTGAAAATCAGGCAATTGAAGAACTGGTGCTGAAGATAATGCATGTTTTAATAGATCAAAAGCACTGGTGGCCTACTTTGACCAAAGAAAATTTTCTTTCTTTAACAACTTGGTGAGAGGTGCGGCCAAAATGCCATAATCCTTGATGAAACGACGATAATAACCCGCTAACCCGAGAAATCCCCTCAAAGCTTTTACTGAACATGGAACAGGCCATTCTTGTACCACAAGCACCTTTTGTTGGTCCATAGAAACTCCAGAACTAGTAATGACATGCCCCAGATATGCAACAGAAGAAGTGCCAAACAAACACTTGGATTTCTTAAGGAAGAATTGATGTGCCCAAAGTACTTGAAAAATTGTGCAAAGATGGAGAAGGTGTTCAGACCATGAAGCACTATAGATGAGGATGTCATAAAAAAACACGAGTACAAAACGTCACAGATATTCATGAAGAACTTCATTCATCAATGCTTGAAATGTGGCCGGGGCATTCGTGAGTCCAAAAGGCATTACTAAAAACTCAAAGAGGCCTTGATGCATTCGGAACGCCGTTTTCTCAATATCGGAAGGATGCATCCGTACTTGATGATAACCCGATCGTAAGTCCAGTTTGGTAAAAAATTTGGCATGTTTGAGTTCATCAAGGAGCTCTTCAACAACAGGAATCGAAAATTTATCCTTGATTGTTTTATCATTTAATGCCCTATAATCTACACAGAATCGCCACAAGCCATCTTGTTTTTTTACCAATAGAACTGGGGCTAAGAAAGCCGAAGAACTTTGATGAATAGTGCCCTTCTAAAGCATATCCTTGCACTGGTTTTCAAGTTCGTCTTTCTATGCATGAGCATATCGATACGGTCTGACCGCAATTGGAGGAGTGCCTGGCTGAAGGTGAATGCGATGGTCTAAGGACCGCTGTGGTGGCAAGCACTGAGGTTCAGCGAACAAGATGTTGAATTCCTGCAATAACTCTTGCATGACATCTGTTCTAGCTTGCTGTAAATCCATGAGGGTATGCCTAGATAATGGAATGCCATGCCAAGTGATTTGTTGTTCATGATGCCAAAAAGACAGCGTTAACTGTTGGAAATCCCAAAGAATCGGTCCCAATGTGCTCAACCATTGTACTCCCAATACCATATCAAAGCCGGCTAACGGAATTGAATAACAGTCCAATGTATAGATCTCCTGTTCAATGCGCACCAGTAGGTTGGGACAGAGTCCTATACTGGCAACGCTATCTCCATTAGCCACTGCAACACGCAGACCTTGCTATGATTGCAATTGTAATCCCGCTCGTTGGGCAGCATCAGCACAGATAAAATTGTGAGTAGAACCGGAGTCCAACAAGGCAATTAACTGAATTGATCCAACCACCATAGATAGCTTCATCATTTGCGTCAAGCACAATTGAATACCTGATAATGCATGCAAGGATATTGTTGGTGATGTGTCCTCCGAGCCGCTGTCTACTAGCGGATCATCATAATCATCAGGTCGTACCTCAAGAAGGAACAATCGTTTGCAACGATGACCAGGCATGAATTTCTCTTCGCAATTGAAGCAAAGACCGTGACGGCGGCGCTCAGCCATTTGCACATTAGTCAATTGCTTGCGAGGTAGAGCGACGGGCGTCAGTGCTGTTGCATTGTCGGTGGCAGTTACTATAGTTGGTAAGGTGTGTTGCTGAAAAGCCCCTGGATGCGTTTGCCGGAGTTCTTTGTGGCTTTGATGTGTTTGAGTGATCGCTTCTGTCGCTTTCGGGAAAGATTGGAAGTGACAAGAAGACGTTTCTCATACGCATGAGCCAATGCCATAGCCAACTGAAGACTACCTAGGTTTTGGAGTTCCACATCGGTGCGGACAGGCTCCATGAGACCGGAGGTAAATAACTGAACTTGTTGAGCTGGTGTCAAGGAATCTGCGTGACACAGAAGACCCAAGAAGAGTTTAGCAAGTTCACCCAAAAATTGTTAGGAACCATGGGCTTGGCCCAGCAGTCGGTTCATGAGTGGGCATCCCATCTAAAATCCTAGCAGAGGTTGTAGCCTATAAATAGGGGGTATTAGTCATTGTAAAAGGCTGATCAGGAATAAAGAAGAAGAATACCCCCTACACATTTGTCTCTCTGTGTGTTCAATCTACTATTTGTTCTTGCATTGCTTGATGTGATTCTACATTTGTTTACGAGGTGATCGTTGGACTGGACTCGCCAGCGACAGTTCCTCAACACGTTATCAACATGATCGACTCTGGCCTACCTCTAGGCCTACTCTATTCGGATCAAAAGGTAACTGTCGTAGCACGATGCTCATAGATCGAATCGCATTTTCTAGATCGCTTTCGATTATGCAAATTTGGCTTTCTAGAGTTTTTCCTACGGTGCAAATCCGCTCTAATCTACCGCGAGCCAATTTGAAGTCACTGGCACAATACTGACCGGTGGGTTGTATGAAAGAGTAGATGATGATTGCACTAAAGTTTGTAGATTGCATATTTTCCCTCTAATCTCCCCGAGCCGACTTGTAGTCGTTGGCACAATGCCGATCAGATGATTAATTGGAAGGAGGGATTGTAGATTGCACTATATTGCATGAACAATAAGAAAAAAGTCACGCACGGCGTCTACCGCCCTGCACCGCCGCACCACCGCACCGGTCCCTGTGTTGCCCAAAACCACGCTGCCACATACGACCATGCTGCCAACCACCGACTGTGGCCACACTACCACCGCCCGCCGACAGGCTCGTCGCGAACTGGAGCCACCGTATGCCGCCATAGCCTCAAAGCCGCCGCGGCACCGGCCATGCCACGCCGCCAAGTTTGCACCATCCTCGCGACACGCTCCCAGCTGCGCACCCGGCCGCACCGCAATGCCGCCATACCGCCGCCCTCGCACCACTGCACGCGCCCTCGCGCCTCCATCTTTGCATGGCGGCGCCACCGCTGACCCAAGACGGCGACACCACCGCCCGGCCCCTTTCCCGTTACTCTCGGCCCCGCACGGCCACGCCGCTGCTTGCTGGCCTCCACTTAGTCCTCCCACATGAGGTGCCTCCGCTGGGCTCGCACGGTCTTCCCGCACAAGCGCTGCTCGCCTTGCACGGGCGTGCCGCCATGGCGCCGCAAAGCATGCCACATCCTCCCGCGCTCACGGACGTCGCGCCCTCACCAGAAGGCCGCCGCGCCTTGACCGCCCCAAGACAGCCACTCCTGGCCTCTGATGCCCTCGCATGCTTGCGCGCTCTTGGGCAACCGCCTCCCCGCCGTCGCACCCGTCGTCCCGAAATCGGTGTCGCCCGCATAGTTACGACCCAAAGCCACTCGCCATTGTGGCTCCCGAACTTCTGTTGCTTCACCCGCACCCGTCTTTGGTGCCTCATGGCGCTTGTCGCCGCCTCGTTATTCAAGATTAGTCTTGGTATAGCAGAGCCCGTCTTGACTAAGGTTTTAACCCTAGCAAAGACGGTTTGGGCCATAGCGGGCCAGAAAAAGGGAAATGAGCCCGACCCATGATTTTTTCGGAAAAGGGAGAAATACGAAAAGGAAAGAAAATTTTGCAAAAGGACCCTTGGAATTATGAAAATTACGAGAAATTTTTCGCGGATAAGGAAACTTTGCGAAAAACCCCTTGGATGTTTGAAAAATGCGCGAAAAATTTCCTCAGAACTAAAAATTAGCGCTTTAGCCCTTAAAAATGCGAAATTCCTGAAAATTCATACTCCAGCAGAAAAAGGCCTCAAGAATTCAATTTTTGAATCATTTTGAGCATTTGAAGTATGTTTAACTTTGTTATTATTATTTCTATGCAATTTATATGTTGTATTTACTATTTGATTATCTATGATTGTTTATATTGCTTTTAATCACTGAAAATAGCAGTAAATCTTGATAAATGCATAGAAAATACGGGATCACGAACTAGGAGTTTGAAAAGCATTATTAGAATTTTGCAACCATTTTATGCATATTACCAGCAGTAATCTTATGAACTCTTTGCATTAAAATGTAGATGACTGGCATCACGAACCGGGAGTTCGAAGAGCTGGCCCAACATGATCAGAATTTGTACGAAATTTGTACCAGTCTTCAATTCTATGGTAAGGTAATCACAGATGAGCAAAAGATTGAGAAGACTCTCTCTACTTTTCACCCGAATACAGTACAATCCGCACGCAACCATCATCAAGATGGCTACAAGGAGTATGCTAAATTGATTGACATCATGCAAGTTGCGAAAGCTCAAGATGATGTTCTGAGGAAGAACCACATCTCACAACCACCTAGTAGCAATATTGGCCATGAAGCCAATGCTAGCAACTACAAGGTGAGGAAGTCTCTCACGAAGGAGAGGGGCAAGAAGGGTAAGGTTGTAGGTCACAGCACGTTATTGATGCTATCTAGTCTAAGAAGAAGGGCAAAGGACAGCATGAGATACACCTCGCCATTGTAGGCACATCGGATCCACAACCATTAGTTGCACTCATGGATGTGGACAGCCCAGTAGCAGCCCCCATCACCCTTCCTTTGGACATCGCAGCTGTTGCAGCCGTTGTTGCCTAAGAGGAGAAGATTGCCATGGAGCAAATTCAGGCAGAAGTTTCTACATACTTCGCTGATTCGATCTAGTTCACGTATTGTACTTAGATCTTTTACAGTCACTTGCAGTTTGTAATTGTGATGTAACTTTGAATAATGGTTATAAGCTCTAGGAGAGGATAGCATTAAATTCTCATGATGGGTCCTGCAAGGCTTATTTTCCCGTATTTATAATAGCAAGTTATGTTCTGGTATTTGAAGTATCAGAACGTGTGTGGCATTCTATGGAGAAAGTGTGCTTAGTGTATAGCGGCACAACGAATACCATC
This sequence comes from Phyllostachys edulis, assembly GCA_036346405.1. NCBI lineage: Eukaryota > Viridiplantae > Streptophyta > Magnoliopsida > Poales > Poaceae > Phyllostachys > Phyllostachys edulis. The sequence continues at coordinate 32,552,167 of CM070556.1, forward strand.
TTGAGATAAACAAAAAATTTTCAGTCGATCAGCAAGAATGCTGGTAGTCTTACGACAATCGCGGACAGCGATTCTTGGCAAGGAACTGAAAGGGATCAAAAGAAGATCTGAAAGCGTAAAAGCTCAAAAGTCTAGCAGTGGAGGTTTTATAGCTTCAGATCTATAACTGCAATCGGGAGTTACCCAAAGTTCAACGGACAAGACCTTTTTATCCAATAGACAGAAAAACTCTTCGGTTCCCAAAGCAAGTTCTCAACTTTAAAGTGAACACAGACCACATCGTATATCATGGCATTAAATGAGGGTCTGCCCGATACGACTTCATCAGAAGAAAGTGTTCACACGACCTGTTTATTTAAAGTTCGGGGGCTAGCTGACGAGGATTAAAACCTCTATGTATTATTTTAATACATAATAAAAGAACATACGTCTTCATGGTCGTAACCCCTAAGGCTAACGACCTCACCGGTCGTGAGGATTCCAGAGGTTACATAATGGGTACCCTGGCCGGACAAGGTCCTATGCCTATACTCCGACCAGGTAGCTGCTCGGAAAAGCTATGAACTGGCATCTTTACCGTGTGATGAATGGAATACATGCTGTATATTCCAAGCCACGCGATGTTATATAATCCTAAGATACTGACAACAACCACCATACGGTTGAGTGTCTCACAGACACTTAACCGCAGAGCAGTTGACACATTGTTAGCGGCGCCTCGCTCAACCCGATCGTAACGTTTCACGGGGCGTCTTCTCCGAGTAATGCGCCACCTCTTTGGAAGTTATTTAAGGATGGAGCACAGAAGACAAAAGGGCAGGCAATCGAATCAGGAGCAATCTGAGACAAGCAACATCAGATTAGAGCAACGCAATCAGCCTTAAACTCATGCTTTAAGTCTGATTTTTTAGCATAGCGATCTTCATACTCAGTGTAATCAGGATTAGTCCTTAGTCAGGTCGTAAGCACCCCCTGTAAATCCAGTTCATACTAATAAAGAGCAGTCTCATTATCTCCCAGGATATATCGCGTCATTTTCCTCTTTTATTTCGTAAGATCGGCGATTCGATCGTCGACAAGAACGACTTCTTTCATATGAAACTGGGCTATACTATATTAATATGAAGGCACCTACAGCCTATACTACCCTGAAAACTGTATTTAGAAGCTCTAAACTTTTTTTTCTCTGGCATGATAGATTATGCCACCCAGGTCTTAGGATGATGAGAAATATAATTAACAATTCACAGGGACATGATATCGACGTAAATAATTTCCCGAATCAGAAAGATTTTGTGTGCCACTCATGTGCCACCGGGAAATTAATTACTAGACCTGCTCTGAAAGTGAACGATGAAATCCTTGCATTCTTGGACCATATCCAAGGAGACATTTGCGGTCCTATACAGCCCTTGTTAGGGCCATTTAAGTATTTTATGGTGCTCATTGATGCTTCCTCAAAATGGTCACACGTATGTTTATTGTCTATGAGAAATCACGCTTCTACAAAGCTAATCTCGCAGATAATTAACATTAAGAATAATTTTCCTAATCATCATGTGAAGTCCACCAGAATGGACAACATCGGAGAATTTATTTTGAAGGCATTTGATGATTATTGCATGGCAATGAAAATTAACTATGAGCATTCTGTACCGTATATCCACACCCAGAATGGACTAGCAGATCTTTGAAGAATTGTAATTTACCAACTACATGTTAGGGACACACAGTCCTGCACGCAACAACTCTCATCAATTTTACACTACTAGCATATAACATCCATTCACCTATGCAACTAGTGCAAGGGTCAGCATCGAAAATTCCTCATCTTCGCAGATTTGGTTGTAAGGTTTATGTACCTATACCACCACTACAGCGAACTACAATGAGCCCTCTTCGAAAGTATGGAATATACGTTGGTTATGAGACAACATCCATAATCAGGTATTTGGACCCTATGACTGGAGATTTGCATACTGCCCGATTTGTTGATAGTATATTAGATGATGATAGTTTCCCGTCATTAGGGGGAGGAATCAACCCCTTGATGAAAAATATCGGGAAATAACATGGCAAGCCATGGGAATCCATGCACATGACCCGTGCACTAGTGAAGCAAATAGAGCAGTCCAGAAGACAATTGAAGTCCAGAAGATAAGAGAAGTCCAGAAGATAATTGAAGTCTAGAAGATAATTGATTTGCAAGCATTAGCGAATCAATTGCTTGACCACTTTAGTAATTTGAAGAGCGTGGCCTAGTCGCATGTGCCTACATGCAATGCATCGCAGAGGGTTGAAATACTGATGAAAGTATCCATAATCCCGTCTAAGGCCTCAGAAAAGGACGAGAACTCCAGCTCCTTGAATCCCAAGTAACCGGGGACGCCTGTTGAAAAAGGATAAGAAGGACTTGACACAGCCGATCACCGAAGTTTCCTAGAGCCAGAAGGGGTGCCAGTTGAGACCTAGCACCAGTATGGAACCTTGAAGAAAGGCATACCAGATTTGAACATTCCCACGGAGGGAGACATCAGCATGGATGTGTGCGCACACATCAGAGCTGAAAAACTAAAGAGACTTGCCCCGCAATTAAAAGCGGCGGTGAGCAAGTAGAAGCATTAGAAGTATCGTTCTATGAAGAAATAGCTATAAATTATGTGACCACGAGAGAATCTATGAATAGGACAACAGGCAATGTCGATATTTATTTTTGCAAAAAAAAAATTGCCACAATCATCGATCTTGATCTAGAGCCTGCATCGCTCACTGAATGTAAGAAAAGATCAGTTTGGGAAGATTGGAAGAAGACAATAGAAACTGAATTATTATCTATGAATAAAAGAGAGGTGTTTGGGCCTGTAAGCCGCACGCTTCCCCATGTGCACCCCGTAGGGCATAAGTGAGTACTTGTTTGAAAGAGAAATGAAAACAATGAAGTTGTAAGCAAGGCTCGTTGCACGAGGTTTCACTCAACATCCAGGAGTTGATTATGAGGAAACCTATTCCCCGGTCATGGGCGGAACTACCTTTAGATATTTAATCTCAATAGCAGTAAACTTGAATTTAGAAATGAAATTGATGGATGTGGTAACTGCATACCTTTATGGAAATTTGGATTCGGATATTTATATGAAGATACCTGAATGTATCCCTATTTCGAACCAAGATAGAACAAATAGGAATCTGTACAGCGTGAAACTCAGAAAGTCACTATACGAACTTAAGCAATCAGGCAGGATATGGTATAATCGCTTAAAGCGACTTTCTATGCAAGAAAGGCTACACGAACAATGAGAATAATCCATGTGTATTTATACGATGATCCCCGGATGGATTTTGTATAATCTCAGTGTATGTACATGATCTAAATATCATCGGAACTCTAAAAGGTATTAAGAAAGCAAGCTCTTACCTGGAGTCAGAGTTCGAAATGAAAGATTTGGGTAAAACCAAATATTGCCTAGGCTTGCAGCTTGAGCTTGCCCCTGAAGGGATATTAGTGCATTAATCAACCTACACTCAATAGGTGTTAGAAAGGTTCAGTTTTGAAAAGACATATCCTTCGAATGTGCCAATGGTCGGGAGATTTTTGCAGCAAGACAAGGACCCGTATAGACCTAGAAAAGAGGGGGAGGGAGTCCTAGGACCAGAATTCCCATACTTAAGTGCAATAGAAACACTCATGTATTTAGCAAACTGTACTAGACCGGACATTGCATTTGCCGTGAACCTATTAGCAAGGAATAGTGTAGAACCTACCAAAATGCATTGGTAGGGAATAAAGGACATCTTCCGATACCCACAAGGAAGCAAAGACCTTGGTCTGTTCTATAGAAAGAACCAAAACCTAACTATGAATGGCTATGCAGATGCCGAGTACCTGTCGGGCCCGCATACAGCCAAGTAGCAAACATGCTATGTATTTCTATGTGGTGGGACTGCAATTTCATGGAAATCATCCAAGCAATGTCTTGTATCGATTTTGATGAACCACTCGAAAATAATAGCACTATACGAGGCCTTACGGGAATGTATTTGGCTTCAGCAGATGATTCACCACATCCAGTAGTTGTGTGAATTGAATACCACGCAAACCCCCACTATTATCTATGAAGATAATGCAACTTGTGTTGCACAAGTGCAGATGGGTTATGTGAAGAGTCATCTTACAAAGCATATCAACCCCAAGTTCTTCTATGCTCATGAATTGCAAAAGGTGGACGAAATTAAAGTACTGCATACTAAGCCATGTGAAAATCTTGCAGATTTATTCACTAAGTCACTTCCAGCATCTAGCTTTGAAAGGTGCATATGTGGAATTAGAATGATGAGACTTAGAGAAGTGCATAATTCAGGGAGAGAATCTTCATGAACTCATTATTGAAACTTGATCACGAAGATCGATGTCGAACCCGGAAACGAAGGATCTCGAATTCTCTGTGTTTCATACACTAGTCCAGGATAGCTAGTGTACACAATCGAACAAAAGTGACATCACAATCATTTCACACATTTATTTATTATGAATTAGAGTTTAATACAAAATGGGCCTGAAGCCAAATAAAATAGCACAGCGGAAACATAATAGTAGAGGAACCACACGATGCGCCACAGGCAATCGTTTAGGGACGTAAGCCTAGTCGTCAATGTCCTCACCGTCCTGGTAAAGCTCCTCACCTGAATAAATATTATTCAGCAAGAGTGAGCACAACTTTCGTGCTCGCAAGTTACACCCAATAAAGAATTATGATGCATGCATAAGTGAACAAGTGAGGTTAATAAGATTTATTTTGCATAAAGCAACATTTTCAGTTTAAATACTCATAGTAGTTTCCAAGGCCATTTTAATCTATAACTAAAATCAGATTTTAAATTGACAGTTTTATAGTGGGTAACCTCCATGAATGAATGGTGAAGGATATCCTCCTATCACATGGCTAACCGTCCAATTTTTACCACAAGGATTTACCATCCTAAAATCATTTAATAAAAATGTTTAAAGCCAAAAACAAAGTCTAACTTAGAGTGGCTTTGCTCATCATATCCATAACTGTGGACACGGTTATTCGAATAGTTTTACACTCTGCAGAGGTGGTACAACTTTACCCACAAGAGATAATTTGCTTTTAATGTCGGCCAATACACGCTTCTGAAGGCGTGCGACTAAGCAATTATCACAAGGCCGTTACAATGTCCTACCTTAAAGTATTTATGCCTGCTAAGGTTTCACTTCCATTGGATTAACCATCCTCTGGGAGCCCCCTCTTGCGCTAGATGGGACTACTGTCTAACCGACACCCACACAACAACATGGCACAAATAACAGTAAGATATTACAAATTATTAAGCCTAGTTCTGCCCACACAGAACAGGTGGTAGTATGGTGGAGCTTAGCAAGATGCGGTTCAAAGGCCGGTCCTTAACCGACTTGGGCAACTTCCAAAATAACCCCTGGGCCTCAACCCTACCCGGATTGAGCCCGTGCATAAACCTGCACCCACCAACCATCCATTTCGCCCAAGTCCAAATCTATTTATGATTTTATTTTTCAAGTAAAATCATTTTATAAGCTTTCTATGGTAAAACAATACCATAGACTCAATTTAAAACAAGTTTGAATAATTTGGCTAAAACCTCCCAAATACACAGTTCTGATCTTAAGCATTGGCTAAGCATATAATTATTTTTAATTTTATTTTTTCTAATGGTGACAAGGGAATGATAATACAATAATCAAAATTGGCTATACAAAGGAATTGGAATAACTAAGGATTTAAACAGGGAATTAAAATAGCTGAATAAAATCATGCATGCAATAATAATTTTAAAAAACATAATTAAATAAATTTAAAATATTGGGAACAACATGATCAATGGTATAACTTGCCTTTCTCGAAGTCTTGGTACTCTAAATCCTTAGAAGGGTCGAGCTCTCCGGAGTCGTCGAAATCTATACGCGAAAATACGATAAATTCAACTAAAACTCAAATAAATTCAAAAGACAACTCAAATTAACTCCAAATCAAATAATTATTGTTTAGTTAGCTAGATCTTGAATTTATACGAATTTAGAAATTTGAAACACCTAAATCGGAGTTCGTATGAAGAAATACGAGCTCCTGGAAATTTTGATAGAATTCTGAAAACACTATACACTTTTCGAGTACTGTTCCACGAGCATTGTGCATCGAGTACTGGTCGAACGCTTCGACTGCGCATGGTCGAAAGGAGATTCGGCCACCCGGTCGAAAGAGCTATGACCACTGGTCGAAACGATTTACGACCACACTAGTCGAGAAGCTACGACCACTGGTCGAACCGATTTACGACCACACTGGTCGAAAAGCTACAACCACTGGTCGAAACGATTTACGACCACACTGGTCAAAAATCTATGACCACTAGTCGAAAGGAGCTCGATTCCCAAGGCGGCGGCAGCGGCGTTCGGTACAAGCTCGCCGGCGTTACGCGCCACAGCGAGGCGAGCGTGGGATATCAACATGAAGAGGGTGACACAGTGAACTGGTTGTGCACCTTCACGGCGAGAGGGTGAGCGGAAAAGGTCAACGGAGAGGAAGATGTGCGACAATGAGATACGGTTCAAGGCGTCGATGGCGTTTCAAGGTCGCTCCAGTGGAGATGGTGCGCTCATGAGGTAGACCACGAAATGGCGATCACGATGAAGTAGACGTCGGCGACAGAGCATCAACGTCGATGACGAAATCGGTGGCGCTCGGTTTGACGACGCAGAAGCTTCAGCGGTCGATTTGGTGGAACAAGGGCTCTAGAGACGATATGATTGTGGGGGATAGAATGAGGTGAGAGAGGCGATGCTGGTACCCCTTTTATAGGGCGAAAGGGTAGTCGAAGCGGTGAGAACGTGGTTGAGTGCTTTAAGCCGGCGCGGCAGTGAAGAGGACGTGAGTAAAGGAGAAAGAAACGGGTGTTTGAATGCGTAATGAGGTTGAAGGAGATCGTAGGCATAATGGCACACAACCGCGAGTAGATACGGATGCATTAATGTGGTTTAATCGACCGAGAGAGGCGGCGCTCTGCTTCGACCAGAGAAAGACGAAGACGAAGGTTTGGGATGACAGGTGGGACCGAGTGAGCGAGAGAGAGAGAGAGAGAGAGAAGAGGCGGGTGAGAGAGGTGTGGTGTTTGGACCGTCCGATTTTGATCGGACCGTCCAAACCTTCCTATCTTGATTGGGTCATCCGATTTAGATCGGACGATCCACAAAAGTGGTAGCGGGTGCGCATGGGTTGAGCAGGCCACATGGGGCGCGCGTGCGAGAGAAAAGGATTGGGTCGGAGGAGGTTTTGGCCCAAAGACTGTTCCCGGATTTTTAATTGATTTAGCAATTTAATTAATCTTGTTAATTCAAAAGGGCTTTAGAAAATAGCAAATAAAATCCAAAAATTACGAGAAAATTCACATAAATTCTCTAAGGAGTTTTGGATTTAAATAAAATATTTTCAACTTATATTTGATAGTAGATTTTGCAATTATTTTATTTTGGCTTTGAAATAAATAGGGAAAAGTTTTTAAAATTTCAGAAAATTCCACAAAAATAGTTAAATTTTATTTTCAACTAAAATTTAAAATTTGGGCTATTACAATCGAGTACCCAAAGAATAAATCTTGGATATTAAATAAAATTGGGTGGATTGTACTCTTTTTTCCTTGGTGAGTTTTCCTGAAATTTCTCGGCTAAGGTTTTTAATGAGGCAATTCGTGCAGCACAGCAGAACGTGTATCATATACTCTTTCTCCAAATTTTTCCTACTGGATTTTTATTGAGTTTTGATGAGGCATGAACATGCGACGATGGGTGCCCAAGAGGGAGTGTTGAGAAACCATAGGTTTAACCCAGCAGCCGGCCCATGGGTGGGCGTCCCATCCAAAACCCTAGCAAGAGTTGTAGCATATAAATTGGGGGTACTAGTTATTATAAAAGGCTGATTGCTTGATGAAGGAATAAAGAAGAAGAATACTCCCTACACCTTTGTCTCTCTGTGTGTTCAATCTACTATTTATTCTTACATTACTTGATGTGATTCTATGTTTGTCTACGAGGTGATCGTTCGGACTGAACTCGCTAGCGATGGTTCCTCAACACTTTCAACATTGGTCCCTAGACTGTGCTGTGCTTAGATTTACGTTCGTAACCTTGTTTTAGAGAGGATTTACTCGTTACCACATGTACCTTGAACTGCGAAGTGGAGATATTTAGAGGCTAAAAGTAGAAAAGTTTGCTCAATTAAACTTGTATTTACATGTCTAATCCCCCGTGCCTAGTGATCCACCCTAGACCATACTAGGGTGACCCTAGTTCCCACTTGTGAACCAGGAAAAGCAGGATTGGTGTAACAGCCTCAGCCCTAATAAACAGTAATAAGGTGATGTTCATAGCATCACTGTTCATTTTGGCAAATTAGGCAACATGTTACAATTTATTTTTTCCAAATTTCTAATTACAAACTCTAACTTGATCAAAACTTCAAAAGGAAATACCACTCAATGTTGGTATTAAGACTGGGAGATATTTTATTTAAAAGCCAGATGAATTATTTTGGCCAAAAATAATTTTTGTTGAATTTTTAAAAATTATTTGATTTTCAGAAAAATAATTGTTTTTAAATAAAACCTATTCGGTCTAAATGAATTATTTATGTATTTATAAAGAAGAAACAGTGGTTTAAAAATTTATTTGGGGAATATATCATCCCAGTAGCAATTCTGCAAAATTTCCTGATTTTACAAATTTATTTGATATTTTTAAAGGCCCGGTCAAACCTTTTGAAAGTTTAAACTGGGCTGGTCAACCCTCTCGGTCTAAACTCAAACCAGGCACTGTAGCGACTCGGCCCCAAACCCACTGATCCAACCCGGAGCGACTTGGTCCAACCCTGTCACGTTCGCTCGCGCGGCCTCAGACTCCCAGCGAATCTAGGCCGTCGAATTCCTCACGAACGGCCCAGATCTATTGGGCCGTTCGGACCACTCCAAACCACCCTCCAATTTTGGCCATTGGATCTAAAACGTGCGGCGCGATCTCCAGGCAAAGCCATCCCTAAATGGCCGAAATTGAAAAGCATCTGGGCCGTTGAATTCTCAACGTGTGGCCCTGATCTTTTGGGCCGTTCGGACCGTCCGAACCTCCCGTCATTCCTGGCCGTTGATGTGAGAATTAACGGTGATCCCCTTTTTGGACCGAAACTCACCAGCGTGCCTTAGATCTTGGGCCGTTGAAGCAAAATCGAACGGCTCTTATGGGTTGTGCTGTTCGGACCACCCGGAGCTCCCCTCCATCTTAGCCGTCCATTGGAATCGTGACGGCCCTATTATATCTGGGTTCGGTGTTGTTTGCCACGCGATCGCAGCCCACTCTTTTTCGATCGAGCGGTGGTTGTACCTCGAGGTCGGGTGCGTCTTTGTGCATGGTGGGGATCGCCAGGACCCGCGTGTCAGTGGCAGTTCTTTGCTCCCCCCCTCTTGCTGCACGCCATCGACGCTATTCTCGCCGGAGCGGTGGTCAAGCACAGTGAAAATAAGAATATTCCCTTGATATTTATCCTTAGTGCCACTTCATTAGCTCTAGAAATTTCTCGTTTGCTCTAGTGGCTCCAACACTATATAAACCCTACTGACTTAGCTGCTGCCATTGTTGACCTAGAGGAGCTCTCTAGCTTTGTCTCCCTTCCCAGTGAAGCCTTCTTGTTCTCACCCTTGTTCAACTTTGGAGCATGCCTGAATCTCATGCTAATATGATTTTGGGCATCTTTTGTAGGGTTGAACTTAGGGTTTTTCTCGGTCAACTTGAGCTAGTGGAACACCACCTTAGTGGAAATCTCATACTGGTGAGTAGAGTCCATTCTTGCCTGTCCAGGATGTATATGGTGGTCTTAAAGCCTAAGCTCCATCACTTTCTTTTGGTCAGCCTAAAGAAAAGGACATTGGATCTTTCCTGTTGACCAAGAACTTGATCTTTTCTTCTCTAACCCTAACTGGTAAGTTTAGACCTTGCCTCCTGTTAGCCTAAGCTCTCTAAGAACATCACTAACTCTCATGCATCATTCACTTGCTCATGTGATGTTCCAAACTTCTTAAACTGAAAAGTTGTTTTTATAACTTTTCGGTCTTTCATATCGTTTTCAAAACTTAAGATTTCTCTTACCAGTGTATCATCTTATCTAAGTTCTAGGGAAACCCTAGCAGCAGCCGTGATCTTTCTTCAAAGTCTTATGGTCACCAGTTCATTTATTATTGCAATTCCCCTTTGTTAGTTATTGTCGGCCCAACCGACAAAAGGCTCACTTTTCTCTTTCTTTCTGTAACCGGGCAGTTAAGGTTTGCATGGTTGGGTTGTGGTATTAATCACCCTCCAGATAGCCTTAATTTCCATTTAGGGTCTTCATTTTGTGTATTTCTTCTAAATAGCCGAAATCTGGAACGGGATCCTTTGCTGTTTTGATCAAACCGACAAAAGTTCACTTTTTCTTTTTCTTTCTTTAAACCGTGCGGTTAGGTATAACACTAATGGGTGATGATATTAATTACCTCCTAGGTATCTCTAACTCCACTTTTAAACTCTGGTCTTGTGTAGTTTTTCCAAGCCAACCGAAAATGGTAAGAGGCTTCTTACTGTTTTTGTTGTAGAGCAAACCGACAACACCTACAGCAAGAGCCCACTCTATTAAATTGCTATTAATAGGTATTAAATGCCCAGTTAAGTCATGACACTGGTATAAATACACTTAGCTCCAGCACCATATTTCATTTATATGATCTTTGGCTAGGCCAGTAATTTATTTACTAGTTGCCCTGTTCCAGTTTCAAACATCTGACACTGTAGCTCAAATCCAAACTTTAAACTGTGGTAAATAGTATTAATAAAGATTAGTTATAGTTTACTATTCTTAATTAAATTATTATACCTAGCATGTTGCTAATGATGCAATTATCCTTTGACCATGCATTCTTTCTATGCATATTGTTCTCTATTTCTTTTCCCGGGTTCATTGGATTTTATTTTCTTTTAGATACTGGTTCTTCTGAGATTACCGAGTCTTTTGTTGAGCAACAAGAACCTGAGCAAGAGGTTATATATTACTACCAAGGCAAGCTACCTCTCTGCACCATATTGATCCTACTCTTTTGAGCTGTAGAATTACAAAATACGGTGATAAGCTGTTGCATGCTAATTCCTTAAAAATTTACTTATGACATGTGTAGTATCTAATTCGACCTATAACTTGTGGCTTACCTTAAATGTGATCATACACTCAACCTAAGGTAGTTTGTGGTATTATAATAATTGGTTTTAACTTTTGCTTAGCCATGCAAATCCATAGAACGGTAGTGTTTGGCAAGCTTATCTTGTCAAACCTGGGAACAACAAATAAATTTTATTTATTTTGATTTCTTGATCAGTTTATCTAAATCTAAAATGACTCTAAATCTTGTTGCTAAGCTTATTTCAAATTTGGACAAGTGGATGCTAGTGATGGTGCCTTGTGCACGAGAATTGGGAAATGTGGATGTCTTGTCTGAATTGATTAAGGACTAAACTCTGACAATCTAATTCAAGCCCCAACGTACTTCCACACGCGGTGTATGGGCACTGTTTGGTTAAGTAAAGGGTTAATGCTATTGAGTTGGAAACAGGAGAGTAAGGACATGTGTATTGATTTCATATGGCATAGATGCTTAGGTCTTCGGGCCGTGTCATATGCCATGTGGAGTTTATATCGATATCAGATGTTCTTAGAAGGGTGAGGGCGTAGATGTGTTCCATCACATGTTCGCATTTAATTGATTGGGTCGGCATTCCCGGCACAACATGTGGGCCCCGGTTGAATAGATGTTATCAGTCATTGTTTAAGCGGGATTAGTTGCACATGGGTATTCCAACTCAATAGTGTTAACTTGTTGAAAAATACCAAATCTTAGTCTCCCCGGCCGGCACACCACACTACTACAAAACAGGCTATAGTAGACGCCCCATCACAGACGGTTCCTTTGGAACCGCTCGTATTGGGTCTATCGAACTTCTGTGTTGGCGGCCGCCACTTGCCGCTTCTCGAGGCCTATCACAGACGGTTCTTATTTAGAATCGTCTGTGATAGTCATTTATCACAGACGGTTCATTAATAGAACCGTCTGTGAATTATCACAGACGGTTCTATTCACAAACCGTCTGTGATAATCCAACCAATCACGAGCGGTTCTCAATAAGAACCGCTCGTGATAGTATACGACGGTTCTAACTAAGAACCGTTTGTGATATCTCGCTTCTCTCGCCGCCTTTGCCGCGCCTCCGCCTTGCCGCCTGGAGGTTGTGTCCGAGCGGTTCTTTAATAGAGCTGCAGGAATGATCCTGACGGTTCTATTAAAGAACCGCTGCGTGATAAATGCTATCCTGACGGTTCTTAACAAGAACCGTCTCTGATTGTTGGGCGGGAAACGAAAATTTGAACATAATGGGCGGGCTGCCGAAACTCGCTTTATATAACCTCCATCTCCTCCTCTGCGGTCTCTCCTCCTCCATCTCCTCCTCTGCCATTTCTCCTCCTTTGCCATTTCTCCTCCTCACACCTTGCGCCCCGGCCTCCGCCGAGCTTGTCGCCCGCGGCCTCCGCCGAGCTTGTCGCCCGCGGCCTCCTCCAACTCGTCCCGGCCTCATCGTCACCGGCCTCATCCGAACCATCACCCCCGGCCTCCTCCACCTCGCCCCGACCTCGTCGTCACTGGCCTCCCACGACCTCGTCGCCTTCGGCCTCCTCCACTGTCGCCCAGTCTCCCACGACCTCTCTCTCTACTCCCTCTTTGCTTTGTGATGTGGATTCTTGAGTTGATGCTCTTGTGATGTGGGTGATGCTCTTTGTGATGTGTGTAGTTCATGTTGAGTTGTTTGGTTTGGGCAAAAATATGGATGGTAGATCGCGCACCGTTCGGTAAAATCATCATAACTTTTGCATACGAACTCCGATTGCGACGTTCTTTGGCTTGTTGGAAAGCTAACGAAAAGCTCGGCGAGGTCTTGAAAAAGTGAAAACCCCAAAAAAGGTCGTTTAGGGCCTCTAAACAGCCTCCAAGTTTTAGCGACCGTTTTCGGTTTTTTTTTTGAAAAAGGCTATCACAGAGCGGTTCTAAACAAGAACCGTCTATGAAACTCATCATAAGCGGTTACGAACAAGAACCGCTGCGTGATATTAGCCTTCACTGATGGTTTTAATGAAAACCGTCAGTGATATTCTCGATCACTGAGCGGTTTTTGATGAAAACCGCTCGTGATAATAGCCTTCCTGCACGGTTTCAACAAAAACCGCTGCGTGATAGTGCGTATCACGAGGCGGTTTTGAACCGTCTGTGATAACTGCCTGTTATCACAGACCAACAAATATAGACGGTTCGGAAACCGTCTGTGATGAGGCTTCCTGTAGTAGTGCCAAAGGCAGTGTGCTATTATTCCGGAGGCTTACGGGCTAACTAAGTCGTGTGGGTAAAGATGTACACCCCTGCAGGGTTAAAACTATTCAAATAGCCGTGTCCACGGTTACGGACGATACTTGAATTGGTGTCACCTGTATAGATTTTGTTCTAAGTTTGGTTTGGGAATTATTTCGACATGATGGTTGTCATGCACGGTTAATTGTGAGCTATGACTTACTATTGCTACTGTTTATGTTTATGATTCCAATTACTCACTGTTTTGGTCCAAACTGGTTTATTAAACTTGCCTTGTCAAAACTTAGCAACTGTAGGTTAAGATGTATCGCTTTCTGCAAATTGAACCATTATAATCCTTCTATTGTTGACTTTATGCATGTAAAATTTCTATTCCTTTGTATAGGGTCTATCAAACACTTTCTTTTATTAGTTTGTGTAAGTCTTGCTGAGTACCTTCCGTACTCAAGGTTTATGACCTCTTGTTGCAGGTGAAGATGGTTATCTTTATGAGATGCCCGTTAGCGCCGATCTGGGTGACGCTAACGAGTAATGCTAGTTTAGTCTCCGCGCATTAGCCTGCGGGATGGGGCCATTGGTGGTTTTGGGTTGTTTCTTTTGCTTCCGCTGTTGAAATTTTTGGTGATGACCAAAGTCATACGCTATCAGAGCAAATTCGAGTTCTTTGTAGCAACCTAACCCAAACTTGTAATCTGTAATGTATAATTATGTGAATGTATGACTTGTGTGTGGATGATGCCATGTTGTTTAAGGATGTATGCGCAATAGTCACTAATCTTGGGAACTATTGCATGACATATATCCGGGAACCTGAATGTTGGAATTGTTACTTGTTATCATTATGCTTCTAGTATGATTTTTAATAAAGGAATTGCACTGTTCCTTAATTAAGAATTATGCTACCAGTATAATTTTAATTCGGCACATTCCAATATTTGAGGGTCTTACAATTGGCAAGACACGGTCGCGATAGCTGGCGGCGGAAGTTTGGCAAGCGGTAGACCAGCAAAGTCGGAAAGGGTGTGGGTCATCGCGGCTAGGAAGGAGGGCAAGGGCGAAAGGCGACATGTCTTTAAATTAAAACCCTATGTATAAAAAACTTTGCACGTCAAAATACTCTATTTAAAAAACTTTGCACGTATTACGAGGAAGACATACATGTACACGAGTGTGCCTCCTAGCACATGTCTAGACAAACGGAGGTTGGATATAAATCCATGACCTCGTAAAATTCCTACTGAAACACACTCGCACGTGCATAATAGATGGGCATCAGGATTTGAACCCTGGTGGGTGGAGTAGTACGTCTACAACTCCACCACTATCAAGAGATGGTTCCCATCAAAAGTAAGTATTTACGCTAAAACAAACAAGAATAGGTAAGACTTCAGTAGAAGTAAATCTTTGTTTTTCATAAAAACAATGTTGTTTCATAAACATATTTTTTATTTTAAAAACTCTAAATCTCTACTCATAGGAGTTTGTCTGTTTCGCCACCCATAGTCCACGTGTCTCCTTCCCTCTACGTCGACGGTTGGGAATTTTTTTTAAATGATATTCTTTTAAAAGAAAATTACAAAAATATATACTCGCCCTAAAAAATTACAAAAATGAGTCCCTGTCGCCAGTTGAACTGGCAACAGGAACCTATCGCTAGATAGGGACCCTGAGCGCACCTGTCGCCGGTCCAACTACCTATTGCTAGTTGAACTGGCGATGTAAAATCAATCTTCTGTCGCTGCTCAAGCTGGCGATAGGTTCTGCCGCCCGATTCAAGCTGGCGACAGTATGCCATGTATAAAAACCGAGAAAAATCACTCCAATCCTCATTTTAATTCCAGAAAAAAACAGAAGAGAGAAGGAGAGGAAGAGAAAAAGAGGTAGCGAAGCTCTACTGGTTCGTCGTGGAGGAGAAAAATTGACAGAGTAGCAGATCCAGTAGGCCGGCCATCTTGCAGGTATATTTTTTTGCAACCTTGTAGATTATGTCAAATTATATATAATAGCGACATAGAATTAAGTAGAATAACCAGTAGAGTTAAGTAGAATAGCGATATAGAATTAATTAGAATAGTGACATAGAATTAAGTAGAATAGTTAGTAGAATTAAGTACATAGAATATCGACATAGAATTAAGTAGAATAGCGACTAGAATCAAGTAGAATAGCGACATAGAATTAAGTAGAATAGATAATTCTAGTGAAATTATGTAATACATTATTTTTTTACAACATTGTACATTATGTCAAATTATGTAGAATAGCAACATAGAATTAAGTAGAATAGCAAGTAGAATTAAGTAGAATAGTTTGTAGAATTAAGTAGAATAGCGAGTAGAATCAAGTAGAATAGCGACATAGAATCAAGTAGAATAGCGACTAGAATCAAGTACAATAGCGACATAAAATTAAGTAGAATAGCGACATAGTATAGTTCGTCGTAGAACATGTTTTGTCCTCTTTGTAATGTATACACTTAATTTGTAGATATGGCGGACGGAGGTCAGTATGAGTTGCTTGACCTGGTGATTGATGCACATCACCGTAGTCGTCTCAGTACCGTGCTCCCCCAAGAGGGTGAGGCGCCGATTGAGCTTGGCGTGTTTTCGGTTGCGCGCGTCTATCGGGGCATGGAGGCTACACGCAGACTGGATTCCGAGGTACGTATAGTTATGACCTTAGTACACTCAATCGCGGTATGACTACTTTGCGTGCATTCACGTTTGTTCTTAATCGTTTCGACGTAGGTTGAGAGCAGCAGGCCTCCTTCCACTAGCGAGGATGGAGGAGGTGACTTTTGAGGACGACCAGGACTGTAGTGCTGGTCGTACGTCTAGGCGTTTTCCCTACGACCGGGCGCTGCTGACGGCGCTGGTTGACCGATGGAGGCCAAAGACGCACACGTTCCACCTTCCGTGCAGGGAGATGGCGTCGACGCTGCAGGACGTGAGCTATCTGCTCGGGTTGCCATGCGCAGGCTCCCCCCTGGCGGCGTACGACATCTCATCCACGTGGCGCACGGACCTCCTAGCGAGGTTCCACGATGTGCTGCCGCCGGGCAGCGGCTACACCGAGTTCAGCAGCCCGCACGGGTCGACGTTGAGGTGGATCTGCCAGTTCTACGTAAGTATTTGTAACTATTGTCATCTCGCTAAAATTCGTATGTGAACCTCGCTGACGTGTACATGTCTTCTTATAGCCCGAGCGTTTGGCGCCAGACGCAGGAGACGTCGCTGTCAGGAGGCACTTCGAGGCCTACCTGCTATGGTTGTTCAGGTGGGTCATGTTTCTGGGGTCCCACGGCGACAGCGTCGACAAGCACTACATCCGGTACGCACGTGAGGTGGCCGACTTGCCGATTGAAGAGATCCCCTCGTACGCCTGGGGTTCGGCCGTATTGTGCGCGACGTACCGCGCACTATGCAACGCGTGCCACCATGTCCAGGACAACTCCATCCTCTCGGGATGCCCACTACTTCTGCAGCTGTGGTCCTTCGAGCGCTTCCAGATCGGACGACCACAGCTGGACTTGAGAGTGTACACGATCAACTTGTACGTTGCGGCCGACGAGGTGGACCGGCCAACCAAGGGCACGGTTTGGTGCCACCGACGGGTAAGTTTTATGATCATTTGTTATTTTTCCTATTGTAATCACAATTTTGTGTGCTAAGTTTGCGGTGTTCTATTGCACAGGTCACGTTCACGCCGATCACTTCGCAGGGGTCCTACCCCAAGTATATCGCGATGTTCGATCAGCTGACCGAAGACCGCGTCATCTGGACACCGTACACTACGGAGAGGCTTTTGCAGCGGGCGCCCAATGGACTGTCGCTCCTGTGCTCACGAGACTACGAGTACTGGTACACGCGGAGGCCCTTGGTACATGATGTCTTCGTGGAGGAGTACCAGGTGCAGCGGGTCCTGCGCCAGTTCGGTCTACGACAGGAGATCCCAGCTCCTTGTGGGGATACGGTGCACAAGACGCCCACGCCAGAAGTTCACATCTTTACTTCTTTCACACAATGTAATTATGTGCTGACCAAATAATTGTGTTGCTGTCCACAAGTACACTAGGAAGGGAGTACGTGGCACGATGTCTTGGTTGGATAGGATGAGGCCTTGGGTCGAGGCTTGGAGTCACGCGCTCGACGATATCATCCAGTGTGGGGAGGATCCCTACAACTTCGAGACGTACACGGATTACATGGTTTGGTACTACACGTGCGAGCACCACCTCGTAAGCGTTTCTTTCGCGCGCATCGATTTTCCTCTCCCAACGTTGAATTCCTTAAATTTTAACTTCATCCCCATGTAATGGCGGCCGAGATCTTGCCGCCACTTCTTCCAAATGGATCGACGGCCGGAGATGTACGACGAAGCATTCATCCGGCAGAAGTACATGCTAAACTACTCGGTGCGGGCCGAGAACTTTGTGCGGTGAAAACCTTACGTACCGGACCCTGTTGAGGAGGCACCGAAGGAGCCCAGTACTCGCTCGAACATGGACAACTTTGACATACCAGCCCGACTTGGACAGTGCCACGAGAAGGGCAAGGGAAAGGCTCGGCGGCCGAGCTGCCGCCACAACAGATCTGTCGCCGGCGTCGAATCCGTGACGACGACGTTAGTTATGAAAAATTTACATCCTTTTTACGATTTTCACTATACAGTGCACTTACATCATTGAATCGTAGGACATGGACGACTTCGACATACCAGCCCGACGTGGACAGTCCCGCGACAAGGGCAAGGGAAAGGCTCATGCGGCTGAGCCCGGCCGCCACAGCGTATCTGGTCGCCCGGGCGTAATCCGTATCGACGACGTGAGTATTGAAGAATTTACATCCTTCTTATGATTTTCACTATACGGTGCACTTACATCATGGAATCGCAGGACATGGACGACTTCGACACACCAGCCAGACGTGGAGAGTATGGCGACAAGGGGAAGGGGAAGGCTCCTTCGACCGAGACCAGCCGACGTCGTTAAATAGGATACTCTTCGTCAAATTATCAGTTTGTCGTGCATGATCTGTATTGTACGATAGGTCATTCCGTAGTAGTCCCCCGTCCTACCTGCCATGTTTTTTACTATCCCCTAAAGGCATGTATACTTACATGGTCCAAATGCTTCTGTCGTAGTGTACCATAGTAGTAGCGAGGATGACTAAAGCAATTAGCCGAACCATCATGACATGTGACTACGTAACGGCTTCGTCGCGGACTCTAATGTAGTTCCGGTTCCGTGTCTCCGCTAAGCCATCAAAGCAAGCCTATATTGCAAGTATGCCTCTTCTACTGGAATCACAACGAGTGTTCTCAGCCCCTTGCGAGTTTGCTTGGACGACATTCTCAAGGTTATACCTCGTCTGATATGCTTATTAATCATCCTTTCTCTGAACGAATAAAATTATACAAAAATTACAAAAGCAACAACACTATGATGGGAGGCTTATCAATCATCCTTTCTCTGAATGAATATCACTTACCTTTCTACTTACCCTGACCCTCGCTAGGTTTTTAGATCGACGTGATAACACTCTACGTCTTTCTTTGCAGAGTCATGTTTTTTCATTCTGAAAAGCTGGCGAGGCAGTCAGGGTTGTCACTGCACAAAGCTGTCCCGTCTTGTCTTGTCACTGCACAAGGCTGTCTTCTTTGGCCTTGTCTCTGCGCAAAGCTGCACCGTGTGGTCTTGTCACTGCGCAAAAGCTGCTCCGTCCGGTCTTGTCACTGCGCAAGGCTGTCTCCTTTGGCCTTGTCACTGCGCAAAGTTGCCACGTCCTATCTTGTCACTGCGCAAGGCTGTCTCTTTTGGTGTTGTCACTACGCAAAGCTGCCCCGTTTGGTCTTATCTCTACGTAAAGGAGACAGGCCCGTCAGGTCTTGTCGTCTACAACCTAACACATTACCCCGTTAGGTCTTGGCCTCTCCCGCGAGCTATAAAATGTGCGCCCTACGCTCCGGAAGACCACTCGATCCTTCAAACCGTAGGAAGAAGAACCTTCTCCATCATACACTAACATACCATGGCAGACGCCTAGGGACCAGTCCAACTGGGGTCGCCGAAGCAAGACCTTCTCCTGAAAAGGAGGGAGGACTTCGGCCCTAACTACCGGTTGATGCCGAACAAGCGTGCTCAACCTAAGTGGCCGAAATGAGAACACGGGGAGGACGCTATCGTGCAGGTCATAGACGGCCCTTTCGATGGCGGACAGTGTTTCTTCCGATACCTATACTCTGGGGTAAATAGTTTTGTTCATGTTACTGCTAATACATCCTCCATACTAACCATCCCTTGCAGCAGATAGCGAAATGCAACTTTACCCGCTGGATCGATCCTCCCCATGAATGACATGTTGCGATGCATGTGGATATATTGTGGAACCGAATATTTGATTTGGAGGCGCAAATTGATGATCTCAAGGTGCAAAATGATGACCTCCGCCAACAGATGCAACGCGAGAGGGGCAACGAAGAGGTCGTGAACATAGGAAGTTTCTATGATCCCACATGCTGCTGCGCCAACCCTAGCTGCATATATGCGTGCCACTACAACGACGTCCAGCCACATCCGAGGTGCCCGACTGGAGAACACTCTATGTGGGTAGCGCGAGGCACCTTTCCATACTAGTTCTCGGAAGGTCTAATTTATTTCCATTCAAAAAAGACGCATATGTATCGTAGAAGTACTTCGGTTTGTTGCATCGTGTATGATGTTGTTTGTTACGCACGTAACCAAACCCTATGTGCCATGTTATTCCCAGCTTCGTTATAAAGTGTTTTTAAATTTGCAACTTCAAATCTCCTCGTCTTTGCGCATTCCATTCTTTCGTGTTATTCGCATCATCGTAATATCACTTAGCTTCCTACTTACGAATCATTAATACCTCAATCGTCCTCGTAAAATTCTACAGAAATTCACCGCACTAGAACAACATATGATGATCATAAAATGTTATTGCGAGACTAATAGATTTTGTACCGTTAAAAATTTAGGAAAATCACAAGTACGTAAAGTAGACTTGCAAACTAGGGTAGGAGGAGTAGGGTGAGAGGAATCTGTCGCCAGTTCAACTGGCGATAGGTAGTTGGACCGGCGACAGGTGCGCTCAGGGTCCCTATCGCTAGTTGTTCCTGTCGCCAGTTCAACTGGTGACAGGGACTCATTTTTGTAATTTTTTTAGGGCGACTATATATTTTTATAATTTTCTTTTAAAAAAATATTATTTAAAAAAAAAATTCGACGGATGGGTGTAGTTGACCAATCTTTCCTCGTAGCATGTGCACCGTCCACCCTCCCACATTCTCTTGGCAATTGCTCCCAAGATGCTTGGAGCATAAACCTTGCCCACTTGTTCCTACTTCCTATCTACTTCTCTCTGCCTCCTCCTATTGTGTGTTACTAGGTACCTGTGCGCGCTTTAGCGCGCTCATTGTATAATCTATCGGGATACGAACGAAGATTGAAATTAGGATAATGATGGAGGTGTGGCTAATTCGAAGATAAAAAAGACAGATGTTATTAAACTGTAAGTAAGAACAAATTGTAAATAAATTGAGTGTGGTGTAATGGTGTAGTATCTATGTATCACGTAGCGGATTTACTGCATCGGAGAAGTAAAAGTGGTATATATCATTCTGAAATATAGGCATATGTAGGTAAATGTTGAACATGTAATAAGTTTGTCTAGGAAGGGAAAAAGGTATGTAAGACTATAGTACTCGGGATACACATAGGCTCATTCATTTGAATAGAATACTGAGCATCATCTAATGTATAAATTGAAATAAGCAGCAACAAAATAAAACCACTTATAAAGAAGGAACTTTAAGAACTACAGATTATTTGTTGACGGATAGCATAAGCGTAACTAATTAGGCAAAAGAGAACGCGTGCATCTGAGTTGCAAAGTGGGTGAATAACTATATATATTTATAACTAAAGCTCATGTGCTATATTACAATGATACACAAACCATTTAGCACTGGGTGAATAAGAACCTCAAGTCTTTGAGTTACCACCATTTGATAAATGTTTTGTACAGTGTACAGATCATTAAATTCAACCAAGCTTCCTTCTACCATGACTTTTGTCCTATATAGCTATATCCAATTATCATATCAAATTGCTAAACAGATAAACCAGCAGCAACATAGTTAGCTTTTCGAACTTAGGTTAAATCTGATTCTTATGTACACATGTCCTTTTCTTCTGATCATTTGGTCATCTCTCTAAAATTTAATGAAAAAAATGGTGTCTTTGTTAGGGAGAGAATCTTAACCGCATAAATCTTTAGTCCAAGTAGGATAATACTGCTTTAATCAAATCTAAAACATATTCGTCCAGCAACCCTGCTATATGTCGTAGACAGAGTCACATCCATGGCCATCGTGGCCCGCAACCCCTAAAGGCGATGTTCCCGTTGCCATTACCTACAACCAAGAAAGCTCTTAAATTCACAATACATGAACGCAAATAAAAGCCTATATTAGTTTATGTGTTTTGTAGAGTATAATGAACATTTTTGAAAGAATCTGGGTTGGATAAAGAATTACCAGGACGTTAGATTCTACAGGGCCAATTTTAGTAGACTAAAATCAACATCAAAATTTTTAAAAGGCACGGTTGGATACAACACTTACAAGCGATCCAGACTACAGACAAAATGAAACAAGCAAAATCTGTTGGACTTTCACCTTAACTACTGTGTACTGCAAATGGAGTTCTCGCAAAGAAGAGACCTTACACAAATTCTCTAGAGATGTTAACAAATATTTATAAGGACACAATCACATTATGAGTCAGGAAGAGGACAAAAAGGCAAAAAAAAATATATCTTTAGAACCATATCAGAAATACACATACACACACACACACACACACACACACACACCTTCAATACGTACATTTGTGCACATGAGTCAAGATCCATATTGGTAATGTACTTCCAAGTGATGTGCTACATCCTTTCAGCATCAAAACAATGTCTAATTAACTTTATTTGAATACATGCAAAAGGTAGTTTTCAAGACATTTGAACTGTGTTTGAAAGTCGATTCATGTTTATTTGTTTACTACCACCAACAAGTCTATCATAATGTGCACCTAGGAACAAACCTGATTTAGCCTTTTAGGTAGGACTACCAACTATACAGCCTTGTCTAGCATATGCAACATAATGGTAGTTAGAAAACCACACTTGTTCTTGTTTGTCAACTCTACAAAAAAAGTCATAGTCTGAGTTCATTGTTAAAAGATTTGGGAGCGATGCCAAAGCAATAAACCTGCCTCCTCTGAAAAAGATCATATACCTGTTTGCTGGAACAATCAGGCTATCTCTTTATCTCCCATGTAAGGCTAACAAGTGCCATTAGCATTGCTAGATAGTGGTGGTATATCCTCCTGAAAATGTAGTAGGGCATTATGATAAAAAGACCATGCTTTGTAAAAGAAATTGATTTTGCAAGATTGACAGAACAAACTAAACATGGGCTCTACGCAACAAAATTAAGAGATGTGTTGATGCTAGATCTTTCAAATACCAACAAACTGACCAACAATTGAAAAAATTTGAGCACACTTGACTGCCCAATGGGCATGCGTAAAAAAATGGGCATCTGCAATCAATTGCATCTAAATTTGTGAAAAATCTTGAATCCAAGCCCTATGTGGTTATAGATTTAAATTTGAAAATCTATGGAGTGTCAATCTATCAATTACTATTGTATTTTCCCAAATAATATTGCACATTGAGTTAATATAGATGACTAGAAAAAAGGAGTATAATTGAAGCAAAAAAGGATGATGGTCTATTTTGGATAAAGTTTCAATCGAAAATTTCTAGTACAATATTATGCTGCAAAGCTCAGCGGTTGAGAGAACAAAACTGAATGAACTAAAAAGAACATGTAGATGCTGTAGTCAGATCTTGGATGACAGAAAAAAGAAGAAGCACTACAAATCTCTGCTGCCCTGGTCCCAACTCCCAACTAAGTATCATCTTTCATTAGAAACCTATGCATTGTAATCCTAGTTAATGACCTAGTGCAGAATTGAATCAAGAGGAACCCAATGGTCACAACTTGTAGCCCTCGCAATGAAATGCAAATCCGCAAAGATCATCTCATATCAAGCTTTTACCGCATGGATTGGTCGCTTCCCCCTTCACCTTGAGCAGTCCACCTCCTCTACCTTCTCTGGAGAAATCGATTTGGGGTAAAATGAGTAGAGATGGGTGGGGTGGGCGGAGGGTGTAACACCCCGGCCCAACACTGAGCCCGGAATGCCACCAAACTACCCTAACTACTAATTTTAATGATAATTATCACTAAATTACAGCAAGCATAACAAAGATGAAACTCGTACACGGGTCACAATAACACAAGTATAACTATAAATAAATCATGGTTATTTAACTCATAAGAACATGGCAAGGTAATAAACACAAATCGATGTAAAAACTTATCCAAGCAAGCCTATTACTAGAATAATAAATTCCAACCTATTTTATAAGACTAGCCAATACTATCATGTCTTAGCTATAAATCATCGATTGATAAAGTGAGTTCTCATAACCAATGGACCAAGTAAACATGTATATGATGTGGGTTCAAGTGTACTAGCCATTCCCAAGCGAAGCGTCGTAAACGATCACCTAAAAACAACAGTAGAGCAAAGGTGAGTCCACGACTCAACAAGCACAATAGTAAGCAATGCACAATGCTTAATCCGCAGTACACAACATCATTATTAACATTAGTTGTTATCTTTTCTTTATTCTCATGCTCAATCATTCAATTCTCTTTCTTTATTCACATACTCAATCATCAACTACTTTTCATTCCATGCATCTCTATACTACATGTCCACATGCACTTCTTTTGCGTATACTGGTGTAGAATGAGTGTTCACCCGTCGATGACACACCCTCAAGCTCGTCCTCCTCAAGCATCGGGGACCTCCTCCACTCCCATGGAGTTGTGATCAACATGAGCACATTCTCATATGCAGTGATGCTTATGAATGCACAATTATTCATGGTTTCATCAGCATTACCATTGTCCAACAATATCATATCCAACAATAAGGAATAAGTAATGACCATTAACATTACTTACAATTAAATAAGTAAAAGCACATCAATATAATGGTAATAAATGGTAAAGCATATAGCGATCAATCAAAGACCATTGTCTACCATGCACTTGCCTCTTATCCTTGTGACGCTGGAGAGCGAAACGGTGGCAACGGACACGAGACCACACTCCCTGGACAAACAATCCAAAACACATATCAAAATCATACATTACAACTCCAACACTTTATTCCGACTGTGATCGCACGCCTACACCAAACCGACACTTTTACCGCGAAACTACCAAACACACTACCCGCTGTCCCAGCACTAAAATTATCATAACTTTTGTTCTACTCACCCAAAATTATGTTCTTCGTCTCTATGGAACACTTAAGAAATTATCTACACTTTTCATGTAGAGCAAATAAACTAATTAACTCATTTACTATTTTTAATTTACAGATTAACACGTGCTGCCAAAAGACGACAGAACCTTCGGACAGCAAGCTTACAAAATCCATAACTCGCAATCTAATCATCCAATCAACATGATTAAATATTCTATGGAAAGCTACCAAAATTCTCTACAATTATCTAGTAGATGACATCCTCAAATCACGTCCTTACGGTACCCGAAATAATAGTACAACAAAATAGCAGAATACCGATTTACTAAACGATTTCTACAAAATTGAACCACCACTAAACTAAGGACTCCTAGAGGGTTTCAGATCATTACCCTTGGAGATCAAGACGTCGAACACGAATTTTCCCGCGAGTTCCTCCTCTTCTTCTTCCTGTTCTCTTCCCTTCTTATCCCTTCTTCTTGCTCCTATTGTCAACCTTGCGGCATCACCACATAGAATCCCATCAGCACCTCAAGCCACAGCATGCAATCCTTGTCTTAATCTCTCCCTTTCTCTCTCCAGCATGTATGCATGCATGCAACTACATGCAGGACTGGCAGGCAGCAAACAAGGACTAGGGGACAAGCGCAGGAAGCAGCCGGCCATGTAGGGACTTGGCGCATGAATGCATTGGTAGCATAGCAGCCTGCAGCAGTGGAGAAAAGCTGTTTGGCAGCATGCATGGATAGCAGCCTGGAATGGTGCTGCGTAGGGGACAAGTAGGAGAGGGCTAAGGGCTGGCGACGGCTGGGAGGAGGGAGAGAGATGGAGCTAGGGTTGCAGCCTCCCATCTCTCCTTGTGTGGGTGGCCGGCTCTCCTTGGGCCATGGGTTGATGGCCCATTTTCTTTCCCAAGGCCCTCTAAAATCCTGAATTTTTAATTAACATCTATTACCAATATGCTAATTCTTTTTTTCTTGATATTAAAACAGGATATTACAGAGGGATTCTGTGAAGCACAAAAACATGAGTTCGAAAAAAACTCACCAACGGTGTTGCCCTCGCCCTAATCTCGGCGAGGCGTAGAGGGGCCTGGTAATCTACCAATGGCGGGCGGCGCTGCCGAGCCAAGATCGGGCGTGAGTCAGGCTTGTGAGCGACCGGCCGAGCAGAAAGGTGGGCCAGTGGCCGACCGGGCGCAGGAATTGAGCCGAGAGACGCGCGGGCGCGAGGCGCTTGCGCTTGGCTTGGGGGGCAGGGAGAGGTGGCCGAACACTGGGTTGGGCCGGTGGTTAGAGGAGGTGGCGCTAGAGCAAATCACCAGGGAGGAAGATTGAAGAGAAGAAACGAAGTGAGGAAATTGGGGAAGAACCAGCCTGGAGCTTCGAGAGGAGGAAGCGAGATGAACACAGGCAAGAAAAATGAAGGAAGATCAAACGGCCAACAACACGCGAAATCGAATGACGCGAACTAAAACCAAATGCAATCTAATGGCCCATGTAAAAAAAACTAACGTGGCCACCCTCCCTGAGCTTCAAGTGAGCCCCCTTTTATATAAAAGGATGCTGCGGGAAAGGTGAGATATGCAGTGGGTGCAGCACAGACTACGTGGGGGTGAGGGGATCTTAGTGCGGCGGCTGATCCGGCTTCTTGTTGGCCAACACGGTGGTCGTCTACGGTGGCAGCGAACCGAGGTCAGCGAGGTAGACGACGCACGCTGGGCTCTACAGGGGCAAGATCTAGAGGCGATCTAGAGAGGAGCTGTGGGGGTGACCTCTAGCTGCTAGGAGTTTGGTCCTTGTCGGACCTCAGGAAATTAATCCCAAAATTCTATGTATGTATCGTGCTAGTCTCACGATCAATTGCTAGCACACACATCAAACATTGACATATCACATCCATACATGATAAATTAAACAAGGTAGTGCATATATTTAACAACTGAACATACGCCTACATGGCGAGGTTTACAACACAAGGGTCGACCAGCCAAATAGTTCACATAGTAATAAAGGTTCAGCGGAAACATAAATAAAAGAGACAACAAAACCAGAAAGTATGCCTCATCCTTCCCACAGACAACCGATCGAGTTAAACCTTAAAACTCGGCATCATCGCCACCAAAACCCGCTGCGTAAAAGTAACCATACGATGGGTCTTCTTCCATATCCTTTGAATATTTTCAACAAGCAACCATGAGTACATTGATATACTCCGCAAGACTTTTAAGCAAAGTATAATATCATGCAAGCTTAGACAAAGGTGGCTAGGTAATCTACTTTTGATTTAGCACATCATGATCTTTTTTATTTGCAATAATAAGCAGTAGATTGCAGCCTTCAAGTGTAAGAGCATTTGGTGTTGTTTAAGAAGTAAGTAACATAGCATAGATGACAATAGTTGAACCATGGGCTTGCTTCCCTAAAACCAAAACAGCGACAAATACCTCTTTGTCAGCCACATATCACATATATTCCCTCATCCATACCTTTCCCAACTCATTTGCAAAAAGAAGAAAAAAACTACTAGCGTGTGACATAACCAAGCGATGTCCATAACTGGGGACACGGCTATTTGAATAGATTTACACTCTATGGAGATCGTACAACTTTACCCATATGACATATACATCCCACCATGCCATGCATGTCACGCGATACCATCGATACCTGATTGAGACTTTATGACAAACCTTTTACATCACTTGTCCTAACAACAAACCCACCCGTTGATCCCTCCTTTAGGATGGGGAGTGATCTCTGGCATCCCAAGGCTCAACGTTGTGTTGGATAGATCTTGCCTACACTGGTCAAGATTCCTTTGAACATGGATACACCTGCTTGCCCACACTAGCCTAAAGCTACATTCCTTCCGCTACTACTTGTGGTTTGATTGCTAGAACACAACGACTTATTATGCTAGGGCTTGCCCATACAGGCACATGTGGTTTGCATGGATATACTTGGGTCTATGGCTCAAAAGATCGATCCTTGGCGACCCGGGCGAGATAACTATTGACCAAACTCTCGTGCAACTGCACAGGTCCCTATGAAGAATCTAGACTCGCCATTATAAGTTAATGGAGTATTTTGCTAATTAATGACAATCATCATATGGACTAATATTTTCCATTAGTTGGTGAAACAGGTTGAGTCCTATGATGATGAAGACTTTGGGTGGCATCGTGAGTTGATTATCATCAAGTCAAGATTCAGGATGAAGGATGTCATCATGTGTTGATGAGCATCAAGACAAGATCTCGAAGTAAAGAAAATCATCATGTGTTGATGATATCAAAGACAAGATACCGAAGTGAAGAAGATCATCATGTGTTGATGATATTCAAGTCAAGAACTTAGAGTAAAGAAAATCATCATGTATTGATGATTATCAAGTCAAGAACTCAGACTTGAAGTGGAGATGTTCGTCATCAAGTGATCACTCCAAGATGGATGCTTAAGGCAAAGGTATGACTAGCATAGGCTAAGGATGTGTTCCTAGTCTTTTACTGGTCTTGGGGTTTGGTTGGAAGACCGGATTGCTAGTATAAGTTGTTGTACTATTAAGAGGGGTCTTGTCTAGTAGCTTGAGTCTCATCATGTGTTGATAACTCAATCCCGTTTACTCTAGCTCTTCTAGGCATGATGCTATTGTTTGCGAATATGTTTTGCAAATAGTTAAATCTCATGCATTAAGTCTTTGTAGCATGAGACTATAATTTGCAAATATATTTTGCAAATGGTTCAAGTCCATGTACCAAATTCCTTGTGGCTTGGTTCTAAAAGTCGGCAAATATGTTTTGCAACTTGTTGAGAATCTCTCTTTCATCCCTTGTTTGCATTGCGTATCAATTAGCAAATGCGTTTTGCAAAATTGAGTTGAAGCGATTTTGAAAATATGTTTTTCCTGTCTCTGGCAGTCTGACCGCAGCCTAAGGGCGGTCTGACCGGCCCCCAATTAGGTGAGACTAGGCTTTGTGCTGGTCCATTGGTCTTGGCGGTCTGACCGCCATGTTTGACCGGTGGGCACCAGTTTAACTGCCATGTGTTGGCCAAACTAACCCACCCCATGGTCAGTCACCCCCGATTTGCTTTTTCAAGAGAGGGGTGTTTTTTGTATGAACTCGGGAGTAACACTCTCAAATCCTCTATGTATTACTTAACTAGTCCCATGATCAGTGACTAGCTCACACAATAAATAAATATGGTAACATCCATAATACGCAAAAACTTTATTAATAAATAACAGAGTTAATTACCAGAAAGGCTTATGAGCCAACAAATAAGAACACAGCGAAAGACAAAGAAGTGGTAGAGCCCAGCTAATTTGCCATAGGAAAACGACTGGGGTAGCGGCCTAGTAGTCGAGATCTTCAGCAGTTGCAAAGTTCTTCTCCTCTGAACAACATTTTATTAAGCAAGAGTGAGCACAAACAACCGTGCCCTGCAAGGTACACCCAATAACAAAATTATAATGCATGCAGAGATATATCAAAGGAATGCTTATATGGTTGTTTTGCATAAGACAATGTTTTCATTAAATACTTGTACTAAGTTTCAAAGCAAATCTTATATAACTAAAATTCATTTTCAAAATCTCAAGTTTTATAGTCAGATAACATTTACACAAGAGTGGTGAATGATACCCTCCTATCACATGGCTACCTGTCCAATTTTCCATTTGTATAAACCATCCAAAACCATTTGATAAAATATTTTTGAAATCAAAAACCAAAGTCTAACTTTGAGGGGCTTTACTAGCATGTTCATGACCATGAACATGGCTATTCGAATAGTTTTACACTCTAGAGAGGTTGTACAGCTTTACCCATATGACACGACTTCTCTAGTTTGTTTGGCATCCGTCGATACCACTGCTTACTACCTTAGGTAAGCAGTCTAGAGCATGCGTCAAGGCCTTTACAAAGCGTCATCTCACCGTAGTCCCGCCTCGCTAAGGTTTCGCTTCCTTTGGATAGAAACCCACCGGATTCAAGTCCTGTCTTGTGCCATGTGAGAATACATAAAAGTAGGTCGTAAAACACACCCACGCAACCGGGTGGCACGACCACGGTAAAATGTTGTAAATTAGTTAGCCAGGTCCCACCCATTCAGGACATGTGATAGTACGATGGAGCTTAGCAAGATGTGGCTCGAAGATCGATCCTTAATTGACTTGGGCGACTTCCAACAAAACCCTGGGTCTTGATCATAGAAATGAATCGATCCCATGCATGAACATGCACCCATCCAAACCTCCATTTCGCCCAAGTCCAAACTAATTTTTATTTTGTTTAACAAGTCAAATTATTTTATAAATTTCTATGGTAAAGACAATACCATAGAATCATTTTCAAATCATAGTTGAACTTTTGGCTAAAGTTCCCCAAATCAAGATTTTTGGTCTAAGCTTTGACTAAGCATAGCTTTTTAGCAGGTTCAAGTCGTACTAGTGTATCGACCAGATTTTTCCACTAAGGTGCCAAGGGAATAACAACTTCAATTTCAACATTGGCTATACAATGGTAACAGAATTAACTAGTAATTTAAAACAGGAATTTAAATTACTTGAATATAAATAAGCATGCAATAATAGTTTAAAATAGAATTTAGATAATTTTAAATACTGGCTCAAATATGATCAAAGGATGTAACTTGCCTTGCTCAATTAGTTGTTTTTCAGAAACGATGTCGAAATCTAGTTCTCTGAAGTCATTGAAATCTACATGTGAAAACAAGCTAAATTCAAATAAAATTCAAATGGACTCCAAATTGAGTACTTCTAGTATAGATAGCTAGATCTTGCTTTAAGATGAATTTAGAAATTTGAGTCACTTGAATTGGAGCTCGAACGAAGGAGAACGGGCTCTCGGATGTTTTGAAATCACATGGTCAGAAGGAGGTTCGACTACAGATAGTCAGAAGGAAGTTCAGACTACCTGGTCGGAAGGAGGTTTGACCACAGGTGGTTGGAAGAAGGTTTAGACTACCTTGTCAAAAAAAGGTTCGACTGCACGACGTGGTCGGAAGGAGGTTCGACTCCACGACGTGGTCGGAAGGAGGTTCGACTACAGGTGGTCGGAAGGATGTTCGACTATTTGGTCGGAAGAAGGTTTGACTACACAATGTGGTCGGAAGGAGGTTGACTACCTGGTTGAAAGAGGTTCGACTAGTTGGAAGGAGCATGACTACTTGGTTGAAAGAGGTCTGACTGGTCAGAAGGAGCATGACTACCTAATCGAAAGAGGTTCGACTGGTTGGAAGGAGCATGAGGGAGAATAGGGCATGGGGAGCTCACCAAGACCGAAAGGCCGGAGGAGCTCAGTGGATGGCAAACAGTGATGGGGAAGCTCACGGTCGGAGGCGAAGAAGGACAGCGATGAAGGGGTCGGCCGGGAGTAAAGGAGAAGAGGAAAAGCGACGGCTCCTGTAAAATAAAACTAAAATTGAATGAGGGGATTGCTTCAAGGAGCTCTATGGCATGAATTGGTACGGGTAGAAGAGGAGGGGATTGCACTGGTACGGTGAGGACCGATGGAAGGTGCGCGGCGGCTTGAACTCGGGGCTTCGGGCAAACCATAGCAACAAGAGCGAGAGAGGGATAGTTGGGTGGGGGAAGGAGATGAGGGGGGTTGCTCTGGCTCTTTATAGCTCGGAGGAGAGGAGGGGAGAGACTCGGAGGTGCACGGTCCCAAGGCGCGGCAAGGGACATGTGTGGCGAAAGATGGGCAATTAATGTGCACATTGCCGAGGAAAAAAGGGCGAGATTCGGGCTGGGGCGACGACTTTGCAGCGGTGGTGACGAGAGCTTGCGCACAGCGACATGGGCGAGCAATGGGAGGGAGACGAATGTGAGCAAGGGAAGGCTGACAGGCAGGGCTAGTCAAAACCTAGTCGGAGGGTCTGGTCGAAACCAATAGGGTGGTCCAACCGAGAGGGTGTTCGAAACTGAAAGGGTAGTCCAAACTGAGAGGGTGGTCGCACGGGGAACGAGCGCAGGAAGGAAACAGGATTTTCGATTTTTAGAGAATACACTAGTCCAAAAAGGCTTTTAGAAAATAGTAAATAAAGTCCAAAATTCTAGAAAAAAATACACATAAATTCCTTGAATCATTTTGAACTTAATAAAATTATTTCCCACTCAACATTGGTATTTAATTTTGCAAATAAAATATTTTTAAATTTTTTTCTAAAAATAGGAAAAACCTTTTTAAATACCAGAAAATTCAAGAAATTAATTAAAATTTTCTTTTTAACTTTCAAGCCAATAAAAACCCAGCAAACTCAATAGATTTTATTTTGACTTTTAAAATTTAGGAAACTCAAGGAAAGCGATAAAACTCTTTTAAATTTTCAAAAAATCAAGGAAACTCTTTTATGACTAAGAAAATTATAGAATCATAAATTTATTATTTTAAAATTGGTAACAGAACTTTGGGATGTTACATTTTTCCACTTTGGTTGTTTCCTCGTGGAACAGTCGATCGAGCCTTGGTCCGGTCGACCGACCATCGTGAGGAGGTCGTCGGTTGAGCATCCAACGGCTAGTTTTTATAGCCCTTGGAGCTTGGATGGTCTGATCGGCCATTGGTTGGCGGTCAGAATGGGCTTCCCTGTTTTTCTGCTGGGCTATAAATACCAACCATGGCCGGTTGGGAGTCAACTCTTGGCATCTCATTTCACTCTCTTGAGCTAGTGTGAGCTTCTCCTCTCAATTATACATGTGTTGCACCTTATGAGCAAAGGGAGAGGTTCTAGTTGCATGTGTTGCAACTAGAATTGAATTGAGCATCCAATTGTCCATGTGTTGTACTTGGTGAGAGTCAAGCAAGAGACTTGACTTATTACTTTTGGTGTTTGCCGACACCTAGACGGTGTGGAGGTGTCGTGGTCCGGTGATCTTCTCAAAAATCTTGTGAGAAGGCCCGGCGTGTTGTGGGTGTTTTGGTGCTCGTCATCTCCGGAGTGGAGGAAGAGCAATCCCGAGTGGATCGAGGTATTGGTTCAAGTTGTGAGCTGGTCCAATTTGGTTAGGCTTACCTCGGTGGTGCTGAATTAATTCGTAGAGCCGGTCCAATTCGTTTGGGTTTACCTCAACGTGGATTAGGGGAGACCGGCGAGTCTCCGAACACCACGGTAAAATATCCTTGTGCCATTGTGGTTTGCTCTCTCGTGATTTACTTTGTGCAATTTACATTCCTAGAATTAAATTGATTGCATGTCAAACTAGGATTGCAAATCTTGACTTAGACTTAGGGTGTTGGTGCACTTAAGGGAAGTTAGAATCTTTAGGTTTTAATTGTGCAAAACTGAATTGACTTTCGCTTCCGCATTAAAAATCGGTTTTAGCCTTAGAGATTTTTTTAGAAAAGACTATTCACCCCCCCCCCCTCTAGTTGGCCTCCTAGACCTTACAAGTGGTATCAGAGCTTAGTCTCTCATTTACTAGACTTAACCATCTAGAGAGTAAAGGATGACCACTAGTGATATAGTGCACCTCGGTGAAGCACCTCTATTTGATGGCACAAAGTATGCTCATTAGAAAATCCGCATGTCTTGTTATTTTAAGGCCATGTGCCAAAAAAATATGGCAGGCTGTAGATGTGGGTTTTTCTGATCCAATGGATCTTCTAGCTCCAACAAGCGAGGAAGAGAAAAACTTACATCTCGACGCTCAAGTAATTAACGTTTTATTTAGTGCTTTGAGTGTAGTGGTGTTCAATGAAGTATACAATCTCAAGAACGCTCATGAGATGTGGACTCATCTTTAAGATTATTATGAAAGGTCCACCTCCACTAATGATGATTGCATAAAAGAATGAACGTCAGGAGAAGAATGCTCAACTTCTAGCTCTCCGACAATGTGGAGCCCTCAACCCCATCCACATCACCTCATTGCTTTATGGCCAAAGGTAAAGACAAGGTAAATGATGACAATGAGCCCTCTTACGATGAATTGATGGATATGTTAGATGAGCTCAATGAGTATATTGGGAAGGAAAGGGCTAAATTTAATGTTTTTAAGAAATAGTTCGCCTCTCTTCAAAATAATTATGATGTGCTAGAGGACGAGGATGAAACTCTCCTTCTCAATGAGCTCACCAAACCAAAGGTGAACATAGGCATTACATGTGATTTATTAGATGATAGGGCATGTGTAGCTCCTAGCCCTTGTATTGCATCTAAGGATAATGTGCCACCTCTTGTGATGACTTGCTAAACATTCCTTGTATCTCAAATTTAAATGTGTCTACACCCTCTATTTCTTGCGAGTCTAATCTTGTAGGGGAGAATAATGAGCTCAAGGTCGAAGTTAAGAAATTGACAAATGACTTAGAAAAGTATTACAAAGGGGAGGCATCTCTTGATGATATCGTGAGCAAGCAGTGAAGCTTGAATGATAAGAGAGGGATTGGCTTTGTCTCCAAGAAGGAGAATAGCAAGACAAAGCACAATGCAAGGCCATGGCATCCGATGTACAGATTGGATGCTAGGCAATCGCCATGGCTACATGATGCCTGCTAACAACCATCGTCCTTCCCAACCAGCAGCGGGTGTGTCAACCCTGTCCCTCTCCACATCACTCCCTGCTAATTTTTGGAAGAATTGTGATGACGAGGATGAGGCGATGGGCGCACACAGCACAAGGGGTGGGGGAGGGGCAGCAGTTGGGGCTGGCGCACCCCCTACCTTCGGCTAGAGCGTGGGTACCCCCTTAGCACCCCCACTCCCTCAGCCATCCATGTGGTGCCATGGCTTCGTGGCATGAAGTTTTGGTTGGTGACTGGAGGTAGAAGAAGACTAGGAAGATCGCGGATTGTCCTCAAGCGCAACAGACATAGTAGCGCCTCTACGGTATCCACACGTCTAGAGAAGGAACAACCATGCGCCGGTGTGCTAGCACCAAGTCACACGGCGGAGCTCTTAGGAAGATGGCGGCTAGGGTTTCGGTGGAACAACTCAACTCACTACTTTTGTGTGTCTTGTCTATTATGTTCACCCACGCCCAACAGCCTCATGCATCTCCTTATATAGTGCTCATGACGGATCCTATCCGAACACGTTTGACGAATCGTATCCGTACTGGTTTGTTCCAACCCGTTAAGTGTGTGACCCATTAGGTTTATGTGCAATCGGTTGTGACTCGGAAACTCTTTCCGACCATGAGTCGTTAGCAGCTCCTAGCAGAACATAACGATTCCCGAATAAACATAAATTATTGGACGAACCTTAATGCAATATGATCTACGACTAGGTCCTCATCACTTATGACCAGGTCCTATCTCTATCGACCGATTCAGATTTGGTCACGACAGTTCAGAACTCTTACGACTACTTTGTGATTACGTTCGACCGCCTCTGACGATTCAGATCTCCATACGACTAGTACGTGAATCGATCAAACTAAGTGACCTACTCATGTATACTCCCTTTGCCTCACGATGTCTGGTTGAACTCCAGGTGGGATGTTGTGTCATCCATGGACTGTTCAATACTTTCTCGATCTAGTGTCGAATAACTTTACGTGGTCGAACACTTCGACCACTAGTGGCATGGCCATGCACTTTCTTTATCCGATCACAACGAGGGCCCGAGACATCTCTCTGTTATGTTAAGAGGGCAAATCCATATCCCAGTCACATTCCTCTGCATGTTTCATAGCATACCTGAAAGC
This sequence comes from Phyllostachys edulis, assembly GCA_036346405.1. Lineage (NCBI taxonomy): Eukaryota > Viridiplantae > Streptophyta > Magnoliopsida > Poales > Poaceae > Phyllostachys > Phyllostachys edulis. Next base: position 32,587,745 of record CM070556.1, read on the forward strand.
TACCTTTATAACTACCCAATTACGAGCAGCGTTTGGCAACCCCTAAGAGTGATATTATACATGTAGGAAACCATGTTGATCTCAGGTCTAAGGATTATACATCATCATTGCTTGAGACCAACTAACGACACATATAATCATAACAATCTCAATAGTGTCTCAAGTGGGTCTTATCCAACACCATGTTCTCTAACATGTATCCATATTATTGGTTTGATATCTCTATATCCATGACCTGTGAAATATAGTCATCAACCAATACATATGCTAGTCTATTCATATGTGTCCTCATATGTTTTCGACCAGGGAACGTTTAAGAATAATCATTGCAGAAATATAGAGTTTCACAATCAAGTCACATACTTGATAATAAATATTAACAATATTATTCTAGGAACAAGATAACAATTATCCAATATTATGAACATAATAAAATATAATCATCTCTATGATTGCCTCTAGGGCATATTTCCAACACCATAGACATGACAGTCTCGCTATGGACATAGAAAATCTAGCCATAGACATGGCAGTTAACTCAACAAATAAAAAACTTATGTCATTACCCATTTCTCGACTAAACAGTTTTTGAGAAAATCAACACTACAACCATACCAGCTGCACTAAGTATGCTCATAACCGTGAGCGCGACTATTTAAATAGATTTTTCACTGTACAGAGGTGTACAACTTTACCCATAGTATGCGGTATTCCAGTTGCCTGGAATATCTCTATATCACTGCTCACTACCGAATGTAAGAAGTCTAGAGTTTGCGACGCAACCTTTACATCATCTAGTCCTAACCTTGCACTAGCCCTGCAAATCATTATCCTCATTTACCCAAATAAAAACCCGTCGCATAAGGAGCCTCACTCACCTGGATAGAAACCCGTTGAGTGAGTCCCTCACTTCTCCCGGATAGAAACCCGTCGAAGTGAGGCATCCATAGTTGTGTCGGCATACCTAACCGGTCATGCGCGCACTACTCCTGCCTACTAATCATGAAAGGCTATGATTCGATAACTTAGTTGGCTACGGCTACCCCATTCTAGCACATACGGTTGTACGGTTAGGTCTTAGTCCCATAGTGGCTAGCTTCAGTCCTTAATCGACTACGGGCGACAACTCCACCCTAGCTACTAGTGAGTCATAATCCTCACTTTTTTTAGAATACAATATAACTCGTCCGCGCCTAAAAGACTAAAGTTTTCATTTCATTTTTATACAAAATAACATAGATACCTTCTCTGTATATTTTTCAAAATATCCCAAATTCACAAATTATCATATTGTACTCCTTTTATCAGTTTTTCCATAAAAGCTATCGTTCTAGTTGCATTTGTGTGATAATTGCATTAAAAAAATCCCCAAATGACAGTACATATTGCCTAACCCGTATTCTAAAGGCTACAATGGTAAGGAATCAACATTACAAGGAGATATATGCAGCAATTAGGATTACAACTACCAATTTCTGGACAATAGCATTTCTATACGAAACATACACGCATGCATAGTAGAATTTACAAAACAAAGTACAATAATTCAAATACTGGGATCAACATATTCAAAGGAGGTGCTTGCCTTGCCCTTGCTATTTTGGAAATATGGTTTGTTGGTCGTCGCAATAATAACTCGAGCAATCGACGTCTAAATCAAAAGAGCTGGAAACGAATTAAATAACACCAATAAGTACAACCATGAAAAAAAAATTAAATATTTTTACATATTCTTGTAGTTTATGATTTTATACGAATTTAGAGACAAATTTCATTCAATTTGGAGTTTTGTAGCAAAAGTTATTAAGGTTTCATTTTGGTTCGGTTTAGAAAATCAAAGAAAATTGAGAAATACGCTTTCCAACGGTGAAAACGTAATCCCGTGCATGAACTAGTGAGGTTTACGCTTGCCAGTAAGGGAAAGTGTATTATTCTCATAACTGAAAACGTATTTTCTATTTTCATTTGATTTTCGTTTAAACTGACAGGTGGGGTCCACTGTCAGGACACCGTTCACATGAACAGTGCATAGACCGAAAGTCTATACACACAGTACGTGGTCCACGGGCTATGCGCTGTGCACTTAAGTGATTATGGGGCCCGCAAGTCATAGACCCACCTAAGAAAATGTTTTGATTTAGATTTCTCATTAACTTTCGGCCTGGTTGCACACGTCAGTGATTAGCACTAAACCGACAACTAAACATTACTTAGTCTTAATGGCCACGATTAGACACGTTGATGATGACCTACAGTGCTCATCACGCTGTGCCATGTGGTGGTTCTCACGTCGGCGCGTCTCGCCAGTGCGGTGAGGCTCGGCGACGCTGGAGAGTGCCCAAAATAGGACCTCCATGCTATTGAGCACCTATCAGCATTGATGGCGAGGCCGAAGATGGCCTGACATGGTGGTGCGCTGGCGTTGAGCGGAGGAGCGGGTACGGCAAAGAGCCAAAGCTCAATTGAGCTATGCCTCTGTCAAACTAATGCACGCATGAGCTTCTATGGGCTACTAGGAGTATACTAGAAGCGAGAAGGAGGTAGGAGGTGGTCAGAGACGGGTTGTCGATGACGAGCCAAGGTGGCGAGGTGGATAGCACATGGAGAAGAAGCATGACTAAAGGAGAGCTTCGATCGACAGTTGGAGAAGCTTGTTGGTGCTCAGGTAATGCTCCAGGCGCGAGGAATCGACTTGAGGTGCAGTAGGGCTCTGGCGATGCTTGACACGACGGTTCTGGCCGGAGGCGAGGAAGAAAGGTCAAATCGGTGAGGGGAAAGTATTAAGGGGTTCAGGAATGCGACATGAAGCGATAGGATGGACACAAAACCCTTCACGACTTTAGGGACGAAGGTGGTGGCGCATGGCCGAATGAGGGCTCGCGCTCTTTGAGCTCTAGAACTCGATTGAGTGGATGAGAAAGGGGGAGATGGTGCACACTGAGTTGGAAAAGATGAGAGCTCGAGCAGGGCAGCGGAGCTCTTGAAGGTTCCTGACGATGTACGGGTAGGAGCGAGGTGCGACCGAGGCCGGGATGGGCGCGGTGTGATGGTGATGCGACTAGGTAGGTGGGACCGGTGGCAAAACCACGGGTAGCGAGGAAAACATGGCCAAGGGTGAGCTCACGCATGAGGCGTGTGCAAAGAAGGCCAGCAGTGAAGTGGAAGAAGGTTCCTATGGGCGGGGCCCACAGGTCAAAGAGAGGTGAGAGAGTGAGCTAGGTTTTAGATTTTTATTTTCTGCTGATTTATTGTCTTATTTTATTTACTACTCAAATGAAGTCCAAATTTAATGAAAACTTTTGTGTAGGCTTATGACCTAAAGTAGTTTCTCCTGTATTTATTCAAGAGGCCTAATAGGAAATATATATATAGGTTACAAAGGGAACACAAGACTAAACCCTAGTACAATAGGAAATACCACTAATACGCTTAACACCCCCGTCAAATGCAAGGCGTATGCAATAGCATTGCATTTGGAAAGGGTTGACACTACAAAAGGGAAAATCCGAAGTCCGAATCTTAATAATATCGTCGTAGCATGCAGCTCTTGGAAAAATATGTCGAGTATCAAAAGGTCTCCTCCCATCTGGGGTCGTGCGACAACCCATAAAGCACAATGTGAAGGGGCTGAGAAAGTAGAGGCAAACAGGAGCAAAGTCGACCGCGGCAACACAACGAAGAAGATGATGAAACCGATAAAAAATAGAAAGAGCTATCAAATCAAGCCGAAGAGAAATAGATAGAAGCATGACGGCGTAGATCGAAGCCCAATACGGCGGTGGATAGTGCACAAGAAGCACAACGGAGACGTAGTGCAGAAGAAGCGTGACGGCCTTAGAAGCTCAGGGTGGTGGCTCAGAGAGAAGTGGCGGCATCATAATGAATTCGACAATCTACAGTGGCTCAAAGAGAAGAGCGGTGGCTGCTGCCATGCAAAAAGAATTCCTATGCTTTCATGACTGACTATAAATTTGTGGACTCGCATGGCTTAGACGAACTCAAAGATAGAGTGGTACAGACTTGGATGGACGCAACGGAAGAAACGACACAAAGGATAACCAGCAGCGGATCACTAGCAACAATGGCACGCACGGCGAACCTTCGCGCTTGATTTTCCTTCACAACGTGAATGGCTTGATTTTCCTTCACAAGAGAAGAGACGCAAGAGATCACCACAAGGCATCAAGAACGCAACACCTTGACGGTGAAGCTGAGGCAGCGAGACAGCCTTCCAAGTCGTTGACAGCGTAGGGCCAACAGCGACGTTCGCGAGAAAACTAGCTGAGCGGATCAGGTTGAAGAGAAAATCAGATCGTCTTGGATGGACGACGGCGATGTCGACTTGGCGATGCTACGTCCACAAATCGAGACACACATCGCTTTTTGACTCGATGAGCGAAAAAGTGATGTGCACCACGCGAAGAGATCGATGGCGTCGCGTGAAGCGGTATTGGATCGAGACGGATCGATAGCGACGTCACTTGCGATGCGACGTCAATGAATGCGAGACGGCTTCGGACGTGACGAAACGCCGTGCGCAGGCGTCCGGCGGCGTCTTGGGCCCTGACGGCGGGATCTGGCGCAGGCGTGGCAGCAAGCCTCGGGAAGGGTGGCGGCGAAAGCCTCTGGAAGGGACGACCACCACTAGAAGGAGGCCACCCCCGGGAGTGAAGATCGCTCCTCCCGGGGGTAGTGGTAGCGAAGGACGAGTAGAGGCTAGGAGGCGGTGGCGGTAATAGAAAACCCTAACCCTAAGCTTTGCTCTGATACCATGTTATGAATATTGTGCATGCATTCAAGAGGCCCAATTGAGAATATATATAGGGTACAATAGGAAATACCACTAATACCCTTAAGAATCTCATTTTGTTAGTCCTAACCATTTATCCCTACTCAGTGAAGAGAGCTGCTAGAACTAGAACAACAGAATGACATAATGTATTTCATTTACTGGAGTGTAGGAAAGTGTTGTCAATGGAGTGGTTCGTTCCTGTTCTGGTCTGAATGGTACTTGAACGATGTTTGCCTTCTTGGTGGCAGTTTCTTTCGGAATTTCACAGCATAGTCGATGCATTGAATCTAAGCTGATGTGCCTTACTGCTTATTTGAGATTCTTTACCCACATCTCTGCCCATAACCATTCTCAGCTGCATATCGGCTTGCATTTTTTGTTGGAGGAATCATTGTCATAAGACGGTGGTGGTGGTGTTTGTTTTGCAGCTAGATGGATGTCAATGAGAACATGAAAGTATTTGTGATTCATTTGCCATATCGTCTACACAAGATCCTCCAAAAGTTCCATATTAGCCTTATCAAGGAGCTCAAGAAATTCAGTAGAGAGGTTAACTACAATATGGTAATGTCGCTTTGCTTTCCTGACCCATTTAGTTGTCATGCCACTAAACTCAGTGATTGTTTTAGTTTTTTTTGTGAGGATTCTTTTCACTGTTCAGTGTAAGGGGTTGGGAATTGGCCATGTACAATTCTTAACAGTGGTTTTTATGACCATTATTTGGTCCAGTCATGCATCCTACTGTATGCTTGCTTTGAACAAAAGTTTTGGATTTTCATATTTTTTTAGCCATGGAGTATACGTCGGTAATTTCAAATAGGAACTCCTGCAGACATACACATTTAGATAGCATTATGTGAAATAGATTACGATGAAAAAAAGTTATATTCCTTTGTAAGCTTCGCACAATGAGTGTAATAAAAAATATGAAAAAAATTGGCACAAATTATGTGTTTCCGTTGTAACGCACGAGCACCTTACTAGTATTATCTTAAAAGATTTACCCAGGGCTGGAAGCCTTTGGGGGTAAGCCTGGACTGGAGGGTGAAATGGCGGGGAAGGAGGCGTATTGGCCTAGGCGATGTAGCAAACTTGAAACAGAGCTACTCTTCTCAAACGCGTCCATGCATTAGGACCATGTTTTCAACAAAGTTCGTTAGGGACTATAGCTTTCTTAACAAAGCTCCAAAAAGCTAGCGCAACAGGTATAAATTATGCAGAAAAGGGTGGATCATGTTGGTATACCACATCTCTGAGGAAAAGATTATGCGCATCCAGGTACCTTAAATTATTTTTGAGAATATGCATCCAAGCACCTTGCAGTCATACTATGCCGTTTCCGACTAACTGGATCGTGCTAAAAAATGGAAATATCTTTTTTAGACGAAATTAGTATGTTTTCTGGACTAGCTGGTTGTTGATCCATTCTAAAAAATTTGGAGAAAATTACATCAAAACTATGTACATATACTTTTCAAAGACAGTGATTTCCTACGGTACTTCTAATTTCTAAACAGCTCAGAATTTTTTTTTACAGAGGAATAACTGCTCAGAATTAAAAACACCAGCTTTGCCTTTACTTTAAAGCAATTTACTTCTGAATCGCTTCAGGGCAACAATTATATTGAGAGAATAATACAGGTACAAATCGGACCCATACGAGGTGCTCCCGAATCATACCATTTGCCGTTGTCGGACAGCTGGCGAAGAAACATCTGCGCGACAATGACTTGGCGTCCACCGTAATGAGACTAAAACGTAACGAGGATTAGCAAACTTGAAACAGAGCTACTCTTCTCAACGCTCTGAATCCGCGTGGCCTTAGTTGACCCACTACTGCGTAGTCCCACCTCTATGTCACCTTAGTTTTCTGGCTGATATCCATATTTCAATTCAAATTGACTACATATTATGGTTTATTTCTGTTTATTTTTCGCTACGAATTTGATGTTTAGGTTGTGAGCTTTGAAATAACTGTACTAGCCAATTATTTACACTATTTAAAAAGTCCATGCTCTCTCTAAAAGAAGTCCATGTGGTCATTTGTTTTTTAAAAAAAAAATACTATTTCATCTTCGTGGGATTTGCCTTTGCCATGAAAAAAAAGGGAAAAGTATCATCAAATTACCATTCCACCACAAATACTAGTTTGACTCATTATCGCCGCGACGATGGACTACTTCCTCACATTCACTAGACAATGCATACAGTTATTGATACATAGAAAAATCATGGTGTGCATTTTCGTGTAGTAGCTAAAGCATTGCGCATGTCTAGAGGAGATCATATCCCCGCCGGTACGATAGTAGGTAAGTTAGAAGGGGAACATAAAATGACTTTAGGTTTTGTTGATTTATTGAACGATGATTTTATTAAAAAAAAAAAAGGAACATGCTCGTGATATCCTTTTCACTCTAGGTACTATGCCAGCTCTTATACCTGTGGCTTCAGGAATTATTTTAAAATAATATTGTTTAAAAAAATACAAAAATAAATAGTCAATTTTTTTTTCAAAACTAGGCTACTGTCGTCATTTAGAATGGCGACAGTTCCCTAGGCAGTGGAACCAAGAGCTTCAACAGTACGGAGAGGTCCCTGTAGCCAGTTGAATTGGCAATAGGACCATGTCGCTATTTCAACTAATGACAGGGACATCTGCACTGCTTTGTTACTGACTATTTTTAGCACATATTTTATGGACAAATCACAATGATATTACAAAACATTCAGCACAACGTCATAACATGTTTTATCGATAAATCACACTGATATTACATAACATTCAGCATAACGTCATAACATCTTTTGTCGACAACTCACAGTGACATTACATGACATTCAGCGCAACGTCGTCACATATTTTGTGGACAAATCACACGGACATTACAAATCACTCACCACAACATCATCACCTAGTTTTTCAACAAATCAAAGTGATATTACGAAGCATTGAACACCACATATTTCAAAAGGACGAACATTTCCTGTGTCCGTGACCTCAACGTTCGCCATGTGGACCGCCTCGAGTGGGGCGGTCGGACGAGGTCCCCGCGGTGACATCCGGATTGTCGATGTCTCCTTCGTCCTGTGGATTTCTCGTAGGGTATTTCTTGAAGGTGTGCCCAGACATCCTACAAATGGAGCACTTCTTTGTACAACGTCCGGCTTCTGCTTTGTCCTTGTCGTTCCTGATGTGTCGTAGCTATCGCCGGCCAACCATTCCCTTCAGCTTATCGATGTCCATGGCCCAGATAAGTTGCTCCCAGCTCGGATGGCCAATGAAATGGCCAACCACATTATAACCATAAATCTCTACACTCTAGGTTTGCATCACCTCCTCCTTATTGAAATAGTCAGAGAGATACTAGCTGGGATGCTACGCCATCGTCGAACGGGCATGACATGGGGGCAGGGCCTATGTAGAAGAAGAGGCTTGTTGCAAGTGCATACACAACTAGCGCGGTGTAGTGTGTGTAAGATCGAGGAGGCCGACTAGAGGGGGGTGAATAGATGGCTTTAAAATTCTTTTGGCTAAAATTGATTTCTAATGCGGAAGCTAACAACAATTCGGTTTTGCATAATTAAAACCTAAATCAACTTGTCTTACTAAGTGCGCCAACAATATAAGACTATTGATAATGATAGCAAACAAACAAATACATGTGAGCAATTTAATTCTATAAATGTAAATTGCAATAGAGTAAAGCACAAGAAGGCAAACCACAATGACACAATGATGTTTTACCGTGGTGTTCGGAGACTTGCTGATATCCCCTAATCCACGTTGAGGTAAGCCCAACCACGTTGGACTGGCTCCACAACTTGAGCCAACACCTCCGAGGTAAGTCCAACCACTTGGACAGGCTCCAACACGAACCAACACCTCGACCCACTCGGGGTTGCTCTTCCTCCACTCCGGAGATGGCGAGCACCAAACCACTCACAATACGCTGGGCCTTCTCACAAGCTTCTTGAGAAGATCACCGGACCATGACGCCTCCACGTCATCTAGGTGTCGGCAAACATCAAGAGTAATAAGCCAAGCCCCTTGCTTGACTCTCACCAAGTGTAACACATGCACAATTGGATGCTCAAACCAATTCTAGTTGCAACACATGCAACTAGAACCTCTCCCTTTACTCACAAGGTGCAACACATGCACAATTAAGAGAAGAAGCTCACACTAGCTCTAGAGAATGAAATAGGATGCCAAGCGTTGCCCTCCAATCGGCCAGGGTGAATATTTATAGCCCACACACAAAAACTAGCCGTTAGAGGAGAATCTGCTGAAAATCGGTGAAACCCGGTCGGGACTGTGAGGCACAGGCAGTTAGTGCAGGCTCTGGCAACGGCTATAAAAATAGCTGTTACATACAATTCCTGGTCAGTCCGCCCTCATAGGGTCCAGTCTAACCAGACCCCCGGTCAGTCCGGGCCTTCCGGGTGGAAGAAATCCAAAAAACATGTCCTCTGGAAAATATTGACCAGCCTTATAAGGGCAGTCAATCCGCAGGCACATGGGTAGTCAGTCCGGGCTTTCAACTGCGGTCAGTCCGGCCCTAGATTTTAGCATAGGCGACACTCAGAAAAACGGTCATAACTTTTGACTCCGATGTCTGAATTGAGTGATCTTGGGCTCTATGGAAAGCTTATTTAGAGGGATACACAACACATCTGTTTGATTGATCTCAAACACATTTGATCAAATCAAAAAACACAACTCCAAAGAGCCAACACCATGGTCTAAGTCCAAGGAAACAACAACGAGCAATCTTAGACCATGCCAAGGGGAAATACATGATTCCTAACAATTTGCAAACTTTAGTATCATGCCACAAGGAATAGGTACATGGACTTCAACCATTTGCAAAGTATAACATGCATGAGCCTTGACTATTTGCAAAACACATTCGCAAATATCAGCAACATGCCACAAGGAGTAGTTGCATGGACTTCAACCATTTGCAAAACACATTTGCAAATTATAGTCTCATGCTACAAAGAGTTAATGCATGAGCTTCAACTATTTACAAAACACATTCGCAAACAATAGCATCATGCCATGGAGAGCTAGAGCAAGCAGGATTTGAGCAATCAACACATGATGAGATTCAAACTACTAGACAAGACCCCTCTTAATAGTACAGCAAACCTATACTAGCAATCCGGTCTTTCAACCAGACACCAAGACCGGTAAAAGATTATAAACACATACTTAACCCTAGCTAGCCATACCTTTGCCTTGAGCATCCTCTTGAAGCTTGATGACACACATCTTTACTTCAAGTCCGGATCATTGTTTTGATATGCATCAACCCATGATACATCCTTCACTTGACCTCCATCAACACATGAAGGATCTTTTCTTGATTTGATTATCAACTCATGATCATCTTCTCTTCGGGATCTTGATGTGCATCAACACATGATACACTCTTTCACTTGAATCTTGACTTGATGACTATCAACTCATGATGCGATCCAAAGTCTCCAACTTCATGGAACATAACCTATTCATCCAACTTATGGAAAATGTTAGTTCCATAATGTGATTATCATTAATGACCACAACATACCATTAACTCATAATGGTGGGTCAAGATACTTCAATCTTTCTCTCTTTGGTAATTGATGATAACCACCTCAATTTGCAGATAATTGAACATAGATCAATATGAGTATATATGAACTACAAAAGTTATATATACTCAAGGGATATGTTTCAAAGTAGAGATCCTTAATATGTGCGAATAAAGAGAATATGGATCAATACTAATGAAACCACAAAACATACAGTGAACTCCTCCTAAATGTAAATAGAAAAAAAAGGGGGGGGAATGTGTGAGCTTTCCTTTCCCAAGGAATATGCACATATTCAAGTTAGACTTTTGGTGGAGTTCAACCTATATTTTGGATCCGAGGAATGCAACAAGATATAAGAATATGATGTCGAATGCATATCTCCATGATTTTTACCTTTTTATCCAAATAAGACGACGCAATAGGTATATCAATAGAAGTGTTAGTTTCACATACAGATTTATCATTAATCACCAAAATACTCCATTAACTCATAATGGCGGGTCTAGATTCTTCAGCGTGCACTCGTGGGTGATCCTCTCATGGTTCATCCTGCAGCGTCTTTTATCCCTGCACAGTATCTCGAAGCGAAACTCCCTTGTGCCCATCTTGAATGCCCAATGCATCTCACCCTTCTTGCTCTTCTCCTCCATGTACTTGGCAATGATGGAGGAGTAGAGTACTATGTCATTTGTCATGGCGAGCGACGCATTGTTGCTTTTGTCAATATAGTAATTTGTGGTACCACGAAAAATTGCCTTCACAATACCAACCAAAGGGAGGCACCTTGCACCGCGCATGACCCAATTGTACATGTTGGCTAGATTGGTTGTCATGATACCATATCGAACACCACCACTGTCATGTAGTAGCGACCACTTCACCTTAGGCTCATACTCAATCCAGTCTAAGAACTATTTTACCTACGCCCTCATCTTCCTCGTCACACTAGGACTATCTGTGGGTAGCTGTTGCAATACTTCGGGGGGCCTGGTCAACACTTGTAGTAGCCTGTTTCGCTGCCTCACTTCTGTGTGGCTAGGTCCGCTCATCCAGAATCTTCTAGAGTACTTCAAACTTTCACTGCTGGTTCTAGTTGCACAGCCGCTTGAACAGGTTCATCAAGTCCTTGTTGCGAAACTACTTGTAGAAATTTACACCCAAGTGCCTCATGCACCACCTGCTTTACAGATCCGCCCATGGAAGTGGTTCGTTCTCTCCTTATTGTAGTTGAGTTATTGCACTCAGTAGGCCCGCATACTGATTATGTATGACGCATACGTTAAGACGACCCTGTACAAAAGAAATCCTCAAATTTCTCAAGAACCACAACCAGTTGTCTGTGTTCTCGCTTTCAACGAAAGAGAATGCCACGGGAAGAACTTGATTGCTCCTATCTATCGCTATTGTAGTCAGTATCTGGTCCTTGTACTTTCCAGTCAGGAATGTGACATCCACACACAAGATTGGATAGCAGTGCCGGAATGCATTGATGCAGGGACAAAAGGCGAAGAATGCTCGCTTTCGTACCCTCTTGTTGCCCCACTTCGGATGCATGGAATCTTGAATATCGATATGAGTGTCGGGGTTCCTGTCTTGTATGACTCGGAGTAGCCCGAAGAGGTTTTGGTAGGAGTCCTTGAATGTACCGAATCTTGATTTTAATGCCTTCTGTTTTGCCCTCCATGCCTTGGCATAGCTAATTGTGTACTGAAACGTTGCCTCAATCATCCGAATGATGGATCGTGGCTCAAAATCTAAATTATCCACAATCTCACTGTACATGAGGTTCTCGATGAAGCCTATTGACAGGTTCATGTGGAACTGCACTAACTCAGCGACGACACATGTGTGATGAACCACTATAGAGCATTTCTAGTAGGTGTCCCACTTAGGCTGAAATGTGTGCACTCGCCAAAGGTATCCCTCTATGTCACACTTTATGTCATAGCATCTTGGGTTAGACTTGACAACTGTGAATGTATGTCACACCGACACGGCCCAGAATTTGACCGCTTCCTGCACGGCCTCCTTGCATTTGTGCATAGTTCCTTGCCTGACCTCGCTCTGGTCATACTCCCACAGCACACGGGAGCCTTCGTTAATGACAAGAATGGTACCGCCTACTGGTCCACAGCATCTTCGTCGTCGGATCCTTCATCTTCTAACAATGCCATGTAGTCCTGATTTTCGAGATCCATCCTTTGCACTAGGGCTTCTAGCTCCTCACCCTCGTTAGCAAGCCCACTAGCTTGCCTGACTGAAGGAGCTCCTTCCACAGGGTCTTCATCGACAAGATCAACAGCTCCCGAACCTTCGGCTATTGTGTACGCCGCGTTCTGGCAAAAGTCACCGACTTCTTCTTCAGCATCACCACCCCCTTCTTGTTCAGCCACCGATGTAGGAGTGGGCTTGGCATATACCTGGGCCAGAAGGACCAAATCCCACTGTTCTTCCCTCACCCTGCGTACATATGACTGCCATGACCTTGTCCCCTTGAGCTGCACTAACTCCCAATATGTGCCTTGTGGTGCTCGGTTGGCAAGGCAACTCAATCTCAGATCATACACAACATGGTCCAAATCGAATGAGTGGAACAACCACCGCTTCACAGCGCCCCAAGTACGCTGCTCTGGTCTTGTTAGGGTCACAGTCACCTATTGGAAATAGCGCAAATCAATCCCCTCGGGACCCTTAAGAATAGTCCCCTGACCATAGTAAATTTTGAAGTTAGTGGCATCCGACATATTTGACGTATTACACCGTAAACAAGATTTCCACGATTAACCACATATCTAAAACTAAACTACCAAATGAAAAGGATTATGTACAACATACTATACTACGTAACCGTACATCTAAAACTATGTAATCCATTCGGTTAAAAAAATTACCTGAAAGGTGGGTGACCGGACGGACAGCGCTTCGCTAGATTCTCTCCTCCCCTCTACTCCTCTTCCTTCCCTCCCTCTCTCTTTTTTTTGAATAAAAGTGAGTTATGCCATAATTTTAGGGTCTTTTATAGGGTGGATTGTATCACCATTTGGAATGGCGACAGGGACTTGCGGGATCCCTGTCGCCATTTGAAATGGCAGTTTTCTGATATTTTAATATTTAAAAAAAATTAGGATACATGTCGCTAGTTGAAACGGCAACAGGGTCCTTTCGCCATTTGGAGTTCGTCATTTCAACTGGAGATAGGGACTGTTCAAGCCCTTGTGGCCACTGCCTAGGCTACTGTCGCCATTTGGAATGGCGGCAGCTGCTGTCGTCATTCCAAATGGTGACAGTAGCCTAGTTTTGTAAAAAAAAAAAATCGGATATTTATTTTTTGTAATTTTTTAAATAATATTATTTAAAAAATCATTTAGAGGCTAACTCTCCTATTTTTTTTTCTAACCCACCTAATCTAGCCAAACGGTAATTTAGATTAACAAGGTTGGTTGCCAAACAAAACATTTGGGTTAAGCTAACTTAGCTGGGTTGCTAACTCGGTTATTTTAACCCTGAACCAAACGCGGTCTTAGTTGTGGTTGGTGGGTTAACTAAATCCTAGGTTAGGGGGTTAGAAGGTTTTGATCGGGTTAACCCTCCCTAAGCAAGAGTGTTTAGCGGATTAAACTCTTAAGCCACTTTTTAACCTCGAACCAAACGGGGTCTAAAGGTCCCATTTCCAACGCAGAACTTCCATTGGATTCCTACGAGAATTAATTACACTGTTTCGTAGTATTAAATTTCTGTATTCCAAACAGGGTCCTGGGTGTCTAGCATACACGTAAAAAAGAAGTGTGTTGGCGTGCGTATGAGTAGCATGCGTCGGTTTGTGTGTCGTTAACGTAAACATACAATATTGTTGTAAATTAAGTTGTCACTAAGATTAGTAATTCTGCACAAATTTAGCGAAGTCAAGATTCTCATTCGAATGTCACAGAAAACCCCACATTTGATTGAAAATGAATGCTACCTTCGGCGGGAATTTCCGCGTTCCAGACCTTTAGATCTACAGTGTTCAATCCTGTCCGTAAGAATCGGAAGAAGCCACAAAAGGCTATATGCATCATATATATGGCGACATATCCCATGCACATGAGCCATTTGCTGCACATATGCACATAGAGGATCTCGGCCGTCCATCACGAGAGCAACGGCGTGGATCGCGAGCACGTGGGCGATCGCAACCCCCCAACGACATCCATTCCCCGCACGGCCCGAACCCTAATTGCTCTGGCGACCGTGGCGATCGTGGCAGCGCCAGTCCTCCAGCCCTTGCGCGCCGCTCCACCTCCCCCTTGACGGCCGCTCAGCCTCCCCCTTGAGCTCCGTTCGCCACTCCGCCTCCCCCTTGAGGACGCCATGGTGCGACGGCGGCCATGTCGGAGGCGGAGGTGGAGGAGCTGCCCAAGGCCATCGTCGACAGCGCCCGCATCTTCATCCACTACCTCTCCGCCACGCCCTTGAGCTCCGTTCGCGCTCGCCGCCCAAAGACGCGTGAACTGCCCCCCCTAGTGCCCGGTGCTGCGTTACGCACTGAGAGCCGCCTTGTTATTTTGTTCAAGTAGGTGGCTACAAAGGAGGTGGCTTCATAGTTGCAAAGGACTTGTAATATTGGTTGCTTTCATGTCTGGACTCATGGACTTGTAATCTGCTGTAATCCGAATTGTGATGTAATCTGCTATGAATTCTCAAATGCTGTGTAAATGCTATCTGAAGTGTTGACCTTGAAATGTTGTGTATGTGCTTTCAGTTCTGAATTTGTTTTCTCAAATCCTGTGTATATGCTTTCAGTTCTGAAATTTAGTTGTCTTATTGTTGTCTAAAATGCAGAATTCCCTCTGAAATTTACTTCTGAAATGCAATCTAGATGAAATGCAGTCCAAATTCCCTGACTATGCATTACATCTGTCCAAATTCAGTAATGCAGCTCAGCTGGGCTGAAAGCTCAGCTAGGTTCTGGATTTGTGACAATATGGAGTGCAATCTGGGCACTTCAATCTGGATTTGTGACAATCTAGAGTACAATCTGGATTTGTGACAGTCTGGAGTTCAATCTGGAGTGCAAGCTGGAGTGCAATCTAGAGTTCAATCTAAAATGCAATCTGGAGTGCAATCGATATCACATTTATCAAACCACATTTACCAATCTGGAGACTTCAAGGTCTCAAACCACATTTACCACATTGCAAAGAATCCAGAAATGTTATAAGACAAAAACCACATTTCAGATGCTCAGATGTTTCGGCTTGATGACCATATGTTCATATACTGAATCGTCGAAATATAATGTACTGAAATGGCTGTTTCTGTTTCTGTATTATGCAAATGGTGTACTGAATCTTCGAAATATTATGCAAATGGAATCCCAGCAGATTAAAGAAGAATGTCCAAAATCAATGTTATTTTCAGAACCATAATCGACACAGGAACTCATCTAGTTGAAATGCTGGGTTTCAGATGACAAATTTCAGTCAGACACCTTGGTACTGACATTTGTACGTGTGCCTGTAACTCCAACAGTGCTTACCTGAATATAAATACAAGTTAACAACCAGTCCATCATGCATCTAGATGGCTATAATCAAATGAATTCAAGAAAGAGTGGTAGTAAATCCATGTTGAGTCTGAAAGGTAATTGCAACATGAGAATGTAATGCTACAGTATCAGTTTTTTTGCTAAGTCCTGAAACTATTTGAAGCAATGTGATTGTAATCAACCAGTTTGCTTTCTGCCAGTTTGCTAAGTTCTCTGGTTGATACCTAGGTTTGTTTTGGAGATGAAAGCTTACTGGTTTATCTTGCATGATCTAATCGGCCAACCCAACATGGATCCCAATGCAAAGGAACAATATTAACTCATTACAGTTGAAAAATGGTAGCACCTCATTGTTAACTCTAAAGGAGCTGATGTTACTTGTCTGTTCTTTGACACAACGCATCATCTAGCACACAACAAGGATCAATCATAACTCATTTTGCATACAACAATTTCAAAACTGATACTGTATGCAAAGGAACAATATTAACTCATTACAACTCAACAATTTTCAGTCAATCTATACTAAACATCAGCTACATCCATCAATTCTTCTCCCAAACTTGCCAATTAATATGGATATGACAACAAATAAAAGCACTGCATATAACATTCTTCTCTTCTCTTGTTAGCCTTGGCCTTCTCCAGTTCTTCCAACGAATTCTTCTCCACCAATTCTGATCACCATCACTGGTGTAGCCTCTCCTCTGGACCATCGATGCTCTCCTACCTAGCTTTGCACCGCCTCCAGTGTCTGCCACTTTCTCTGCCACATTCAATTCTGCCATATTCTCTGCCAAATCAAGCTCGCCAATTTTCTGATCAAAATGGACATGCAATTTTGGGGACTGCAGCATAAGATGGATGGAATGCAAACTGAATTGTCTTCCTAAAATTCTTAGGTTCATCGGGATCCATGAGCGCCACTGAAAGCCCTCTTGGCGAGGTCGACCCTTCGGCGCCGCGAGGGCGGCGGCAACGCGTTCACCGAGAAGGCGGAGGCGGTGGTGCATGTGGTCATTGCCGGCGAGGAGGAAGGCATCGAGGCATGGGGCTGCGAGGTCTTGTGCTGGCGAGGATGGCGCCGGCGGGGCTCGGCGCGGGGATGGCGTGGGGGCTCAGGGCGGGCGGCGCAGGGAGGAACCCTAGCTCGCTCGTGCAGGGGAATGGGGAGCGAAGGAGCTAGCTTCGAGGCGAGTGCGATGGGCGAACGAAGAAAAGGATTCGCACGGGTCGGCGTAGGGCTTGCAGAGGACGGCAACAGCTTCAAAGCACTGGTAGGGGCACATGCAGCATGCAGTAGGCGGGCTGGGCGGGCGGCGAACCCTAGCGCCGAGCTGCGATTCTGAAGGGGATTGGGGACGACCGAGTGGTGTCAGGGGAAAGAGGCGGGGGTGTTTTCACAAAAGTGCTGGCGGGTAGAGAGAGGCTCGATCTGCACCGTTGCTTGCGCGAGGGAGGGCCAGGATGGCTTATGTGCACATGTCCACAGATATGGGCATGTGCATCAGATATGCCGCCCATATATATATAGCTTAGAAACATGCCGGTTTATAAGAGAGAGATTCTATCTGTACAAAAGATTACAAGATTCTATCTATACAAAAGAGGAGTTAGTCTGTGCAACATTCGAGTATTATTAGTGTTTGGGGATGCTCAAGTTTTGAACCGTGCGATTGCAATCTGACTCCCCGATTACATTTTCCCGTTTCGTGGTGATATGTCGGGTTTGTTCTGTGCTCAGCCGTTGTTTGTGGGCCATTTTTTTGCGTTTTTCCGCAGCCCTTATGTGTTTCCAACGGCCGTATTTTATTCACGACCCATTCGTTTATGGCCCACACGAACAAGAAAACTTGGCCTGAAATAGGCAATCACTGGTATGGTTAAATACCTGTCCATACTAGTGGAGTTTATGCGTCTTGAGTCGGAAAAAAAGTGCTTAGATTCTTCTGGGTGTGAATTGTATACAATGCATTATGTGTTTCCATAAAATGACTATGAATTCAAAGTCAATAAAACGTGTCATCAGAAAAGGTTCACATACACTGCTATAGTGACTTAACTAACGGAACATGTTTTACAGACACAATTTGCTCTTGGCTCAATTGACAATACATGCAACTCTATGTTCAGTGATCCATGTGCAGTGGATGTGACGTCACAAAGTGTACGCAGAATTTTTTTTTAAAGATAATCTTTTTGTTTTGAATGACAACCGGCAGGAGGTTTGCCTGTTATATTAATAAAAAAGTTTTTAAAAGATAATCAAATACGTGATTTACATGAAGTAAAATACGTAAAAACGTGTAGTAATAACCCCCTATAAGAAAGTGATAGGTATGATAACATGTGCCAGGTCCTGCCATGGCCGTCGAAAATGCATTGGCACCCTCAAAATACACAAGGATATTATTACCAGGTACATGTGATGTGAAGAGAAAACATGGGCCATATTACACTAGGATAAACTAGGAGGATGCTTCCAATCAAAACCAGGTTTACATAAAAAAAGCTCATAGACACAGTTGAGAATTCGCTGAAAGTGGATGAATTTGAAACACTCTGGGTTGCCATGATACAAAATTTTGTTTAGGTGCTGGTTTTTTTTATGACACCGACCTAAACAAATACATTGTAACCAACAAAGCCCATAGCTCCAATTGATCAGTCCCCTTTACAAAAAAGACCACTGAATCAAGTTGACTAACAGAACAACACATGCAGGGATGTAATCCTCCAACTCTCAATTTTTGCTTCACTTGATCATACAACCCCCAAAACATATTTATTATGTGGTTTACTGTATAATGTGTTTTTTATGAAATTATGTCATTTGCTGTCAAAAAATGTGAAAGTCTTTAGTGTTGGAAGCTTGAATGAAATTCGCATGGCAGCTCCTCACATACCACTTTTATTTTCTGCTTGGGCTAAGAAGCAGTATGTCATGTGATCTCTCAAACTTTGCTTAGTTACAAAATCTGCTGGGGATGATCTGCATACAAAGCATTACTAGTTCAATAAAAATGAGGATATATCAAGGTCCAACAATAGAAATAAAATGGGATTTTAGGATTTGTTTTGGCATCCAGTAAGCCCCGCGGTGTATCACTAACTATATACTCTCAAGTCAGAAAAGAGTGAGTTTTGGACGTTGACATGAACCCCAAAATGCGACTTTAACTACAAATTTCTATATTTATAGAACACAATAAAATTATGATATTATGAAAGTACTTTTCAGGTTATTTCACAGATCGTCTTTTTCTAATTTAATTCAGATATCAACTTTTACATGATTGTCGTTATACAAAGGTTACCGTCGGTTCAGTTAACACTACATGTAGCCCTATGTTCAGTCATCCATATAAAAGGGACCTATCACCAAATTGCATACATGTATTTTTTACAAAAATATTACCAAATTTATATAATGTAAAATTAGTAAAAATGTATCAATACGTTATATAAAAAGTGATGGGCATGATAACAAGTCCCAAGTCTTACCATGGACTTCATAAATGCATTTGCATCCTCAAATTACACAAGGATATTTTCAGGTACATGTGCAATACAAAAAAATAGAAAACACAGTTGGTAATGTTGCTTTGCTGAGTAAATATTTCTAAAAAATAAAATAAAATTATGCAATACATCGTGGCCAACGAAGAAAAAAGACTATAAGAATTACAACTTTAGCAGCATAGATTGTGTAGCGGCATCCTTTGAAAATTGTAAGGTAACAAACAAATATCAATGATGTATAACTTAAAATGTTTTTGGTATAAAAAAAGGCATGTGTGTATGTATATATATTATTTGAGTGAGTGCGATGTTCTTTTTCTTTGGTAAAACACTTAAAGGGGCATGCTTCATTCACAAACCTACTACAACATGTTAGTGGGTTCCAACCAACTTGTAACACCCCGGCCCAACACTGAGTTCGGAATGCTACCAAACTACACTATCAATTTCAACATCAATTAACCTATAATTACAACAAGCATATCAACAATAAAACCCATCCACGGGTCACAATAACACAAGCATAATGATATGACAATCATAGATAATTTAGTCCTAGGAGCATAGCAAGGTAATAAACCAAGATTAACGTAAACCAATTGATTAAGTCTATTGAATGAATAATCAACTCTAACTTATCATCTAAGGTTATTCAATACCATCATGTCCTAGATATAAATCATCATGCTATTAGAAAAAATTCATGTCCAATGAATCAAATAATTGGGTGTATGTTGTGATTCCAAGTGCGCTAGCCCTTCCCGAGTGAAACATCATCAACGGTAACCTAAAAACAACAATAGAGTAAGAATGAGTCCAAGACTCAGCAAATACATAATGAAGACATAAACAACAGTTTACCATCCATAATCAAGGTCATCATCATCATCTATCTATTTAATACCATTCTCATACTCAAATAAACAAGTTATATTCCATATAGGTAAATTTGCACAATTTAACAATTTACTCATATATGTGTATGAACCATCATACACACCGGAATAGTTACACGGAAGTAGGATTTTATCTAGAGCACTTCGGACTAGTCATGTATCATTCTCATCGACCTCACTGGAATAGTTACATAACTTTCTCACCGACCTAGCTCGTGCAACTCCTGCCATGATGAATGTAAATGATGCAACATCTTTAATTATTCATCAACATAATTTATCTCATTAACTCAATATCTCATTCCCATTCACTCAATGTCATAATCTCATTCACTCAATGTCATCAATATCATGTATAAGAATAAGCTTAACGAAAGTATAATAAATAGCATGATAAGTAATATCAATGACAATGGCGAACAACCCGTTGTTTACTACTCTATCATATACTTGCCTCAACCGTGTGACGAAGGATGATGAGTAGAGAGCCTTGCCCCCTGATTCACACCACCACCTGAGCATTCATAAAACACACTAAAAAAATTATCCAAGGGCAGTACAACATTACAAAAGAAACAATTAACACCGCTCCTAATCGTAACCCAAAACAACCCTGATTTCCTCCTTGAATTCAGTTCTGTCCAAAATAGAACAACTAGCTTTCTAAAATCATAACTTATGATCTACAACTCCAAAAAGCATGATATTATACTCTCTGGAATCCTTAAGATGTTATCTATTTTTTTATGCAGATCGAAACTCCAAAATAATCCATCTTCTATTTTTAATATGTAGGTTTATGCACGCTGCCAGAACCCGACAAACTGATCAGACTGATAACTTACAAAAATCATAACTTACATACCCAACCAAAATTCACGATCCAGTACTCTAAAGAAAGCTAATGAAATTTCCTATCTTTTATCTAACTAGACCCAGTTCTAATTTCGAGTCTAACTATCCCAAATCACCCACGCAACGCTCTGCCCTAATCTGGACGAATGTGGACAGAAAGTTCCTCTACCTTCCCAAAGACAAAACGATCTACAAAATGAAAAGCGATTAACCACGGGTACTTCTAAAGGTTCCAGATCGTTACCCACGGAGACACGAAGTCAAACCATGATTTTCCCTGTGAGGTCTTCCTCTCTTTCCTTCCTTTTTTTCTTCTCTTCCTCCTTCCTTTTCCTCATCCTTTCTTCTGCTAGCCGAGCAAGGAGGCGAAGAAGTCTCTGATATGAGGGGTGGTCTTTGAGAAGGGTTTGGTTGCCCCTCTTCTTAAACCAACTTCCCACTTTGGCCAAACACCGTGGGCCGAAAGCCTACGACCCAGGTTTTCCAATAAAAGCAAAAAAAACGCCCCTCTAAAACCTCCAATGCCTTCTCTAATTCTATTTAATTTTTGTACTAATCCCTTATTTGTTTTATGTTTAAATGGAATATTACATTCTACCCCCTGAAACGGGGGATTTCATAATTTGCCATTATGAGATAGATGGATTTCAGAATTTGTCCCTCATATGTCTATGACATGTGGGTCTAGGGCCCACATGTCGTAGGCACATAGGAGGGCAAATCCTGAAATCCATCTATTCACTGTGGCAAATTCTGAATTATTCCCCCTTAAATAGAATTTGACCCCGAATTCTACTTGAAAGAATAACTACAACTGAAATTAAACAACGGATAACACATACCCGACGTGAACAAATCTGGATACTGCTCGCGCATGCGAGACTCCAGCTTCCAAGTTGTCTCTCTCTCGGTCTAATGTGCCCAAAGCACCCTGACATACTTCAATGTCTTGTTCTTCAGAACTCGCTCTGACTCCTCTAGAACCCACACTGGTCGGGACTCGAAAGTAAGGTCTTACTCGTTGGCCAACGGCTTGAACGAAATCTTCAAGCTTCGGAGACCTCAGGTACTCACTTAGCATTGGAACATACAAGACGTTGCGTACCCCACGTATGGACTCGAGACGGTCCTAGAGACACGCCAACCTCCAAATCCCCGCAACTACCGGAAACGATCCAATATACCTTGGGCTATCCTTCCCTTTGGTACCAAACCACACAACCTGCACATAACACATGAAACTCTTGTTCCATTTATCAATCGATCAATCTACCTTTATAAGGGCATCTCATTTAACAAGGGACGCACAAACAACAGAACTAGTTTTAAACAACTTTTTTACAAACAGAACCCAACTGAAAATAAAGGATTCTCATCGCAACCATGCATTACCAACCCCCCAGCAAAAGAGTCAAATCCAAAATCAAAGATTCATCTTGAAAACTTTTCCACTTTGCAAGTAGACAGTGTGCAAATAAACACCACTAAACTAAAGGAGAAATAACTCGAATGCCTAAATCAATCATTTTCTTTGTTTTTCTGAACCGGAAAGAACCACACATACCAACATAAAGCCAACTCAAATTGCAAACGTTCTCTCGTGAAGTCGACCTCTAAAAAGCAAGGTGGCAAGGGCAAATCGAAGAAGTCCGATGATATCCCCTTCTTGCTGTTGGCCCAGAAATTCATGCTAGGTGAGCCGTTGGTCGTCCCGGTAGAGCTCATCCAAACCCTAGGATTGGCTTGCTACAGATTACATGCATGGTATATGGAACAGGCCAACAAGACAGATGGACAACGGTGCTCGGGTGTCAACGTCAAGTTCATGCCACATTATCTTCACCACGAGGTTCAAGACTGTATCTTCACGATGACCTTCGAGGATTTGTTCTTACTCTTCAACCTCGACGCCTCACTCATGCGATGTTGGACACTGTAAGTGTGTACAATTATGGTCTACGTTCATGTAATATTGTAACATCTAAATTTTCAGAGCCTTTTTGAAGCTTTAAAAATAAAAAGAATCATTTGCAATTTATTGGATTAATTTAAAGCTTAATTTGAATTTTTAGAAAATAAAAAACATTTTAAATGATTAAAATAAACATCAATTAAATCCAAAATTATTTTATTCAGTCTATTCAAGTTCCAAGGATTTTTGTAGAATTTTCTTAGATTTTTCTGAATTTATTTTATTTTTGGTTTTTCCGGATTTTCTTTTCTTATTTTCTTTTTCATTATTTTCTCTCTCCTAGTCATCGTCTTCTAGCTTTGCACGCTTGCGTCTGTGGCTGTCCGAAAATCAGCTGAGCCTTCTAAAAGTCTTCAGTTTCTACATTTATTCTCTGTTCTCCTCACTCGATTCATCTTTTTCAAATCCGTTTGAAGCAATGCAAACCCGTCATCACCGCACCAATTACCCCAGGCTGTCAATGCCCTAATTCCCGCAGCCATCCATCAATGTTTTGTCGTTTCTTTTAGTTTCCAAACCGAGCCCGAAATTGCCGTCGATATTCACTCACCTTCCCGACGATTCGACTCACGGTTGAAAGTTATAAATTGGCATGTCGTCACCTCATCTATCACTTTGCATCCCCCTCAAAGTTTCAAATTGTCCGGAGCACCATCGGCTTCGCATTTCTGTTTTCCCGAATGATGGTCGCTTCACCCAAATCGTCGATTCGTCGCATCTGGTGAGCCAAAATTCAATTCTTCTCTACTGCACGTTCACCATCATCTACTCATCGTATTGCTTACATCCATTTGTTAAATTTCCCGTCGTGTGACACCGCCATTGTGCCTCCCTTATTCTGGCTGCTGACTTTCATTGTGCCACCATCTAGGACCGTCTCTGGCCTCCCCAAGCTGCACCACACCACCACCGTGCCGGCGTGCAGGTACTGCCATAGAATGGTGGGAGAATTATTGTGCCACCCATGAAAATCATCAAGCTATCACTTGGGCTGAGTTTTCTGAAGTTTTCCGCCACTCTCACATTTCTCATGGAAAGGTGGAGATGAAGAAGAATGAATTTCGTGAGCTGCAACAAGGGAACTCGTCGGTGAGTGAATACCTCAATAAGTTCACTCAACTCTCCCATTATGCCCAAGAGGACGTTGCCACGGATGACGCCCACCAAAAGCGTTTAAAGCGTGGACTCAACCCTAGCTTGAAGGTTTAAATCGTTGGTAATGACTCTGTGGATTTTCAGCATCTGGTAGACAAGGCCATGCTTATTGAGGAGTCTCGTCGTGAACTGGAAGAATCTTGCAAGAGAAAGATAATGCAGCACGGTGCCCATCAAAGTCATCAGCAAAGATCCAGGATGAGTGCGCAGCCTTATGTTCGCTTCACTCCTCCAGCTGCATCCAAGACCCCTACATCGGTTCCTTGCCCAGCTGCTCCAGGATTCTGCAACTTCAGCAATAACAACACTAACAACCAGCAGCCAAGAAATATCAATCCTACCACGAGAATTACCTACTTCAAGCTGCGTCGAAGAATTGGGACACTACGCCCAAGAATCGCTGCGAAGCAAGCTCAACGCTGTCGATTCAATTTGGGAGCTACTCCAACCAGAACCCCAATGCCAGGAGTAGGACGTGGAGCACCTCAGATTCCAAATGCAGCTACCAGGAGTCCACAACCTTTTAGGAGAGGCCGTGTGAACCTTGACACAATGGAGGAAGGCCAGATAGTCCCAGACGTCGTGCTGGGTAAGTTCCTAGTTAATTCAGCACATGCTACTGTTTTGTTTGATTCTGGAGCTTCTCATTCGTTTGTTTCTCAGAGTTTTGCTGCAAAGCATCTGTTCAAGGCTTTGACTCTTAAAACTATTTTGTTGGTTCAATCACTCAGTTCAGAGTTGAGTACGAACTAAGGTTGCCCAAAAGTTAAAGTGATCATAGAAGGGGTAGAATTTCAAGCCAACCTCACAATCATAGATACCAAGTCCTTAGATGTAATTTTGGGAATGGATTGGCTTGCTAATCACCAAGCAATTTTGGATTGTGGTAGTAGAAGCATCACTTTGGTCAGTCCGGGTGGAACCAAAGTAAAATTTGAAGCCTCCACGGAAAAACATGATGGAGCACTAGTTTGCAGTGTGAAGACTGTAGCTTTGGAAGATGTGCTAGTGGTTAGAGCTTCACCGATGCCGTTGCCATGGCCGAAGCTCTGTTCGTTCTTTGTTGGTTGAAGCTCTCTGTTCCTTTGATTCAAATATTTTGCTTTCTATATTTGTCACATGAGCACTTTGGCTCAATTGGTTAGATGGGCCAAGTTAGTCCTCCTGTTGCTTTAGATCTTGGGTTCAAGTCATGAGAACTCTATTGTTTTCTAGTCTTCAATTCTTTTCCTTGAGTCAAAGGCAGCCGAGCCCCACGTGTCGTACACAAGAGAATTTTTATCATGACTTTCGAATTACGGTATAGTACATTTCCAAAACAATGATTCCAGCACGATCAATTTTTGAATTTTTTTTTCCATCATTCCTTGTGATAATCAACCTTCCAGATGTCCATTCTCCTTCGTACGAACTCCAAATTTGTCGATTCTTGATCCTAAATTCATTCTCTTTCTTCCAGTATTTATTTTATAATTTTTGGATTTTATTTGGATTTGTGGTTTTTATTTGTCTCGTTTTGCGCATATAAAATCTGGCGTTTAAAGCTTTAAGTGGACGATCTCATCAAGCGACTCGAACTTCAACGAAGGCAAGTCGTAGACCTTTGACCATATTGTGCCTATTTTATAAAATTATATTGTTTTAAATTAACATGCATTGCTAATTTTTATTAAATGCTTTCGGGGGTAGCTAAACACCTATTCGACAGTATGCCTCCATGAATATTTGTGAATGACATGTTGACATGTATCCTTTGACATCATAGGCTGAGTTAATTTTAGTTGGACATATTTTATTACCAATATGGGTATCGTATTATGCTTAGTCATGCTTTAGTTCAACGATGTGTTCCGCTTCACAATGATAAACATGAAAATTTGACTTAATGATATATGGAATTATGGCGCGGCCACTATTACTAAATTATGTTGTGCTATGGCAAGGGTTGCCAATTGGTCAGGATTTGAACCGAAAATGATTCCATACTCAGATGATTGATCGTATAGTAAAGGGAATGATTTAGGATGTGGATGACTCGCCTGGGTAGTCACTAAGGACTTAACTTTGTGTACCATTGATCCGGGCCATACCGTACAACCACGTGTCCAGGATGGGGTGGGCCTGTCTGAATAATTAGTAATGTTTTGATTTGGTTCTGCTTGGGTTGATAAGCGGTGCAAGAGGGGGCCTAGAATGGTGAATCTTTAGCGAGTAGAACTGGGTCAAAACAGAGTTTTATAAAAACCTTGTGATAATCACTTAGTCGCACGCCTTCAGAAGCGTGTTATGTTTGATATTATAAGATGATTATCTCTTGTGGGTCAAGCTGTACAACCTCTGCAGAGTGCTAAAAACTATTCGAATAACCGTGTCCCCAGTTATGGACAATGCCTAGTGATTTCACATGAGGGGTAGAGTGTAGCACCCCAGCCCGACAAAGGCCTAGAATGCTACTAAACTAACATTATAATCAAATTAAACTAAAAACATCTTACTAAAATTCGGCAGAACCTCCTTTGTATAGTTAACTATACCAGAGGTCCCAACAAATAATTATAACATAGATAAATAATCCAACAATCAGCATGATCAAGACACATCCAAAATCGAGCTAATCATTACTATAACATTCATAGCATGCTAAACATCTAGGGAACAATCCAAAAAGCATCCAAAATCCTCTAATCACCTTTATTACAATTTATTTCAAGCAAAGCAAGTAATCATAAAGAATACTTTAAACAAATCATTCAACTACTAAATTATCATTCTTTTAAATCAACTGTGTGCAGTTCGTGCCATTGTGCGACCACTCTAATCTTTATTTTCCCCCATGCATGCCGTTCTTGTAAAGGGTACCTAAAAACACAACAACAGCAAGAGTGAGCCTAATGACTCAGCCAGTACAATAGATAATAACAACAACATAAACAACTGCACTCATCAACAACCATCCACAAATATCTATATCAATCATGTTAAATAATCATGCTATGCAAATGTTCAAATGCACTTTCTCTTTCTCTTTTGCATTTTACTGGTAATGCAGAGTATGCATCCATCGATGCATACCCATGCCTGTGCCATCTAGCACAGGGACCATTGCCCATACTCCACAAGTATGGGGACCTAAGCCCACACTCTATGAGTGTGGGGACCATAAGCCCGTCATAATCATGACGGGGACCTCAACAAATGCTTTGTCACCACATGACCAAGTCTTCAACATATCAACATGATGCATATGAACGAAACCTTAAATCATCATAATCATGCAATCGTAGTAACATCACATATGAATAAACTTATTCCTACTACCAGCATACATGTTCATTGACGTTCATGATATTCAAGCATCCATGGATAGCACATAATTCATATTACCAGTAAACATGAGTATTAACATTCATATTATCTTAGCATTCATGAACAGCACATATACTCACAATGCTAGCAAGCAATATCATTCATTCATATTTAGTCTATCCATCATGGTACCTGCCTTAACCGGGAGACGGAAGAGAAACCCCAAAGCCTTGGCGACAAACCCAATCTGAACGCACCCGGATATCATCCCGTTCTAGGTTACCAAGTCGTCTCGCAACATCAGGCCAAACAATCTCCAAGCATCATCCAAGCACTGACATTTGGCGTACATTGACACCAAAGTGTTAGCCACCGAAACCTCTGGCTCTAACCCACACTTCACTGCGAGAGAGTGGAGCCTCACCCCAGACAACAAGTCAGACTCCGCGGCACAAACAGACAGAAAGCATGCTAGCATTGCAAAATTGGGCTCACGACTGGACGCCCTCATGTCCCCAAACAACCCCACCGCGCTCGCCACGTCCCCGCTCTTGAAGTACCCATCCATCAACATATTCCACAAGACGCATTCCCGCTCGGCCATTCCGTCGAACACCTCGCGCGCGAACCTGAGGAGGTCGGCGTCCTAATACATCTTGATCAGCGCATTTCTCAGCAATTCCAAAGCTAAGTTGAACCGAGTCAGGGTGAGAATCTTACACGTCGATGAGCGCGGCCCTGTCGGGCATCGTGAAGGCCTGGTGGGCGGCGTCCTGCCCATGGCCGAGCACCAACATCTGCATGGGTTGGCCCCTGGAAAACGCCCTCGAGGTCTTTGCTTTGCGCAGAAGTGGATCGGCGCTTTGGCGGCATCCTGCGACCTCTTCCCTGGGCGGCAAAGACGCCATGGAGCTCCTTGGAGGGCACAAGGACGACGGTGAGGACGGACAGGTAGCCCACCATCCCAGCTCATCTCGCCCGCGGCAGCAACACGAGTGAGAGGAGGGGAAAGGGGGGAGAAGCCGAGGGAAGGAGGGGCGGCGCCAAGTCTTTGGAGGCTGCTTTGGAGGGCGCCAAGTCTTTGGGCTTCTTTGGAGGCGGCGCCATGTCTTTGGAGAGGCGGCGCCATCTCTTTGGAGGGTGGCGCCATGAGGAGGTGGGAAGATGGCGACCAGGCAAGCATGCTGGGGGCGGCGGCTATGTGGAGGAAAGGGGAGGAAAAAGGTTTCGGCTAGGGTTTCACCTCTATTGGTTTATGGGCCATAGAGGCCCAACCCGGCCCACTACCTCATCTCCTCATCAAAACTCTTCTTTTTAATCACATTCTATTTCTTGTTTAACTATTTACTCCAACGGGGTATTACATTCTACCCCCCTTAAACAGAATTCGACCTCGAATTCTACTCGAAAGAACACCAAAACTAATATTAAACAACAATCAACATGTTCCCGACGAGAACAACTTAGGAATATGCTCACACATGCGAGACTACTCCAACTCCCAGGTGAACTCTCCCTCAGACTGATGAGACCACAACACAATATCGTAAAACGATGTCTGACCTAACACTCAACCCGACATTTCCAAGTACACTCATCAGAAGAGAATCAAAGGTAAGACCCTACTCGATGGTCAACGTCTTTAACGAAACCCCAAGCCTTGAGCTGCTCAGCTACTCACTCAGCACCAGAACATACCAGACATTGCGTTCCTCGCGAATGGACCCGAGACAGTCATAGTGATACGCCCACTTCCTAATCCCCGCAACTGTCGAATACAAAACAATGTACCTTGGGCCAACTCCCCCTTGGTACTAAAGCATGCAACATGCACAACCCACGTGGAACTCCTGTCCCACTTCTCCATCGGTTCCTTCATCTAATAAGGAGCACCTCCTTAAACCAGGAACACACAATAGAATTCGCTTTAAACAACTCTTTCATAACCAGAACTCAACTGAAAATAACGGATTCTCATTGCAACCACAAAATGGTATCTTTACGCCAAAGAGGGAAAAACTCCAAAAGCGAAGATTCTTCACAAACACTTTTCCACTTCCAATTAGGCAGTTTGTAAATAAACACCACGTACGCCAAAAGAGAAGTCGATCGAAGGTCCAAATCAAACACTTCTTTTATTTTCCTGAACCAGAAAGAACCATCATGCCAACACAAAGCCAACTCACATTGCAAATGACCTCTGACGTAAAAACACAACTCCAACAATAATCGAGAGAACTCTTCCCTACCCAAGGAAATATTTTTTTTCTTAGTTTCTCTTTTAGGAATAAAAGTCCTCTCAAACCTGGAATTCGAATTCATCACATACTGCACGAGTTCAGATCTCTTAAATTAGCATCCTCAAAATTATGCTCAATCCAAAATACATCATCCACCCCTTCGTGGAAAGGCTCTATTGATCCCACCAAAACACTCTAGACAACTCCTTCTATTAACGAAATTAATTTGACAGATGGCACCCAAAGCACCTCGAAAAAGATTTCACTCAATCGCATCACCTCAAACTTTTTAGAAAAACAATTCAGAATCTTCAATACACACACTCATGTACTACATCAGAAAGGTTCTATCAATGATCATTCCACTACTCAGAAAATCGCTATTATTCTATTTTCTCTACACAACCATTGGGCGACCAAAGGTCTAGCTTAAAAATGCAATGCCCAAATTTAACCTCCAAGACCTCTACAACGAACTTCTCTTATGACAGATAGAGAAATCATCGGATTAAATCTCTAACATTCCCACAATTCCAACATAACCACTCATTGACATCATCAGGAATCACCCACACAATCTCGCAATACAATCCAATTATGTTACTCTATAAAATTGATCAAGGTTTCCATACCTTCGATAATTCCCAACATTTCAACATGAACTAAGGTTCTGGGATTACACTTCACCATAGGTTCTACTTAGTCGTAACACTAATCAGTTTTCCTTCAACGACAATCATTCCATTTGAATCAAATTTTCTCTAAGAGGTATAGGTCAAGACCAATTCATCTTCTACTACTCCTCCAATAGCTTGGTAGCAAAATCTCACCACTACAATTACTTAACCACCACCAACAGTTGCCAAATTACGCTTTGTAAAACTTTGCAACACAAATCTGTTAATCCCTTCTCAAAAGAAAGAGGCAAACAAGAACAAGTTTTATCACACAGGAAAACATTGCTCCTCACAGCGAGCACGAAACAAAAAAAATAATCCAACAACGATGATCTTGGAAAACGAAAGTTGAGTTCACAGATGAGGGCACACATCCCTCAAAAAGGGAATAGCAAATAACAACCAATAAGGAAATGACATTGCGATTGAAACTCGACAACTCCTGTGCAGAAAGAGCATAAAGTTTAGGCACAATTCAAATAATTACAAGTTACAAAAACTTGACTCCAAATCTCAAATACTCCTACTGCACTCTTTCCTTTAACACCGAAATTAATCCTTTGACTATAACAACACTTTGCCATCTCGAGCAAGATAAGTCCTTAAGACCAAACCACTTAGGAACCAATAAATTCTTTCAACACGTCGTTTTGCTTGGACAGTTCAACTACCCATAAAACATGAGATCCAAATGATCTCAACCACAAAACTCGAAATATTTTCATTTACGGAATATCACGAAAAGCAAGCAAATTTTTCTCTTCTTAAAGGAATCAACATAATAATTATCTTTGATTGCAACCTCACGTTGCCAACTCAGACCAAAGAGACTTTAAAATTAAATCACATGAATCTCTTAAGAACCAATATAACATTCAAATACACCACTTTGTTTAAAATAACTACAGATACCACATGATTCATGAGCTCCCAAAAGATCACGAAAGCAAAACCTGAACTATTCTCATTTAAGCAATATCACCATAGGTGATCAAATTACTACAAGATTTAACATCAGTCTCACATTTTGACAATTTTAATAGCATCGTTATCATACATTAATGCCATGAATCATCAAACTTTATTACCCCATTCTAAAGCTTTTCCAAAAGAAACACAAGCCACAAGGTTGAAACAAATTTATTTTAACATGATCATACTACGCAATAGCACTATAACAAGGCACACTATCGAAGACCACTTACAAAATTCATCTACTCAACTGTTGGTGTTGCTCAACACAAACTTTAGCTATCGTTATCGATTAACGATTGTATTAATCATGTGTGTAAATATGATGCTAATTTTATTTGCAAACACATAACCATTTATAAATATAGATTCAACATTCCACCTTATGTTTAGAGATCAGTTCAAAACATGATTAAAAATTTACCAACATAATTTCTATAAAACAAGGTTTCACAAATTGATACACCAACCATCTAGTCCTTTATACAGGTTTCAACAATTTTTAGCATGTCAGGAATTAGGTAAATCTAGCATTTATGTAAGATCGTCAAATAGATGTTTTACAAGATAGATTCAGATCGACAATCACTCTCCTTAGTAACCCGGTTGATTCTAATCAGGAATAAATATATTCTAAATCACATCTCGTCATGCAATCATTACAAGGCAGCAATAAATTAACTGGCTACGCTACCGAGGACATTAGTTAAGGTTAATTATGCATCATGCCAAAGACCCAACTTGATGTCATAAACATTATCAATTATCTTCTTTACTTACAGTTTCTCACTTAACATCACAAAAGTTTGCAAAGGGTTTTGACACTTCCTGATTCAAAGGAAAGATTCTAAACTCCAATGTTCCAACTATTCCAAAAGAAATGAGTAAAATCAAAACTTTCTTCAATGAAGTTTGTAAAAGATAATTTCCATTATCCAGAATACCAAACGAATCATCGGATCACTTTTTTTCAACAAGAAAGGTAGGACTTTCATGAAAAAGGATAATCTGATAAATCAACTACGTTTAATAATCAGCAAAATAACTCGTCATTCAGGAGACTGAAGGTTTGCTTTAAGAAAACCATCAAAGACCGATGAACTCTTCTCAACTGTAATGAACCAATAACCCAAGAAAACACACCCACCGAAACTGAACAAGAATAATCATTCCAAATTCAAGGAAGATAATGATTCTCCCAAAGAAACTCACACTCACACCTAGAATTAGTTGATTCAAGGTAGGCAATCCACTAGTCTCATACTTCAAACGGTGGTGCAACCTATAATTCAATATCTCTTCTCCATTTCAAAAAGTCCAATTTGAATTTGGAGCAAAGCTAAATAGTTTTAAAGTATGGAAATGGATTTTGGATTTCAACTTAAAAATAATAATACCTCAGATACTCCTAAAATACTTGAGGTAATTTTTACAAAGAATCTCAATTTTTAAACTTGAAAGTATATTTTCTTAAATTCAGAAATGCAAACTGATTATTATTACGAAAATATAATAGGACCCATAGCTGGGAATATTGTATTTGGATTTTATGTACTCTGTTTCTTGGTTGAAATTTTTCTGGAATTTTTTTAAAGATTATTTGGTTTCTTGTCAATTTGCATGTCCAAAAATTGAATTTGAATTTAAAATATAAACAAATCTTGTGAACAGTGCCTGAAAATATTTTTCCTAGGTTCTGGAACACCTTATCTACTCACCTACAAAATTTCATAATTTTCAGAGCTATTTTTCTCTATCTAAAAATTACCTAAAATACCTCAGCCAATTTACACAAAAATTAGAAAACCTAAATTCTAACTCACCTACTATTCAACTGACCGGACTCGGGTCAAGTTGGCTCAGCCTAATCAACTTGCCGACCCGTACCTCCTTTCTCTCACTTGACTGGCGGGGGCCCACTCTTGACCCTTCTTCTTCCTAAGCGGAGCAGAGCAGGGCACGCCATTGTGCGCCTTCACGCCCACCGCCATGCAGCTCGCCACGATGCCCAGCTCGCCCACTGGTTTCGCGCGCATCTTCCGCGATGCCCATGCCTCGGTCAAGTCTTCGTCCCCTCGGTCACTCGCCGCTCATGCCGCACCGAGAGCTTGGTAGCCCATGCCGTCGCTCTCATTATCGCCATCTCCGCTCCGGCCTATATAAACCTCGAGGAGCTCCCTCTATTCCTTTTCACCACCCAGTCTTTTCCCCCACCTCCCTTCTTCGATTCCCCCACTCACCGAGCTCCAAGCTCAAGCTCCATTTGCTGGCCACCAAGCCGCCGTAGGCGCCCGTTGCTGTTCCGGCCGCCCCGGCGAATCCCTGACCACCCTAACCCCGTCACAGCGTGCCTTGCCCATCAAGGAGTTTATCCCCTTGATCAATTGGAAGAATCCACCATCGAAGAGCCGCGCCTCGGGTTCTTCTTCAACTCCGCCCACCACCGCTGCTTCTGACGCCGCGTCTTCTCCGGCGAACCTCTTTCCAATTCCTCCCCACGGGAGCATCTCCTAGACTCCCTCTACCTAATCCCACCACTCACTCGGGCTCTCACTCTTCGCAGGTCGTCGTCACCGTTGAACCACCCGCGCTACCGTCGGCTCGCGCTGCCAGCACGCCTCCGGTCGTCCCAGCTCCCTCCGTCCACCTCAGTAAGATTCCCTTGCTCTCTCGGTGCTTGTGCTCGCCCTAGTTGCCCTCCTCCCTCACCCGTGCGCCGTTGCGCCTCTCCTCCTCCAGGTCCGACCATCGCTTGTCAGCTCCCAGCCGCCACCGACCAGCTCCGGTTGTGCCTCCACCACCCTCGGGACCTCCTCAGCTTTGCGGTTCCATTTTTGACGTTCATAACCACCGCCGATGCCTCCCCTTGATGGCACGCGCACCACCTAAGCCATGAACCAAGTCGGCCCAAGCTGTTCCTGTGCTGATCTCCCTGTTGTCGGTTCTCTGTTATTAGGAATTCTCACTTTGTTGTACCAATGCTATTAGGATTTGTTAAAGCCTCTTAGATTACTCAAGAAGAAGTACTTAGCAAATGAATTAGGGAATTGATAATTTTAGTTTTCAAACACTCTTAGTTGTGTGGTTGATCTAAG
Organism: Phyllostachys edulis; assembly: GCA_036346405.1. Taxonomy (NCBI): domain Eukaryota; kingdom Viridiplantae; phylum Streptophyta; class Magnoliopsida; order Poales; family Poaceae; genus Phyllostachys; species Phyllostachys edulis. Next base: position 32,622,337 of record CM070556.1, read on the forward strand.
AAGAGGATTAGAAGAAAAACTAGGTGTCAGTGCCTTCTTGTTCTGCCTTGTGCTTTCTTATTTTTGGAAATGTCCTTGTTAGGTAGTAGTTAGGTTGATCCTGAGTCATTTAGTCATTTGAGCTTTGATCCTCTAGAAGTAATCAAATCTGAAAAACCATTTATAGTTACAGAAACTCACAAAGAAGAGAAAAAGAAAGATTAGAATGTTAGTAGCACCCTCTACAAAACCTATCACTTATGCTAACAAATTGGGTGTATGTCCATTAGGTCACTTTAGTTAGAAAGTCTGAAGATGAGTTTAAAGGGAGTCCAGCCTTTAGCATCTTAGTTCTGAAAAGTTGGTTGTTATAGATAAATAGCAATAACCTGACAAGTATCATTTTTGTCAAGAGGCTAGCAGCTTGACCTTTTCTAATGTCAAAGCTAAGGGATTAGAAAATATAATTGTTAGCCTTTAACCTCTAATCTATAAGGTTAAAAATGAATCTTGAGCCAAGCATTAAATTAAGGGTTAGTAAACAACAATAAACCTCATGCCATAAGTCTCAATTTGAAAAGTTCATAACCAATTCAATTCAACTCTAAATCAAATAATTCATGTCTCTAAATTTATCTAAAATCAATACCTTTCTTCTGTTTTAATTTCTTAATTTTTTTGAGATTTTTAGAATTCTGGTGTTTATTCGATGTTTTTGCTTTGTCAGTTCTTATCGTTAGATGACGATGATTTGGGAGTGCAATTGAGAAGTTTGTGAGAATACCTAGATTATCAGCAAGCAATGGTGATCAGTTTTTCCGTTGATGCATGTTGATCCTATTACTTTCAAAAAACTATTATCTTGTTTGCAACTGTATATATGCATGCTTTAATTTGTCAAGTTAATTTTGTCGATTAGTGGTAGTTAATCATGTTGTATGAATTCCCTAAAATTGTTCATCCCCCGCCACTAGCCTTAAGTTAATAATCCTGCTGCTGAATTAGAGCCCGGTGGATGTTATATGGTCTAATTATGAGTATTCGGTGTCATGCTTAGCAATGCTTAGTTTTCGGTAGTTTGGGCGGTTGTCGACTTTGTCGATGGCCTTGATCACACAAATCATTTTTATTATGTTATAACCAGCACCTTGTGCTATTATATTTGGAAAACTAAAAATGAAAATAAAATATTTAAACTTGGGCACATTGGTTGGCTGGTGTGCTGTTGGGTGTGTGCTTGGTGCCCGAGTCAACAAGGACCGAACATCTTGTTACACTAAACCAAGCATTATCACGTGCAACCACATGAGGGTCATATGGGTCCCTTCTTGAATTAGTACTCTGGAGAGTGTTAATTAATGAGTCGCTGGTGGTAGATATAGGAGAAAAATGTTATGTCGTTCAATTGTTGTATGGCATGTGCGGGGTGGGATCCTGGTTAAGTTCCCACGCCCGAAGGAGCATCGGCAGTCGTTATGGCTGACCGATATCTCCAACACAACGTGTGGGTCCCCGCGGAAACCTGGATAAGGTAATTCACGAAGGATTAACCCCACATACGTGCGACGCTTAATTAACTCGTTCCATTGAAAAACGTCTCGTAGGACTTAGCTCTGCGGCATACCTTTGGAAGTGTGCTTCATCGCGTGGCAAAAGGAGCGGTCTGACATGTTGGTAAAGTTGTACACCCCTGCAGGGTTTAAACTATTTGAATAGCCACGTCCTTGGTTATGGACACGCTTGTGGAGGTCTTTCGAGAGTTAGACTCAACATTTTGGATTTTAAACTTAAAACTCGATGGGTGGTATTGAGAAGGGTTTCTCATGCTATTGTTGTGTGCTGCAGGGGTAGCTACTTGTTGAGGATTAGTTGTTGTCAAATGTTAATTACTCGTTGTTATTTCAAGTATTAAAAATGTTTGCTCGCTTGCCATTTGAATCTATTACAATGTATTCAAATTCAAATATTGCTTTGCGCTGAAAATAAACCTTGTGGCCTTCTCCATTGAGTAGAGCTTGAATGTAGCTATGTATAGGTTTATTAATCGTAAGTCTTGCGGAGTACATTCATGTACTCACTGTTTGCTTTTATTTACTAATCTGGACAGCAGGTATTGAGATCTATTCGGGTAAGGAAAGATGCGCAGGAAACGTCGAATTGCTAAGGTTTTAGCCCCAGTCGGTTGCCCTGTGGGTTATGGCAAGCCACTGGAACTCCAGTTCTGGTTAATTTATATTTTAATTTTAGTTCATTTACTGTTTTATGCTGCGTAGTTAATATTTTATCTTGCGATATTATGATATCCTGTGTGTGGTTTGATACTATTTTGAAGGTGAATGTGTACCACTCCTAGGAGGTACATAATACACCGAGAGCAGAGAAATTTAATTTGTGATGCTAGGATAAATTGGAGGATTAAACATTACAAGTTAAATCGCCTAGTGGCTCTCACAGACAATTTGCGTCATTCTTGTTGCATGATGTCATAAAACCAGATGGGGAGTTCCACAATGTAGATTAAACTTGATTGGGATAAGATTGAACTTAATGATACATGTGTGTAAATGTTTATGAATGGTTAATTTTAGTTCATTTGAGTTAATTTATTTGTGAAATGGATGTGCTTGTTTATGAAATAAATGTGAATTGGATGTATGCATGTACTTGTTGTGTTTCTGCTTGTTTCAGAGGGCATGGCTAGCATTTCCTGAGGCTAGCCAATAAACAGAAATAGATTTAGCAATACAAAGAATATCACAGACTTGTTCCTCAGTAAAAACCGTCTGTGATATACCATCTATCACAGACGGGTTCATCTACAAATTGTATATGATACATCATCGATCACAGACGGTTTCATCTACAAACCACCTGTGATACATTAGTTTCATCTACAAACAGTCTGTGATACGTAAGCTATCACAGACGATTTTATCTACAAACGATCTGTGATCGTCAACTATCACAAACGGTTATAAGTTAATAACCATCTGTGATAGTCTGCATCATAGACGGTTTGAAAACCATCTGTGATAACCGCCTGTTATCCCAGACACATAAATTCAGACAGTTTAGAAACCGTCTATGGTGACGATTTAAAACCGTCTGTGATGACCCTTTGTCTAGTAGTGCCACCGAAGTAGGATTTTATCTAAAGCACTTTGGACTAGTCATGTATCTTTCTCACTGACCTCACCGGAATGGTTACATGACTTTCTCACCGGCCTGGCTCGTGCAACTCCTACAATGATGAATGTAAATGATGCAACATCTTTAATTATTCATCAACATAATTCATCTCATTAACTCAGTATCATAATCTCATTCACTCAATGTCATAATCTCATTCACTCAATGTCATCAATATCATGTATAAGACTAAGCTTAACGAAAGTATAATAAATAGTATGATAAGTAATATCAATGACAATGGCGAACAACCTGTTGTTCACCACTCTACCATGTACTTGCCTCAACCGTGTGACAAAGGATGACGAGTAGAGGGCCTTGCCCCTTGATTCACACCACCGCCTGAGCATTCATAAAACATACTAAAAAAATAATCCAAGAGCACTTCAACATTACAAAAGAAATAATTAACACCGCCCCTAATATTAACCCAAAACAACCATGATTTTCTCCCTGAATTCAGTTTTGTCCAAAACAAAACAGTTTGCTTTCTAAAATCATAACTTATGATCTACAACTCCAAAAATCATGATATTATACTCTCTGGAATCCTTAAGATGTTATCTAACTTTTTTATGCAGATCGAAACTCCAAAATAATCCATCTTCTATTTTTAATCTACAGGTTTATGCACGCTGCCAGAACCCGATGAACTAATCAGACTGATAACTTACAAAAATCATAACTTACATTCTACCCAACCAAAATTCGTGATCCAGTACTCTAAAGAAATCTAACGAAATTGTCTGTCTTTTATCTAACTAGACCGAATTCTAGTTCTGAGTCTAACTATCCCAAATCACCTTCGCAACACTCTGCCCTAATCTGGATGAATCTGAACAGAAAGTTCCTCTACCTTCCCAAAGATAAAATGATCTATAAAATGAAAAGCAATTAACTACAGGTACTTCTAAAGGTTCCAGATCATTATCCATGGAGACACAAAGCCAAACCACGATTTTTCCCATGAGATCTTCCTCTCTTTCCTTCCTCCTTTTCTTCTCTTCCTCTTTCCCTTTCCTCCTCCTTTCTTCTGCTGGCTGAGCAAGGAGGCAGCAGGGGTGGTGCTACAGTAACATGGGCGACACTACAGTAGCACGGCAACTAGGGTTTGGTTGCCCCCCTTCTTAAACCAGCTTCTCACTTGGGCCAATCACCGTGGGCCGAAATCCCACGACCTAGGTTCTCCAATAAAATCAAAAACGCCTCTCTAAAACCTCCAATTCCTTCTCTAATTCTATTTAATTCAGTATTAATCACTTATTTATTTTATGTTTAAACAGGGTATTACACAACTGCTTTGCAAGTAGAACAAGCACAAGTAGTTTTTTATATAAGACCAAGGCATTTTTTTTATTTTGTAATGTGTAAAACTAGTCTGTGTTTCATGTAAAAATAGTGTTTTATGCTAGTTATGTTGACTGCTTTGAATCCATAATTTTTCATGATGGTGATTGCAAACAATGACTTCCTTCTGACTACAAATGTTGAGGTACAAGAAACATGTTACAAAAAAACACATGTTTCCTTCATTACAAAAACAAAAGCCAGGTTCAAAACTAATTACAAAAAACTTTGTGCTACTTTATCCTAGTTTTAGTTGCATAGAAGCTTTGTGCCCTTTTCTTAATACAAAGATGCATGGAAAATTACATCTTACACGCATGCTTGCTTGCTTTTATTAATATATTTGATTTAAGGAGGCAACAAGTATGCAGGCTAAGAGTAATCTGTTGGAAATATGCCCTAGAGGCAATCATAGAGATGATTATATTTCATTATGTTCACAATATTTGATAATATGTTATCTTGTTCCTTGAATGAATCATCAGTCATAAAGATTAACGAGTATGTGACTTGTTGGTGAAACTCTTTTAACTTATGATGATGTCGTTCTAAAAGTATCCACGGTCGAAAGTCTTTGGTGAACACTAGTGACTCTCGACCAACACATGTATTGATTGATGATCATGTTTCACGGTCATGGATATAGGGATATCGAATCAATAATGTGGACACGTGTTAGAGAACATGGTGTTGGATAAGACCCACCTTGAGACACTATTGAGATTGTTATGATTCTATGTGTCGTTAGTTGGTCTCAAGCAATGATGATGTATAATCCTTAGACACGAGATCGGCATGGTTTCCTACATGTGTAATAGCACTCTTAGGGGTTGCCAAACGCTACTAAATGGCGGGTGGTTATAAAGGTAGCTTTCGGGTATGCTATGAAACATGCAGAGGGATGTGATTGGTCGGATATGGGATTTGCCCTCCTAACATAACAGAGCGATATCTCGGGCCCTCAAGTGGTCGGATAAAGAAAGTGCATGGCCATGCCCTTTGGTGGTCGAAAAGTTCGACCACATAAGGTTATCCGATACTTGATCGAGAAAACATTGAACAATCCATGGATGACACAACATCTCACAGAGTTCAACCCGGATATCGTGAGGCAAAGGGAGAATACATGAGTAGGTAAGCTTAGTTCGACCCGACTACGGATTTGGTCGTATGGAGATACAAGCAAGTCGTAGATCGGTCGAGCGTAATCACGAGTGGTCGAAACCAAGTCGTAAGGAGTTACGAGTTGGTCGTGATCAAATCTGGCGGTGGTATAGAGATAGGACACAGTCGTAAGTGATGAGGACACAGTCGTAGATCATATTGCATTAAGATTCGTCCGATATAATTTGTGTGTATTAGGGAATCGTTATGTCTGCTAGGAACCGCTTCGACTCTGGCGGAAAGGGTTTCCGAGTCACAACCGAACTACACATGAACCTAACGGGTCACACACTTAACAGGTTGGAACAAACCAAGATCTGAATACGATTCGTAAGAGTGTTTGGATAGGATCCGTCACGGGCCTATATAAGGAGATGCATGAGGCTATTGGGAGAGGGTCGATTGGCGCAAGTTGCCCTACCGAAACCCTAGCCGCCATCTTCTTGAGTGCCTCCCGTGCGATTTGGTGCTAGCACACCGCGTCGGTTGTTCCTTCCCGGGCGTGTGGATACCATAGGCGCTTCTCGTTGTTGCGCTTAGGGCGATCCGCGATCTTCGCAAGGAACTACAGAGGTCTTTGGAGAGCGATCAACTCACGAGGACGCGGACGATCGACTACGACCGATACATCGCCGCGCTTATTCGTCGGACCAGCCGCCGACACTTCTTCCGCTGCTCTGCGGGTCTAGTGGTAACGATCTGTGATCATCTTCTTGCTTGGCTTCCTGGTTTGCGTGGTAGAAATTTTGAATTGTTGCTATCGTAGCCTACCCGTATCCCAACATAATCTACCACTACTTCGCAAAAATTAAAGGCACAAAAAAAACCTGCATGCAACTAAACCACGACGAAAAGAGTTTTTATACAACACATATTCTGTACGAATCCATTCCTCTAACCTCCTAGGAATACTACTCATTCCTCGGTGTCTCAAACTACTTATCTATATCTCTATAGGCTACAAATTAATTACATCTCTCAAAACTACATATCTATAAAAGACTACAATAATACAAACTACAAATTAAATATATGCTCAAACTACGAAATTAGCTACAAAACAAATCAAACTAGATATCTCTCTAAGTGTACCTTGATATGATGAACTAGAACCTCCTTGATGGCACTTGACGAAATGAACTGGGAAACAAAAAAATAGTATAGGTAAAAAAAGTTGCAAATTATATAATTTTCAAAAGTACATATATAAGATATATATTATTGGCTACTCAATTCATTCATAAATGAAAAAAAAATCTTAATAAGCATAAAAGGATTAAAAAGTCACATGCAAAAAAAAGTCACACATCCCCTTAGCCCACCCCCACCCCTCTCTCTCTCTCTCTCTCTCTTCCACCTCTAACCTCCTATTAATACTACTCATTCCTCAGTCTCTCAAACTACATATCTATATCTCTATAGGCTACAAATTAATTGCATGTCTCTCAAAACTACATATCTATAAAAGACTACAATAGTACAAACTACAAATTAAATATATGCACAAACTACAAAACAGATCAAATTAGATATATCTTTAAGTGTACCTTGATATGATGAACAAGAACCTCCTTGATGGCACTTAACAAGACGAACTGGGAAACATAAAAAATAGTATAGTTAAAAAAAGTTTGCAAATTATATAATCTTCAAAAGTACATATATGAGATATATATTCAAAACACATATGAGCCATAACCCAGCCAAAAAATCATGAACAAGATGGATAGATGTCATATTTTGAAAACCGAAAAAAGGCCAATAGGATTAAACAGTTGTTGTGTACTGGTCTAACAAAAAAAAATCCTATTTAGAGATTGGAACTAAAATGAAAATGACATGAACAACAATCTAGTTATCTCTAAGAATCTTACTATGTCCTAACCCTGTAGTTTGGTTGCAATAAAAAAAATGAACCATGTGCTCCAAACAAAATGCATTTGCATGTGACCTGATTGGACATCATGGTAAAAAAAAAGTTCCAAAAAATGTATTGTTTGGTAAAACAAAACTGAATTCCATGTACTAATGAACCTTCCACTAATACCCCATAAAAAAGCACAAACTGAGTTTTTTTTGGCACTTAATTACTATGTCATATACCCATTTTCTCTTGCAGTAGCTAAAAAGAAAAGGCTCTCGCTCACCATTTCGGTGCTCACTCCCTCCTCTTCCTGAAGATTTCAAATCATAGGAACACCTACAAGCCTTGCATGCAGTCTTGCTGCACAATTGAGAAAAACAAAACGATTACAAACTAGATAAAAAAAATCAAGCTCATGTGTGCTTCGAATCAAACACCTTTAGTAATCGAAATACCCACCACCAAATCAGACTCTCCTATCCATGACAAGCAACTAAAAAACTTAACAAGCCTAGCCCCTCCAAAATCCTCCAATCACTATCGATTCGATTACCCCCATCGCTACCGATTCGGCTACCCCCACCCACCCCCACGAACTTCAAATCGAACTATGCAAACCACCGCACGAATCTCCCACCTGAGGGTGTTGAATCAAAGAAAAACCCTAGAACCAGATCGCCCAAACTGCTCCCACTCCTGCAAAAAAAGAGAGAAAAACGATATAAACTCGAAGCACATATACCATCGAATCTAAAACAAAAAGTAACTATCAAAAAAGAGTTCAAAATCGAACACTCGTGTGTGAGCAAAAACAAAAAATCGACACCAAAATCGCACGGGATTTGTTCCACCACCGCTCAAAATTCAAAATCTCTATCTCATTCGCTGGCGGATTTGCACAAAATCCTTACCTAGGTGGAGAAGAAACAAGTCCCTCTCCTTTTCCCAGATTCCTTCCTCTCTACTGATCTGTATCCCTCATTTCCCTTCCTACCTTCTCTCTCTCAGTGGCGAGAGAAATAAAGAGGCGATTGAAGAGCACAGATGGAAAATGTGTGGTGGTGAATTGAAGAGGAGAAATAAAGAGGCGTGGTATTCAAGGATTCATTATTTCAATTTTTTGGACGGTTCGCACAGCGAAAACAGGTCTCAGTTTTTATCGGGTATGCCCGCCCCACCCGTTCTTTTGCACACCCACGTATACATAAACATAGTGCGAATCGCAAAGCGTATCCAATGGATGCTAAATCGAGTACTTATCACATAAATACTCGAGTGCCATTTAGCAATTTCCTACAAAAGATCACAAGAGATATTTTCTATCTATACAAAAGATTACAATAAATATTGCCGGTTCTGAAATAGTAACAGTATCCGCAAATATAAAAAGAGATAAAGGGAAATTGGCACTTGCTAACACTTTCCTACCCACAGCTCAGACAAACACCAGACATGGCATAGCTGTCAGAACAACGTTCAATGGTGCAAGGGGATCGAACCGGTGAACCCGTACATCACCACGTGTCACCACCCCTCGCGGACCCACATATCAGCCGCCGAGTGCACCCCCCAATTAGCAGCCAGTTAATCCATCCCCTTGCGAAACGCGACGACATCTTTATCCCCTTCTTAACTAATCGCCATTATGATTACCCCACCAGCGCTAATTACCCCCAAATCCATCCCCGCCACCCCTCGGACACGGAGGGGAGAGCAGCCGACGCGGGCGGAGCCGCAGTTCGCCAGCGCCGCGGCATTTCGTCGAACTCATGGCGCTCGTGCCCAACGGCGACCCCGCCGCGTGCAAGAACGGGGCGCCGACCCTCCCCTGGTCGGAGATGTTCCGCTCCGCGTCGCTCCGGCGGCCCAAGCAGGAGGAGGACGCGCCGCCCAAGCCGCCGCCGACGACGGGGGGCGCGGCGGACATCGCGGGATGTCGCTGGAGCCGGACGCGCGGCTGGCGCTGTACATCGCGATGGCGCACGCGGGTCTGGCGACGGCGCTGCTCGTGCTGTACGGGCTGTACCGGCTGCTCGCCGACTTCCTCCGGCCGCTGCAGTGGGCGCTGCTCTGCTCCATCCCGCTCCGTGAGACGCAGCGCGCGCTCGTCGCGTTCTGGGAGCCGCCGCTCCGCGCGGGGCTCAGCGCTGCGGTGCTCGCGCTCCCGCTCGCCGCGCTGCGGTCCTCCGCGGCCACGCTTGCCGATGCGCGCGCCGCGCTCCTGCGCCGCCCTCTGCCCCCGTCGCCGTCCTTCCCGCGCCTCCTGCGCTGGCTCGCGTCATCCTTCTTCTTCCTCCTGCTCTTGGAGCGCCTCGGCACCGCCGCCGCGCTGCTCCTCCTCACCCTCTCCCTCGCCTTCTTCGCCGCCTCCCCCAAGCCCTCCTCCTTCCTCTCCCGCGCCGCCGCCTCCCGCATCTCCGGCCGAGCCCCCTCCTCCCGCGGGCTCCTTCTCACCGGAGGCATCTTCCGCAACCTCAAGACCCTCGTCGCCCTCGGCCTCATGCTCGGCATGATAGCTGGGTTCCTAGCCGGCAGCGTCTTCTTCTCCTACAAGATCGGGCTCGAGGGCAAGGACGCGGTCATGTCCCTCAAGTCCCACGTCGAGAAGGGCAACTACTCTGAAAAGATTGGCCTCAAGAAGTGGCTTGACGACAATGACATCCCCGGCTTGGTCGATCAGTACTCTGCGAAGCTCTATGACACTGTCTGGGAGCAGATAGACCAATTGGCAGTGCAGTACAACCTAACTGATTTCACTAGCGGATTCCGGCATTTCTTGATCAGCCAATCAGTTGGCCCATCTGGCGCGAAGAGCATGGCGCTCATCACTTCAGGACTGCATCCATACTCGATGAAGCTGCAGGTGATTGCGGTGCGTGTGAAGAACAGGGAGTGGGTGGAGATTTACAGGGAGCTGGACTCGTTCTTTAGGGAGCTGTTGATCACAAGGGAGGATTTGGTAGTGAAGGCCAAGGAACTGGCTTTGCAGGGCACGGAGATCGCAAAGAGGCTGCTGTCTAGCAGCACATCAGTGCTTGGTGGTAGTGCCAATTTGATGTTGTCCATTGCTCTCCGCATTGTCTCCGGTGCAGCTGAGGTGCTCAATTTTGTGTCGCAGTTGATGGTCTTCTTGTGGGTGCTGTACTACCTCATCACCGTAGAGGGAGGTGGGGCTACAGAGCAGGTCATTGACCTTTTACCAGTGTCAAAACAAGTAAAAGACCGTTGCGTTGAGGTCATCGACCATGCCATTAGCAGTGTCTTGTTAGCCACTGCCAAGATTGCCATATTCCAGGGATGCTTGACATGGATGTTGTTCAAGTTCTTCAAGGTGCATTTTGTGTACACTTCAACTGTGCTCACAATCATTAGTGCACTTTTGCCAATACTCCCACCAAGTCTGTCCTCAATATTTGCCACGGGGCAGCTGCTCATGGAAGGGAGATATGTGCTCGCAGTTGTGGTAACGGTGATTCACCTCATGCTCATGGATTATGGAACCACAGTCATTCAGGAGGATATACCTGGGTACAATGGATATCTCACCGGCCTCAGCATAATTGGTGGCATGACATTGTTCCCCAATGCTCTGGAGGTACTGATTTTATACCAGATTTCTCACTTCATTTGTGATGTTAGCTGCATTTTAGAATTTTCACGTAGATAAAAGATGTTAAAGTGCTTCTTTGTAAATGGACTTCTGTTAGTTCAGTTGTATGATTTTGCACATAGTGTATATTCATCAAGTAATCATACGCCACGATATTTGTCTAGACTTTAGAGCCAAAGCTTTGCTTTTTGCAAGGTGCAACTATAAGAACTTTACGTGGGCTCCGAGAGCATATATATTTGCTTTGTCTCCCCTCTCTGCTACAAATTCTTTTTCTGCTCCAAAATGTTGTAACTTTTCTCCCCTCATTGTATATGTAACTCCACATATCTCTGCTCCACAAACTTGCTACTCGATCGAGCCTTTATGCCTACATTATTATACACGTTTAGCTGTATTCTATAAGTATTCTTCTATGCTGCTAAGAAATGGATTCTAATCTGTTATTTTGATTAATTTTCCATTTAGAGCCTGTGTAATGTACTTTGTACATAATCTGTATGTCCAGTAAATTCATACAGAAGCTTTCTAGTCCTTGGAACTTGGAAGTTGGAACGTACCAATGTACCATACTGCTATTCTACCATGCATCTGAGAATTGAGCTATTCTTTACTCACGTTGGGCTGACCATTTGGTGTTATTGTGCAGGGTGCAATATTAGTTCCCCTTATAATGACGGTTGTGATAGCATTGAAGAACTTGTACACAGAGTTTGTGCTTGCTGACACAGAGGAGACCAGCAGCTAGCATCAGATGAAATGCAACATGTTTGAAGAGAATACATGCATAGGATTTTTACATTATATTTTTATGATGGCTTTTCTCTTGTACCATACCTGAGTATGCGCAGCTATTGCATCAGTTGTGACTCTTTCCATCTTGTTGTAATTGGCCTTCTCTGTAGTGCTATTTAATCTCTATTGGATATTTCCATAGATTTGGTTTTGCTATCTGTGGAATTGCTCCTCTATTTGATTGAAACCAAAATTGTGCAGTGTTTTTAGTAATATTGATGTTATGTTCAATCTAAACTACATTAAAAAAGTGATTTGTTGATATTCTTATGTTCATCTAGTTCATATGCTCCTCGTTAGCTGCATCCAACTTCTGTAATTTTCAGTGCAAGTAATACTAGTTGTTTGTTAGGCATTTTTCTTATGCCATTGTTCAAAATTCGTGCTATGCCAGTAGCAAATAGTTCAGAAGAGATCACCAGAGTCAGAGCTGGTCATCTGCACAAGAGACTGTGGCGACCCGGGATCGGATCCGTTTCAAGCTAAATGATTGCACCGGAGGCACAACACTTAACATGCAACGAAAACGATTCTGAGTGCCCGGATATGCGTCTCATGTTAGCTCCCAAGGATCACTGGCTAGCATGCACATATCCAAACACAACATTGTAATTACATCCATACACAATATACAAGAATAATAGAAACATGATTATAACATCAACAATTAGAACCTTATGGTCCAAATTTGCATAAGAGGGCCGACCGGTCAAATTTAATCATAACACAAATAAATCGTAGCGGAAGATAAACTTAGAAGAAAAAAGAAGAAGAAAATAACCAGATTGGCATGTCCAAACCCACAAGCAACCAACTGGGGTTAAAGTCGTAGCATCTGTCGTATTAAAACCCAATTCGAACGACTTCTCACTTGCAACATAGACAATCCGACTGAGTACAAAAACGTACTCGCGAGACTCAACAATTAGAACCTTATGGTCCAAATTTGCATAAGAGGACCGACCGGCCAAATTTAATCATAACACAAATAAATCGTAACGGAAGATAAATTTAGAATTAAAAAAAGAAGAAAATAACCAGATTGGCATGCCCAAACCCACAAGCAACCAACTGGGGTTAAAGTCATAGCATCTGTCGTACTAAAACCCGATAACCGACTAGAGGGGGGTGAATAGGAGGTTTTTAAACTTTTTAACAATTTAACAATTTAAGCAAATTAATAACTTAGTCTAAACAAGATATAATTCTAGCTAAGTAATTCAACACAAGAAATAAGCTAGAAATATAAATGCGGAAATGGTAAAGACTAGAAATAACCACAATGAGACAATGATGTTTTTCCCGTGGTATCGAAGACTTGCTGGTCTTCACTAGTCCACGTTGAGGAAGCTTAACAACTCAAGCCGGCTCCACGAATTAAGTCTTCCCTCGATCACTATTGGTTGTTCTTGCTCCGCTCTGAAGATGGCGAACACCAAGCCAATCACAATCTTGGCACTGGGCCTCTTCACAAGCTTCTTGAAGAGATCACCGTGCGAACACCGCCAAGCCGTCTAGGAATTCAGCAAAACTCCAAGAGTAACAAATCGTTGGCCTTCGCTTGACGGCACTCAAGTGTAAGAGGATCAACTAGGATGAGTGAATGCACTTGAATGAACTCAACACCTCACAATGAATGCACAAGAGTGTTTTGAGTGTTGAGAGGATGCTCAAGGCTCTATAGATGATAAATGAACTCTAGCACACTGTCCTTGAGCCGGTAGAGGGGTATTTATAACCCCCACCAACAATTATGACCGTTGGGGAGGCAATCCCCAACTTTCAGCGAAATGCGGTATGACCGCCAACTAAGTTGCGGTACGACCGCACCCATGTCAGAGCACAGTAACGGCTAGACTAAATTGCGGTACTACCGCTTGATGCAGTCATACCGCATAGAGGGGTGGTACAACCGATCGTAGGGTTTTCAACTTCGCTGAAAAGTGGTGTCCTTTGGAAAAATTGTACCACCACATAAGAATCGGTACAACCGCTCAGCGGTACTACCGTTTCTAAGGCGCGGTACTACCGATTGACAACGAGAGGCACCGAACCAAAATACACACCTCCTATTTTTATTGAACCGCCAACTAGAAATCGGAACGACCGCAATACGGTAGTACCGCTCTAAGAGCCGGTCGTACCGCATTAGCGCTCAGTTGGCAGAAACGATCAAAACCCGGTAATACCGCCAAGTAAAGCGCGGTCATACCGCTTCAAGTGGTACAACTGCCAGTATAACTCTGGTACTACCAATTTCTAACAAAAACACTTTGAGCTTAATAAATTCAAATTCAAATGCATGCATGATCCTAAATTGATCCATATTGCACAAGACCATGCTATCAAGATACTAGTCACATCCCTCTTAATAGTACGGCATTTAACCTATAATCCGGTCTTCCAACCATTTCTCCTAAGACCAGTAAAATATAAAAAGGATTCTAGACTACTTGTACCTTGTCTTGAGCCATGTAGATCTTCATTGAATCCTTTGGCATGCATCTTTACGTCATCAAGCTCACCAATGGGACTTAACCTTGCAAATACTCAATAAACATGTTAATCCCATATTCACATATTATCATTAATTACCAAAACAATTTTTAGGGACCTAGATGCTTTCAATCACCCATCCAAGTCCAACACACAACAACCCCTACCCACAAATCCACAAGAACCAGATTCAAAGATCTGGACATATTCCTCAAATTCAACATAATTCAATCCATATAATCCTCAAATTTCATAAAGATTAGATTCAATCCATCGGCCGATGGACTAGCTCCATCAACTGTTTTCGGCTACAACTACTAGCATGACTAAGCATCGTTCTACAAATTAGCAAACATTCCCATATAACATATATCCTTATTCATTCAAGGTAAAATGATAATCAACATTCAAAGGAAGGCCAATGCAACAAGAGGATATAACTAAAGCTACATATTTGACATACAAGTATTTGAATTAAAGCAAGGCATAGAATACTTGAAAATCAACATAGATACTTTTCAAAATTAATAAGAGCAACATGCATCAAAGGAAAGAACTGCTTGTCTTTGCTGTGGATGATCCATGTGCTGCTAAGTACCACTCTTGATCACACTCTAACCTTCGTAAACTATCGAACGAACGAAAACATCGAATAAGAAACAATAACACCGAAAACATCCAAAAATTCAATATCATCCAAAATGCATGAAATTTATACAATGGGTAGATTATGATTTTAGATGAATTTAGGTGAAATAATTATTCCATTTGAAATTATTATGTGAAAGTTATAGTGGTTTGAAAATCAGTTTTCTGGAAAATCCAGAAAATTGCACTTCGATCACTATTCATCTTAATTTAATTATTTGGTGAAAATTTGTAGAATGGTGGTGGAAAAAAGGATTATATAGATAAATATAGAATAAAATTACATTACCAAAATAACATGGTTCATCTCATTTGGAGTTCATATGAATTTTTTATGAATTGTTGAAGTTAATTCAATTTCTAGTGTAAAAATAATTCATTCCAGAAATTAATTATAATTTCGAAATTTTCTGGGACATTAACATGTTTCATACCTATTCCAAGTTAAAGTACATTAATAATGAAAGCCAACAAAATTGGTTTCACTCGTTTTGGAGTTGATTTGATTTAGTTATGAATTTTTTAAGTTTAAACCAATCTTTTTATAAACCAACTCACAGACCTAGTGCCACCATTGCTAGTAACACATCTCTGGCAAATGGTTACTGACATTTGACATTCAAATAACCTAACTCTTGCCTTCTAAACAATTATACTCTTTTAAATCAAATGTAATGGCTAGTTAACTCAACATGATTTCTACTTTACTTGCCTATGCACTTGATAAGGTTTTAGGTCACTGCTATTTGGGTATTCCAATCCAATACGTGCCTCCTATTTGCAATAGAAATGCCATTAGCCCATTGCCCTAATCAAAACCCTACCAGATTCATTGAGACTCTAGCCACAAGAAGTATTCCCTTAACTAATTAGTTCACTGCCAAAGACTAATTGAAAAAAAGAAAAACTCTAACTACTTGTATTAGTAATAACATTAGCTTACTATCAAATCTAATTATCCTCATATCTCCCTACTGTTCATATATATTATCCAAAGGAGTTTGTTGTATTGAGGTGCTATTAAACACATTTTCTTACTTGAATCAATTATCCATTTGTCAATTACATTTAAACATGCATGAAAATAAAATGCCATGCTAATATGATGATGCAACATGCACAAATAAATATCAGAACACGGTATGCGATTTAACACTAAAATTTTACCGCCGCACGCGCTAGGTGTGCGACTACCACCGGACGATGTCTTCTCGACTCCGCGTCCTCTGTAGTCGTCTCAACTCTGCGTCCTCTGTAGTCGTCGCCGAACTCGTTCGCGTCCGCTCAACCTTCTCATTCCTGTCTTCGAGCCGCCGTGCCGCATGCATGCATTGTCCTCGCTCTCGCGGTCTCGGCTCCTCTCTCGACACCACGTTCTCGGCCTCCCTTATGGAGCCGCAACTCGCATGCATACATGTCCGGCGTACATGCATGCGCCGCGCACGGCACCCTGCTCCCGGCCGTCGCGCCATGCAGCGCGCTGTCCACACCCCATGGTGCCGCCTTGGCATCGCATGAAGCCACCGCCTTGGTGCCGTCACGTCCCCAGCCGCATGGAGACGCCTCTGCATCGCATGGAGCCGCAGGGTCGCACCGCCGTCGGGCCCGACCGCGTGCATGCACGGCCTGGCTGCATGCACCGCGCCGAGCCGCTGTCGTGCATCGTGCCGCCGCCCACACCCGCCAATGCGTCACCTCAGCCACCTCCTTGTCGCGCGCTGGGCCGCACCAGGTCGCCATGCCCAGCTTGGCCATGACGCTGTGCAGCTGTTGCATGTTGGCCGCCACGACATGCTCTAGGCCGCGTCGGGCTGGGCCACGCCACTGCATACGTCGCCTTGGTGCCGTGGTTGCCGCCAAGCCACTGCTCGGCCGAGCTGCAACTAGCCGACGCCGTTGCTACTCCTTCATGCCCAAGCCGCTGCTACATGCTTGTGCTGGCCAGCAGCTCTGTCCTCTTCTTTCCTGGCCACAGCAAACCAAGGCAGCACACTGCCTCTCCCTCTCCCATTTCTTGAAGGCGCTCAAACAATCTTGCATGTGAAAACTAATTGCAGGAATGGAATGCCCATGCGACAACGAACACAACGACATGACATGCATAGGGAGATTTTTGGTTCTTGGTGGTGTTTCGGAGGAGAGAAGTGGAGATGGACTTGAGTCCATGTTTTCTGTTTTTGGTGTTTGGGAAGAAGAACAGTGGGTAGAGGTTGGTTCAAATGGACAAAGGAATAGCAAGGAAAGGGGGAATGGCATTGAGATATTTCTGGTTTTTGCTAGACATTGAGAGGGGAGAAGAGGAGATGAGCTCATTGGGGAAGAGAGAAATGGCATGAGCTGTTGATGGAAGAAGATGGCGTGGAGGTGAAAGCAGTGGAGGGTGGGTGTTGCAAAAACTGTGCACTACTGTGTGGTTCGGCTGGAAAGAAGGAAGGCAAGGGGATTGAAATGGCTGTGTGGTGCTTTGACTGTTGGGAGAAGAAAAGAAATGACAGTGACTGAATGATTCGACTGGGAATAGATAAATGGGAATGTGGCTTGGTGGTGGCAGTGGGATGTTAAGTGAAGAAAAATGGCAGTGGCTTGAAGGGTTGTGTTCGGTTGGCGCATAAACAAATGGGCATGCAGTGGGTGAAGTGGTGAGTTGGGGAGTGAGAAAAAGAAATGGTAGGGGAATTGATTTGGCTGGGGTGTGTCAGGACCCTCAAATATTGGAATGTGCCGAATTAAAATTATACTGGTAGCATAATTCTTAATTAAGGAACAGTTCAATTCCCTCATTAAAAATCATACTAGAAGCATAATAATAACAAGTAACAATTCCAATATGCAGGTTCCCGGATATATGATTCACAATAGTTCCCAAGATTTAAGACTATTGCACATATATCCTTAAACAACATTGCATCATACATACAAAGCATTCATTTACATAATTATACATAGCATGTTACAATTCGGTTTGGAAATCTACAACACCAAGTGACCTTGGGCCACAACAAAAGTTAGCAGCGGAAACCAAAAATAAACAGCAAAAGACCACCAATGGCCCCATCACCCGCAGGCTATTGCGTGAAGACTAGAACTAGCTTTACTCGTTAGCGTCACCCGGATCGGCGCTAATGGGCATCTCATACAGATAACCATCCTCACCTGCAACAAGAGGTCATAACCCCTGAGTACGGAAGGTACTCAGCAAGACTTACACAAACTAATAAAAGAAAGTGTTTGATAGAACCTATACAAAGGAATGGAAATTTTACATGCATAAGGTTAACATCAGAAGGGTTATAATGGTTCTATTTTGTAGAAAGCAATACATCTTAACCTATAATTGCTAAGTTTTGACAAAGCGATTTTATAAATCAATTTGGACTAAAACAGTAAGTAAATGAGAGCATAATCATAAACAATAACAATAATAAAGTGATTGATTACCATCAAACATTGCATGACACCAATCATGCGAATTAATACCCATAACCGGATTTAGTTCAAAGTCTATCGGTGACATCAATTCAAGTGTTGTCCGTAGCAGGGACACGGCTATTGAATAGTTTTAACCTGCGAGGGTGTACATCTTTACCCTACGACTTAGTTAGCTTTGTAAGCCTTGAATAATAGCACCTTGCCTTTGGTATGCTTGGTACGATAAACTAAGATTTGGTATTTTTCAACAAGTTGACACTATTGAGTTGAATTACCCATGTGTATCTCGATCCCGCTTAAATCAAGTTTCGATAGAACTTGTTAGCAGGGTACACATGTTACGTTGAGAACACCGATTCAACCATAACAAAATAAAATTGTACTCACCGTACATATAAGATTGAAATCGGGCTCTATGAACACGTAACCTTTACAAATGCCCTCGCCCTAAGAACATATGATACGGATCTGAAATCCTACACATATGCACTTATCCACCTGTTTTCAACTCAATAACATCAACCCTTTACTTAACCAAACAACGCCCATACACCGCGTGTGGAAGTACATTGGGGCTTGAATTGGGCCGTTAGAGTTCAGTCCTTAATCAACCCAGACAAGACATCCACATTTCCCAATTCTCGTGCATAAAGGCACCATCACTAGCATCCACTTGTCCGATTTAAAATTCAGTTTATTAAACAAGATTTAAATTCATTTCTGATTTAAATAAACTGAACAAAGAATCAAAATAAATGAAATTCATTTGTTGTTCCCATGTTTGACAAGATAAGCTTCTCCAACACTACCGTTCTATGGACTGCATAGCTAAGCATATTTCTACCCTAACTATTTTAATACAACAATACCTTAGGTTGTGTGTATGATCAAATTTAAGGTAAGCCACAAAGATTGGGTTGTAACTTCCTAGAGACAGATCACAAATAATTTTTAGAAAATTTGCATGCACAGTATCACTGTATTTTGTAAATCTACAGTTCCAAAAATTGGGATCAACATGGTGCAGAGAGGATGCTTGCCTTGGTAATAATAAATAACTTCTTGTTCAGGTTCTTGTTGCTTAGGGATGGAATCAAATACTTCAGAAGAACCAGAATCTAAAAGTCAAATAAAATCCAATGAATAGCAAGAAAATAGCAGAGAACAGAACATAGAGAAAGAATGCATGATCAATAGCTTAATGCATACTTATCAACATGCTTAAGATACATCTAATCTAAGTAAGGATAATAGCCTACAAATAACTTCGCTAATACTAATTATCAAAATTAAAGTTTAACAAGAATTATGACTTGATTTTTACAAGCTGAAAGCAGGACATATTACAAAAGAATGGTTGGCTGATTTAAACATGTATTAAGTAAATTGCTTTTCTTAGACTAAGAGTATTCAAAACTGATACTGCGATTTAACTCATCATTTAATCGCACAAAGTGACAAAAGTAAGAGACTAAGGAGCTTGATGTGCATGTTGTCGGGCTGACCAACAGCAAAACAGCAAAGATACAACTGCCTAATTTGGTGAATTTGGATATGCACCAAACAAAGATTTTCAATAGGAGTTAAAGCTGATCTAAGGAGTATATAATACCCTAGACTAACTCTTGTTAACCCTAATCGACAAGATTAATGAAAAAGGAAAAACTACAGACTCTCGGCGACTCTGCAGACAACAACCAATGAAAAGAAATGTGCAACAATAAATAGATTGGTGACATTAAGGATTAAAAGAAAGACTACTTATGATACTAGGGTTTAGCTAAGACCTAAATAAGCTAATATACTGGCAAGAGAACCCTAGATCTTGAAAACGATATGAAAGACCGAAAAGTTATAAAAACAACTTTTCAGCTTAAAGATGATTCGAGCATTCTTTTCACAAGTGGATGGCTCATGCGAGCTACTGAGGTTCCTGGGTGCTCAAGGTGACAAGAATTAAGGTCTAACTTACCAGCTTGAGTAGAAGAAGCAGAGCCAAGTTCTTGGCCAAAACAGTTAAGATCCAAAGTTCTCTTCTCTGATCTGATCAAAAACGAAATTGATGGAAACTTAAGCTCTAAAGACCACCATATATGTTTTTGACAGAAAAGGGGAAAACATACTTCACTGAAGCATGAAATCACCACGTGATGCTCTAACTGGCTTGGTTCAACAGAGAGCAAACCTTGTTCAACCTACAAAATGATGCCAAAACTCATATTACCAAGTGAATTAGGCATGATTATAGATGAACATGGAGTGCAAGCCTTAAAGCTTCACCGGGAAGGAAGAAAGAACGTGAGGAGAGCTCCTTGGTCAACAATGGCAGAGGCTCGAAAGTAGGGTTTATATAGAGTTTGATCTCCTAGCATAAGCAAGAAGCATCCAAAGATGATGTGGTGGCAATTTTAATGCAGTGTCGAGAATATTCGCATATTCCCAATAACGCCACCACTCACCGGCGATGGTGTTTTAAACAGCGCGCCGAGAGGAGGAAGAGAGAAGTCGCGGTGACGGGTGGGGTTCTGCTGTCAGCCGTATTAAAATACGACAACGCTACTCATGTAATGCTCAAACGATTGGCAACCGTTCGATCCAAAATGGGTGGCTGCGATGGAGATGGGCATTAAGATCTAACCGGTATCCTCCAATATGGGCCGCACGATGCTAATCCAACGACCACAGCGAGATCCATCCGATTCTTAAGTGAAAAGAAGAAGCACCGTAGGATTTAAATCCAACGGTCACCAATATCGTGTGCCCTTGAATCCAAACTCGGAAAGGAGAGCGCGGTTGGATCTGAAATCAATGGCCGAGATTGAAGGGGTGTTCGGGTGGTCCGAACGGCCCAAAGGATGCGGTCCGTCCGATCAGAATCCAATGGAGGAGATTGCTTGGTGCTTCCGGACGGTCCGAACGGCCCAAAAGATCTGGTCCACTCATAGAGAATCCAACGGCTCGCGCGTATTTCAGCTCTTACCATTCCAAAAATGGTATATCCCGAAAATGGCGCACCACACGATTTAGATCCTACGGCCAATACGGAATGGCTGATTGGAGTGGTCCGAACGGCCCAAAGCATCAGGTCCGTTCGTTGGGATCTAACGGCCACGAGATGGATGCGCGTTAGGTTCTCAAATCCACGGCTGGCCGCGGTTGGATGGGAATCGACGGTGAGGATTGCGGCTTCGCTGCGTGGATGACCCGCGCGGTTCATAATCTTAAGCGTCATGAGAGATCAATGGCTCACGTTATTTGGAAGCTTGAGGGCACACCGAGCGTGTGAGCCGGACCATGTGGCACTGGGTTGGACCCAACCTAGTTGGACTCGGTCGCTACTTAGTGCGAGGGCAAGGTTAGTAGGAAGAGTTGACCAACTCATTTTAATTCTTTAAAAAAATTGACCGGTGCTTTAGAAATAGCAAATAAATTTGTAAAAATATAAAATTTTGCCAGATGCTCTGGAATCATATTTTGCCCAAATAAATTTTGAAAACCACTATTTCTCTTTTGAAATACATAAATAATTTATTTAAACCAAATAGGTTTATTTAAAGACAAATATTTTTCTAAAAGTCGAAATAATCTTTAAAAATTTAACAAAATTTATTTTTGGCCAAGATATATCATTTAGTCTTTATAAAAATACTTCCCGGTCTTAATACCAACATTGATTGATATTTTCTTTTGAAACTTCAAACAAGTTTTGGATTTTGATTACAAAAGGAAGGTTTTAGTTTGTAGCAAAATGCCTAGGTTTCAAAAATGAGCAGTAATGCTATGAAAAAGCACTTTATTACTGTTCATTAAAACTAGGGCTGTTACAAACCTACCCCCCTTAAGGAAATCTCGTCCCGAGATTTTGGATAGATGAGAAATTGGAAAGGGATGAAGCTAAAATGATTCTTTTAGAAACATAACATCAGTTGTCTTTATTTCTTTCAAAGACAGAAAAGAAAGATTCTAATAAACAACATAGCGTTGCCAATACATCCTTCTTTTACATTACTTTGTTTGACATTGCCTTTCTTGATTCAAAGGAAATTTTTAAACAGCAAAAAGGTGGGGGTGCTCAATCCTCATCAGATCTTCGCACTCCCACGTGGCTTCATCTTCAAAATGATTAGCCCACTGAATTTTCAAGAACTTGACAGTGCGATTTCTTGTCCCACGTTCCGTTTCATCGAGGATACGCACCGGTTGTTCTTGATAAGAAAGATCCGGTTGAAGATCAAGACTCTCATAAGCAGTAGCCTCAGTAGGAACACGAACGCATTTCTTTAATTGAGAAACATGAAAGGTATCATGCACTGCCGAGAGAGAGTCAGGGAGTTCCAATTGATATGCCACAGCTCCTCGTTTTGCAATAATTCGGAAAGGTCTGATATAACGAGGTGCTAGCTTTCCTTTCACCTGAAAGCGATGAGTGCCCTTCATCGGTGACACTTTAAGATACACATAATCATCTACCTCAAAGCTTAGCTCACGACGTTGATGATCAGCATAGCTCTTCTGACGAGACTGGGCAGCTTTCAAACGGTCTCGAATCAGACGAACTTGC
Organism: Phyllostachys edulis; assembly: GCA_036346405.1. Lineage (NCBI taxonomy): Eukaryota > Viridiplantae > Streptophyta > Magnoliopsida > Poales > Poaceae > Phyllostachys > Phyllostachys edulis. The sequence continues at coordinate 32,645,419 of CM070556.1, forward strand.
TCTTCACTTCCATCACCAAGTCGGACCAAAGAATGGTCTTTCACCGGACTCAGACCAATTCGATGGAGTCCTACAAGCTCTTCCATACAAGGCTTCAAAGGTGACATTTGAATACTTGCTTGGTAGTTGTTGTTGTAGGAAAACTCCACATCTGACAAAATTTCTCCCATTTTTGCCATACGATAGCACACTGAGCTCTAAGGAGATCTTCCATCACTTGATTCACCCTCTCGGTTTAGCCCTTGGTTTGAGGATGATAAGCGATCTTGAAAGAAAGTTCGGTCCCCAAAGCTTGATGAAGGCAATTCCAAAAATGAGAAGTGAATTGAGATCCACGATCTGAGATAATGACTTTTGGAACACCGTGGAGACAAACAATCTTAGCAATATATAACTCTGCCAATTGCTTGCCACTGAAAGTGGTTCTGATAGGGATAAAATGAGCCACTTTTGTCAAATGATCAATTATCACCCAGATGGCATCGAATCCATTCTGAGTCTTTGGAAGTCCGGTAACAAAATCCATACCGACTTCTTCCCATTTCCATTGTGGAATAGGCAAAGGTTGAAGGGTACCAGCAGGCTTCAAGTGCTCGGCTTTAACCCTTTGACAAATATCACATTCAGCAACATACTGAGCAATTTGTCTTTTCATCTGGCTCCACCAAAATGTCTTCTTCAAATCCTGGTACATTTTAGTACTTCCAGGGTGCAAAGAAAACTTGGAATTATGAGACTCTTTAAGAATTAAGCCTCTCAGCTGAGGATCTGAGGGTACTACCAAACGATTGCGATATCGAATGGTACCACGGGCATCTTCAGAAAATTCTTTGGCTTTACCCGCCTTCAAATTTTCCTTGATTTCAGCTACCTCAGCATCAGTTTTCTGGGCCTCCAGAATCTGATCTTCGAGTGTGGACTTCACCTCTAAGGCAGCGAGAAATCCATCTTCTACTATTTCAAGACTTAAGCACTGAAAATCAGCATATAAGCTCTTTGCCAGAGGTACTGTCGACAAGCAGTTGCATTGTGACTTTCTGCTTAAAGCATCAGCCACAATATTGGCTTTGCTCAGATGATAATGAATACCCATATCATAATCTTTGATCAATTCGAGCCATCTTCTCTGTCTCATATTCAGATCAACTTGAGTGAATATATATTTTAGTCTCTTATGATCAGTATGGATTTCGCAACGATTACCAAGAAGGTAATGTCGCCAAATCTTGAGGCATGAACCACAGTTGCCAATTCCAAATCATGAGTAGGGTAATTTACTTCATGAGGTTACATAGCTATGCGGATGCATACGCCACAACCCGGCCTTCTTGCATAAGCACACAGCCAAGTCCATGGCGAGATGCATCACAATAGATATCAAAATTCTTATGAATATCTAGAAGAGTGAGAACAGGAGCTTCGGTCAGGAGCTTTCTCAAAAGCTGAAAGCTGTCTTCACACTCGGCTGACCAAAAGAATTTGTTCTCCTTCTTTAGAAGCTGAGTCAGAGGTCTAGAAATTTTGGAGAAGTTTTCAATGAACCTACGGTAATATCCCGCAAGTCCAAGGAAACTTGAACTTGGGAACATTCTCAGGGCTACTTCGATCGAGTACATCTTGTACCTTGCTGGGATCAACAGTAATACCTCCTTCGGATAACACATGTCCCAAGAATGCGACTTGTTTGAGCCAGAAGGCACACTTGCTAAATTTAGCATACAACTGATGCTTGCGAAGTGTATCCAGCACAAGTCTCAGATGTTGTTCATGCTCTTCGGTAGACTTGGAGTAGATAAGAATGTCGTCAATGAACACAACAACAAACTTATCCAAGAAATCCATGAATACTAAATTCATAAGATTCATAAAAATAGGTAGGAGCATTTGTTAGACCAAAGGACATAACAGTATACTCGTACAACCCGTAACGAGTAGAGAATGCTGTTTTAGGAATGTCCTCAGCTCTAACCTTGATCTGATGATAGCCCGATCGCAAATCAATTTTTGAAAAGACTTGGGCTCCAGTCAATTGATCAAAAAGATCATCAATTCGGGGCAAAGGATACTTATTTTCGATAGTGACTTCATTTAACGGACAGTAGTCCACACACATCCGTAAAGTCTTATCTTTCTTCTTGACAAAGATGGCCGGACATCCCCAAGGTGAGGAACTCGATCGAATGAATCCCTTGTCAAGTAATTCTCGAAGCTGTTTCTTTAATTCAACCAGCTCATTAGGAGACATATGATAAGGTCTTCTAGATATGGGAGCAGTGCCGGGAACTAGTTCAATCACGAACTCCACTTCCCGATCTGGTGGCATACCGGGAAGGTCTTCAGGAAAGACGTCCGGATATTCACATACAACCGGTACTGACTCCAAGGTAGGGGTGGCATCAATTTGCAATGTACCAAGATGAGAATGAACTGTCCTAGACTGAAAAACGACTGAAATGCCGTTTTTATTAGTTATGGAAATAGTTCGTTGGGCACAATTAATTTGTCCTAGATTCTTGGACAACCAATCCATTCCCAAAATAACATCCAACCCCTTAGAGTCTATCACAATCAAGTCTGCCCAAAAATCTACCCCTTCAATATTGATATTGACATTATGACAGATTTGATCAGTCATGAAGACTGACCCAGGGGAGTGAATAATATGCGGTGGATGAAGATGGTGAATAACTAACTGATGTTGAGTGGCAAACTGCCTACTAACAAAAGAGTGGGATGCTCCAGAGTCAAATAAAACAGCAGCTAAACTGAAATTAACTAGGAGCATACCAAGAATAACCCAGATGCCTCGGTCGCTTCTTCAGCAGTTATTTGATTTATCTGACATGATTGAATCGGATCGAGCTTGACGGTGACTTAGGAGAAGGTGCGGGGCCTTACGGCGGTGGGGAAAGGTGAACAAGTGGTAATCCGCGTGCCTTATCAAAACACTTATTTGCGAAATGCCCCGGACGTCCACAATGGTAGCAAACCACACCGAACCGACATTAACAATGATGGGTGGCGGTTTCCACTAGGTCGGGGCGCCGGTGGGTGGAGGTGGACGAAATGCAAACACTTGGCACCCTAGGTGGAGCTGAGTGGCGCTTCGGAAGATCGAGGCTGCCACAGACGCGGTCTTATTGAACGGCTACTAGCTGCAAACTGGGTAGCCTTCTGCCGCTTCCGCGACTCCTCCAAAGCTTTGCTCTTAGTTTGATAATAATGGCTTTGTCCACAAGATGTTGAAAATTCACGAAATCTTGTCTTGCCAAAAGCCAATCGCAGCTCTTCGGATAAACCATTCATGAAAGCGGTTTCGACGGCGAGTGTCGATCGAAACATCATCAGGTGCATACCGAGCAAGGAAATTAAATTCATAAAGATACTCGGTCACTGATTTTCGCCCTTGCTTGAGAGCGAGAAATTCCTGCTGCTTAATCATATCACTCCTTCGGGAATATGAGCTTCACGAAAGGCTTCTGTGAACTCATCCCAAGTAGGGGTATGTCCCGTAGGCTGGATGGCAAGAAAATTGTCCCACCAATTGCTAGCCGGCCCATTCAGTTGGTAACTAGCATATAGGACTTTCTCCCTTTCAGAACATTGAGCAATCAACAGCTTCTTTTCAATATCCCGAAGCCAATCCTCCGCTTCCATCGGGTCTTGAGAGCTGGAGAATACTGGCGGGTTAGTCCGCTGAAAATCAGCAAGGCTTCCCTGTCCATGCTGACCTCCTGTCCTGCCAGCTGGCGTGGGAATGGAAGAAGTGTTACGCGCAATTTGTTCCAGAATGCGCGTCTGGTCCATCCTGTTGCGCTCTATTTGCATGAGCACATCAGCCATAGTGGGCGGTGGAGGAAGCTCCTCTTCCTGACGACCACCTTGCGGACCATGAGAACCAGAAGGTTCAGCCTGCTCCCCCTGAGAGTAGGGAGCGGGGTTGAGAACCTCTCCTCTTGTTGTGCTTTCGCGCCGAGTAGTAGGATCTGTCATCCTGTTGCCATATAATGGTTAACAACATCACAAGGATATACTCGGCGAACCAACACAAGATTCTAGATAGAAAAGAAGGAAGTACTAAACTTAATCATGCATCATGTTATGAGATGCACCAAATTATCACCAAAAGCCATAAAATACACGAGTACAACAAAAGGTTATTTAACTTTTCATTATAAGTCGGTGACACAAGATCAAGTCCAAAACCCAAAAGTCGGACATACAGTATTTTTACAAAATATAAGCTATTCTATTACACAATACTTAAGGAACAGCTACTAGCCTATTACACATCTAACGCATAACACATCATCCAGTCCCTACGTATAATCATTACGGTTAAAATTCACCATAAACTCATTTAACAAATGAGCCTCAGGTGAACCCGTATCTATGGGGTTCAATGGACTGATGAGATCGTAGGAGAACCCAACAGCAAATGATGGCCTCCAGAAGGTGCAGGTCATTTGGAGTGCGAGGAAAGCCGGCAGACATCCGGGCTTGGCGACACTGTCCAAGGATAGAAACAAGTCCAGCCACTTCTGGAAGTCGAAATCCCGGTGGTGCGATGGCGGTGGAGGGATCTCGTTGTTACCATAAAGCACGTTACGGGGAACGCGGTTCATGGCAACACCAAGTCTCAAATACTTCTGAGCTTCATGCAGACGACGGCGGGTCTCCCACAACTCATACACCAGCGATGGATTTGGTCCATAATCGGACCAACCTCGCTAACTTCAGCAGACGTATGGGTCCTCTCCAAGCCGAATCTCATTGAGCGTGCTCACATCTCGCTCTAGGGCCTTGTTTTGGGAAGTGAACATAGGGTGGTTGAGACAACTCCGTCAAATCATGACGAAGGAGGCTCATCATCCTCTGGCGGCTTCTGAATGGCCATAGACTTCGAGAGGTGGCACGCACACCGATCTGATATGGAACACTACCCACCACCGTCGGTAATCACATTAATGATAGCTTGGTACTCCTCCATCCGGGTCCTCGATCTCGACGATAGATGGCATACTCTGGCTGATAAGTGAAATTGGCTCGCCACATCATATCCCGCAGCAAAGCCGGAAACCCATCCACATCTTCGGCTCGAGTCTCCTTAACCAAGTACCAGCCACTCATCTATAGACAAAAGACAAGGTAAGTAAGAAACTTATCTTGGACAATCAACAGGAAGTTGGGTAAGAATTGATACTACGGAAGATAAGAAGTAAAAGATAGCATACTTAGATCTTTAGAAATTAATTATGTTAAAATAATTTCATAGAAACTCACTAAGGACAACGACCATGCTAATTCTAACCTACAGGCAAACGTATGCTCTGATACCAACGCTGTCAGGACCCTCAAATATTGGAATGTGCCGAATTAAAATTATACTGGTAGCATAATTCTTAATTAAGGAACAGTTCAATTCCCTCATTAAAAATCATACTAGAAGCATAATAATAACAAGTAACAATTCCAATATGCAGGTTCCCGGATATATGATTCACAATAGTTCCCAGGATTTAAGACTATTGCACATATATCCTTAAACAACATTGCATCATACATACAAGGCATTCATTTACATAATTATACATAGCATGTTACAATTCGGTTTGGAAATCTACAACACCAAGTGACCTTGGGCCACAACAAAAGTTAGCAAATGAAACCAAAAATAAACAAAGAAAAGACCACCAATGGCCCCATCACCCTTGAGCTATTGCGTGAAGACTAGAACTAGCTTTACTCGTTAGCGTCACCGGATCGGCGCTAATGGGCATCTCATACAGATAACCATCCTCACCTGCAACAAGAGGTCATAACCCCTGAGTACGGAAGGTACTCAGCAAGACTTACACAAACTAATAAAAGAAAGTGTTTGATAGAACCTATACAAAGGAATGGAAATTTTACATGCATAAGGTTAACATCAGAAGGGTTATAATGGTTCTATTTTGTAGAAAGCAATACATCTTAACCTATAATTGCTAAGTTTTGACAAAGCGATTTTATAAATCAATTTGGACTAAAAGCAAGAAGTAAATGAGAGCATAATCATAAACAATAACAATAATAAAGTGATTGATTACCATCAAACATTGCATGACACCAATCATGCCGAATTAATACCCATAACCGGATTTAGTTCAAAGTCTATACAGGTGACATCAATTCAAGTGTTGTCCGTAGCAGGGACACGGCTATTCGAATAGTTTTAACCTGCTAGGGTGTACATCTTTACCCACACGACTTAGTTAGCCGTAAGCCTTGAATAATAGCACACCGCCTTTGGTATCTTGGTAAGGTAAACTAAGATTTGGTATTTTTCAACAAGTTGACACTATTGAGTTGAATTACCCATGTGTATCTGATCCCGCTTAAATCAAGTTTCTGATAGAACTTGTTAACCGGGGTACACATGTTACGTTGAGAACACCGATTCAACCATAACAAAATAAAATTGTACTCACCCGTACATATAAGATTGAAATCGGGCTCTATGAACACGTAACCTTTACAAATGCCCTCGCCCCTAAGAACATATGATACGGATACGAAATCCTACACATATGCACTTATCCACCTGTTTTTCAACTCAATAACATCAACCCTTTACTTAACCAAACAGCGCCCATACACCGCGTGTGGAAGTACGTTGGGGCTTGAATTGGGCCGTCAGAGTTCAGTCCTTAATCAACCCAGACAAGACATCCACATTTCCCAATTCTCGTGCACAAAGGCACCATCACTAGCATCCACTTGTCCAGATTTAAAATTCAGTTTATTAAACAAGATTTAAATTCATTTCTGATTTAAATAAACTGAACAAAGAATCAAAATAAATGAAATTCATTTGTTGTTCCCATGTTTGACAAAATAAGCTTGTCCAACACTACCGTTCTATGGACTGCATAGCTAAGCATATTTCTACCCTAACTATTTTAATACAACAATACCTTAGGTTGTGTGTATGATCAAATTTAAGGTAAGCCACAAAGATTGGGTTGTAACTACCTAAAGACGGATCACAAATAATTTTTAGAAAATTTGCATGCACAGTATCACTGTATTTTGTAAATCTACAGTTCCAAAAACCATGTGATGCTCTAACTGGCTTGGTTCAACAGAGAGCAAACCTTGTTCAACCTACAAAATGATGCCAAAACTCATATTACCAAGTGAATTAGGCATGATTATAGATGAACATGGAGTGCAAGCCAGAAAGCTTCACTGGGAAGGACGAAAGAACGTGAGGAGAGCTCCCTTGGTCAACAATGGCAGAGGCTCAGAAAGTAGGGTTTATATAGAGTTTGATCTCCTAGCACAAGCGAGAAGCATCCAGAGATGATGTGGTGGCAATTTTAATGCCGAGTTTCGAGAATATTCGCATATTCGATTGCAACACCAACACTCACCGCGATGGTGTCGGCGATGGCGCATGTGCAGAGGAGGAAGAGAGAAGTGCGGTGACGGGTGGGGTTCATTGTCACCGTATTAAAATCGACATATTTGCTCATGTAATGCTCAAAGCGATTGGCAACCGTTCGATCCAAAATAGGTGGGCTGCGATGGAGATGGGCGTTAAGATCTAACCCAGGTATCCTCCAATATGGGCCGACGATGCTAATCCAACGCCACAACGAGATCCATCCGATTCTTAAGTGAAAGAAGAAGCCGTGAGATTTAAATCCAACGGTCACCAATATCGTGTGCCCTTGAATCCAAACTCGGAAAGGAGAGCGCGGTTGGATCTAAAATCAACGGCGAGATTGAAGGGGTGTTCGGTGGTCGAACGGCCCAAAGGATGCGCGCCGTCCGATCGTAATCCAACGGAGGAGATTGCTTGGTGCTTTTGGGCCGGTCCGAACGGCCCAAAAGATCCGTCGCTCATAGAGAATCAACGGCTCATGGCGATTTCAGCTCTTACCATTCCAAAATGGTATATCCCGAAAATGGCGCACCACACGATTTAGATCCTACGCCAATACTGGAATGGTGATTGGAGTGATCCGAACGCCCAAAGCATCGAGTCCGTTAGATTTGGGATCTAACGACCACGCAGATGGATCGCGTTAGGTTCTCAAAGCCATGGTCGGCAGCGGTTGGATGGGAATCGACGGTGAGGATTGGCTAAATGCTGCGTGGATGACCCGCGGTTCGCAATCTTAACCGTCCGCGAGGAGATCAATGGCTCACGTTCGCTGGAAGCTTGAGGGCACACCCGAACGTGACAGAGCCGGACCATGTGGCACTGGGTTGGACCCAACCTAGTTGGACTCGGGTCGCTACCGTGCCAGGGGCAAGGTTAGGCCGGAAGAGTTGACCAACTCATTTTAATTCTTTAAAAAAAATTGACCGGTGCTTTAGAAATAGCAAATAAATTTGTAAAAATATAAAATTTTGCCAGGATGCTACTGGAATCATATTTTGCCCAAATAAATTTTGAAAACCACTATTTCTCTTTTGAAATACATAAATAATTCATTTAAACCAAATAGGTTTATTTAAAGACAAATATTTATCTAAAAGTCAAAATAATCTTTAAAAATTTAACAAAAATTATTTTTGGCCAAGATATATCATTTAGTCTTTATAAAAATACTTCCGGTCTTAATACCAACATTGATTGATATTTTCTTTTGAAACTTCAAACAAGTTTTGGATTTTGATTACAAAAGGAAGGTTTTAGTTTGTAGCAAAATGCCCAGGTGTCAAAAATGAGCAGTAATGCTATGAAAAAGCACTTTATTACTGTTCATTAAAACTAGGGCTGTTACAAGGTGGGGGGGAATGGCAAGGAGAGTGGTAGTGAGAGAGAGGGGGAATTGGTAGCAAAAAGGATTAGTCCCGTAGATGATTCATCTGCGGTCTGCTAAACTGGAAAAGAGCGGTGACACTAATGCCTGCTATGCGGACATGATTTTTGGGGATGCATGCGAAAACATAAAATCAAAATAATTAAATTTCTAATTGCAGTTTTTCAAACAATTTGATTTAATATTGATTATTATTACTTGATATGAGAAGAATTGCAAAACATGCGTTGATTAATTTCTCAATTTATATTTAGAATAATTATGCTGAGTTTAGATTTTTAATTATCAATTATCAATTTCATTTGTTTTATTTACCTATTAGGTTTGTGTTTTAAATTCAAATTCAAAAAATGAATATGCAAATTAAATAGGGAACCAAATAAGCTCCAAAAATTGCAGAAAATCCAAACAAGCATAACGGAGAATATAGAATCCAACTAAAACATTCACACAATTGAAACCATTTTAGTTTTACTCCGACTTTAAATTGAGCTTGTGAATTAGAGAAGAAGTATTGGAGTGCTAGGTTTTAAATTATAGTCTTCAAATATGTGAGGACCCGCGTTTTCTAGACCTAATCGAGTAGCGTTAATTGGTAATTAGCTTAATTAAAAATCCATTAAATTAGTGTCAAAGCATAACATCACTTTCATTCAGCATATCATTAGTGCATTTGTCTACATAAAGCATTACAATAGCAGTGCATCATCATCATCTCATTACATCAATTGTTGTTTACATAATTACAACCCAAAGTAGTTTTCATTCATTAATAAAATGTTGCATGCATTCTGCTGAAGCCCTCCTTGTATCCTCTTTCGTTTGATCACCAGTCCATAGAACCATCTCGCGATCCATTTCCATCGCTCGTCAGAAAAATCAGAAAACAGTTAGCAAGCTAAATTGAAGGCAGACATTGTGAGCAATAGAATTTAGGGAGTGGCCGTCAGACTTCCCAAAGTGCAGTAGAATACCCAGAGCAACCTGAGTAGTCGGTCCCTTGACCATCAAGACACCCAGACCAACCGGAGTTAGTCGGATCCTTGATCGCCAAGATATCCTGACCACCCGAAGCCGTTCGGTACCTGTCACTTCTATGGGTCTCCTCATCCGGCATTATTAAAAAGCAACACCCACTATTCGCCATGGCGGCAACCACCATATAATCCCACAATGCATATTCCATTAAACCCAACCCTCAACCAAAGCATCATTGGGTATACCAAAACCAGCATTATTAGTACACATGTTGTGCAACTAGCATAAACCCACATTTAGTATGATCATCATTTCATTTCCAGCACAAATCCCATTCACAATGCATTATCATTTAGTAACAGTACCATGAGAGGGCTTTAGAGACAAAGCAAAGGTACACAACGGTAGCAAAGCATAGCTCAGCATAATTAGGGCAAGACAACATCATTCCTCTCCTAGATCGAGAACCAAGCCACCACGGAGCAAGACACAAGCAAGGAGGCAACCGAACCAAATTAATCAATATCCCCACCAATATCACCACCAAGTTCACCCCCAACCACCGTAGAGTGCATCCCACTTAAGCCTCGATTGCCCGACTTTCATCCCCTAGCCAAAGCCAGTGCACCTCCCTCACATGATCATTCAACACCAAAGAAGGTAAGCAAACCCACGCCTCTTCTCAAGCAAAGCAAGAACACCAACCAAGAGCAAGCAAAGGCAAGGGGGTTTCAAGGCAAGAAGGAAGGAGAGCGAGACACTGTGGAGCCAGGACCATCGGCATCGCCAGCATCAAGCTAACTAGGAGGAGAAGCAAGCTCGAGTCCACCCCATCACGACTGCGAGTCAACCACCGCAAGGAAGAAGAGGAGCACCGGCACAAGGTCGACCTTGCTACCCTCTTCCCTACCCCTAATCCCAACATTAGGTAACCCACAAGAACACCTCAAGAGGAATCCACCCACATACACATCATTCACATACCACCAGGTCTCAATGTGACATCTCGATAGCTCTCGGTCATCATATATGCATCACAGAGCAAGGGGAGGAACGGGTTAGAAAGGAATGGGAGGTTTGTACCTCGGTGCAATCGGCAACATAGGCGAGAGCCCATCTCCGATAACCACCTCTACTTCCAACCAAATCATCATGGCATACACGCATAAGAAGCATCTAACATCAAAACTTGATTAATCAATGCTAAAGTCTTTTAATGAAGAACAAAGGGAGGTTAGAGAGGGGTTAAGCGGTATTTGTAGAGGAAGGGGGGCGATAGCAAGCTCCATGGGAGAGATTTGGGGAGGAAGGGAGGTACCTTAGGGAACCTAGGATGAACCATCCCCACCTCTATCGGCAACCATCAAGCATCACGAACCCGACCTCCATTAGCCATCTCATCACCATATCATGCATAATAATGAAATAGCAAGCATCGACAAGCAATCCAACAATGATCAATACGATGAATCCATCTTAGTAAGCAAAGCGGCATAAATCAATTTAGTAAACCAACACCGATGTGAAGCGGTGTAGAGGTGAAGTCGATGAGGCGCCGAACTAGATTTAGGACCGAGCGAGAGAGAGTCGAGGCGGCGCTGGCCTCCCGGCCGTCTTTGGGGAGGCCAGAGGTGGCGATGGTGTTAGGAGCGGGAGCAAGGTGGCAAGCGTGGCCGGAGGCCAAGCCGGGCCAAGCCAAGACAGAAGGGGAGGTCAAAGTCGGAGCCGAGCCACCGGGAGGGTCGGGAGGGTCGAGCCGGGCGCGGGGCACAGAGTGTGTGCACGGCCGGGTACCAGGGAGCTGCTGAGCCGGCGGAGGTGGCTGGACCGGAGGCGCAAAGGCGGGAGGAGGGCCGGGCGAGGCGGAGTCGGGGCGGGCGGCTCATCTTACGCAAGTGAGCCGAGGGCCGTTGAAATGGGTGGAGCTGGCAGAGTCGTGGCGATTGAGCCAGTGTAAGATCGAAGAGGCCAACTAGAGGGGGGGTTGAATAGGAGGTTTTTAAAATCTTTTGGCTAAAACCGAGTTTTATGCGGAATTGTAAATCAATTCGGTTTTTCACAATTAAAGTCTAAATCAACTAGTCTTTACTATGTGCACCAACAATAAGAGATTATAAAAGATAGCAATCATACACATACAAGTAAGCAATTTAATATACGGAATGTAAATTGCAATATAGTAAAGCACAAGAGAGCAAACCACAATGACACAAGGACGTTTTACCGTGGTGTTCGGAGACTTGCCAGTCTTCCCTAATCCACGTTGAGGTAAGCCCAAACTAATTGGACCGGCTCCACGAATTAAGCCAAACACCTCAATTCCACTAGTGGTAGCTCTTTCCCGCTTCGGATAGGTGAGCTCCAACCTTCACAACACGCCGGGCCTTCTCACAAGCTTCTTGAGAAGATCACCGGTCCACGACGCCTCCACGCCATCTAGGTGTCGGCAAACACCAAGAGTAACAAGCCAAGCCCCTTGCTTGACTCTCACCACATGCAACGAATGCACAAGCTCAAGTGGATACAAAATCCACCTCTAGATGCAACACATGCAACTAGAGACCTCTCTCCTTGCTCACAAGGTGCAACACATGCACAATTGAGAGGAGAAGCTCACACTAGCTCGAGAGAGTGAAATGGGATGCCAAAGATTGTCTCTCAACCGGCCAAGGGGGTATTTATAACCCCTACACCAAAAACTTGCCGTTGAGAGTCGAAACAGCCCAAAACTAGCTGTTATAGACTTGGAGTGGTCGTACCGCACTCACAAGGGCCGATTCAACCATTCTGGGCGGTTGTACCGCTCTTTACATGGCGGTTGAACCGCAGCACAAAATCAGCACAGACGACACTAGGTAAAAAGGTCATAACTTTTGACTCCAATGTCGGAATTAAGTGATCTTTGACTCTATGGAAAGCTTATTCAGAGGTCTACACAACCCACCTATTTGATTTGATCTCAAACATATTTTATCAAATCAAAAAGCACAACTCCAAAGAGCCACTACCATAGTCTAAGTCCAAAGTATTAGCAACAAGCAATCTTAGACCATGCCAAGGAAAAATACATGAATCCCAATAATTTGCAAAACACATTTGCAAACTTAGATCATGCCACAAGGAGTAGGTATATGGACTTCAACCATTTGCAAAACACATTTGCAAAGTATAGTCACATGTTACAAGGATTAAATGCATGAGCCTCGACTATTTGCCAAACACATTTGCAAATAATAGCATCATGCCACGGAGAGCTAGAGCAAGTAAGATTGAGCTATCAACACATGATGAGACTCAAGCTACTAGACAAGACCCCTCTTAATAGTACGGCAACCTATACTAGCAATCCGGTCTTCCAACCAAACACCAAGACCGGTAAAAGACTAGGAACACATCCTTAGCCCTAGCTAGTCATACCTTTGCCTTGAGCATCTTCTTGAAGGTTGATGACGGACATCTTCACTTCAAGTCCGGGTCATCGTCTTGACATGCATCAACCCATGATGCATCCTTTACTTGACCTCCATCAACACATGATGAGTCTTCTCTTGACTTGATGATCAACTCATGATCATCTCTTCTTCGAGATCTTGATATGCATCAACACATGATGCATCCTCTTCTTGAATCTTGACTTGATGACGATCAACTCATGATGCCATCCGAAGTCTCCATTACCCTAGAACATAACCTATTCATCCAACTCATGGAAAATGTTAGTCCCATAATGATTAACATCAATTACCAAGATATACCTGCAATAATGCTTCTAAACAAGCCGTTGAAAATCCTGGACCAGTACTACCGCCAACCAAGTTGTGGTTCAACTGCATCACCCGGTCATACCGCATTGACGATCGGTACAACCGATCGTAGGGTTTCCAACTTCGCTGAAATGACACTCTCTCTGGAAAATACGTACCGCCACATAGAAATCGGTACAACCGCATCACGGTTCAACCATTTCACAAATGTGGTACAACCGATTATCAAAGAGAGCTCTAAGCCAAAATTACATTGGTTCTGGTTTTATCAAACCGCCAACTAGAAATCGGATCGACCGCAATGCGGTAGTACCGCTCAAAGGGCCGGTCGTGCCGCATTAGCGCTCGATTAGCGTAACAATCAAAACCGATAGTACCGCCAAGTATAGTGCGATCATACCGCTTAAATCGGTACAACCGATTTCTGACAAATGCACTTAGAGCTTTCAAACTCAAATTCAAATGCATGCATGATCCTAAATCGATCCAATTTGCACAAGAACAAGCTATCAAGCTACTAATTATGATCCCTCTATTGTCATGCATTTCCATTACCATGTCGCCATCCATAAACTGGGACTAAGCCTTTAAACATCTTAGCACACATGTTAGTCCCACAACACAATTTCAAATAATTGAATATAAAATAATATGAGTATATATGAACTACACAAGTTTTATATACTCAAAGGATATGTTTCAAAGTAGAGATCCCAATATATGTGGATAAAGAAATATGGATCAATACTAATAAAATCACAAAACATAGAGTGAACTCCCCCTAAATGTGTGCATACACAATGTGTAATAAAAACATATGCACATATTCAAGTTAAACTTTTGGTGGAGTTCAACCTATATTTTGGATCCGAGGAATGCAACAATATATAAGAATATGATGTCGAATGCATACCTCTTTGATTTTCACCTTTTATCCAATTGAGATGAGCAATATGTATATCAATAAACGTGTTAGTCTCACAAATAGATTTGTCATTAATCACCAAAATACTCCATTAACATATAATGGCGGGTCTAGATTCTTCAGCCAAGAGCACCCTCAAGTGGCGGTGGCGGTGGCATCGGAGAGTGAGTGAGGAGGTGGTTTTGGGGAAGAAGGAAGTGGGAGGTGTGAGCGTGTGTGTGCGTGTGTTTGGGTTGGGTGGGCGGAAGTGGGAGAAGAGAGAGAGAGAGAGAGAGAGAGAGAGAGGAGGGGGGTTAGGATAGGATTAGAGGTAAGGTTAGGAGTTAGGATTAGGACTTTAGGTTCGGGAGTGTTAGGTTTCGAGTAGACTCGGATAATTGTTGTGATTATTGTCTATTTTAGTAGCTTTTGTTGTAATTAATTAGTTGTTAATCGCTTAATTCTTGCGGTTAAATGAATTAACTTGGGCCTTGTCGGATTAACTAAATTAAAATCAAAGCTGTAGTTTATTGGGCTAAACTTGTTAATTTAGCTTGTTTACTCTTGAGCCTTGGGATTATTGGATAAGTTGTCTTAAGCTTGTTAATTTAATTGTTTAGAGCCCGTAGAAAGGCGATGTTGGGGAGTGCTAACTTAGCTAAGGACTCGAAAAGTTTTAATTAAATTAAATTGTCTTGACATTTTAGAAATCACTAACTTATGTATCTATTATATCACTCAAAATCAAATATGTATTTAATTATATTATTATTCGTGCCGCTGATTGCTACAGAGGATGAACCAAAGACCAAGAAGAGTCTCGATAAGAGATTAAATCGACGCCAACCTTTCTTGCAAATTTCAAAGGCAAGCGATCCTCTTGACCATAAACATAGTTAATTTAAATGTAAACCGTATATTGCACTATATGTTTATTGCATCAAAATGGTTTTCTCAAAACTTAAATCAATGATTGAGATGAAAATGATTAAAATGATTATGAAAGAAATGAGAATGAGAAAGAAAGAAAGAAATGAGAATTAATATGTGGGTAAAAGGGGGCCCTGGCAGGGGAAACGCGATTTACGGCATTTAGCGATGATGATGAGGTAAGAGGTGGGCCCTTTTTACATATGGTTATAATATAAGGACAAACAAAACTCTTGCTTGATGCAAGTCAGTAAATTCAAGACCAACCATTTTCCCGTTCGACGGCGTAAAATGCTACCTTGTTACGTGACTATGCTCTCCACAATGGGTAAGCATTATGTGTGAGTGTGATGGAGGAACCCAGGACCGGTAGGAGAAGTCCGGAAGTGGGAGATCCAAGACGCTATAGCGCTAAGGTGGAGTGTTGAGTGCATGATAGAAGCTGCCTCAACCAACATTACTGGAACTTGGTGTATGAAGAGGTCAGCAACGTGATTAGATCAGCACCGACGGAAGGTAGTGGGTGGAGAAATTAATTAACGTAACCTGGAAAACGTTCTGTATTCTGAACTCGAACCCGCATCAAAGGAAATGCAGGGGACCCGACTCATTTAGAGCTCAGAATGACTATGGGTAAAGTGGTACAAAGCCTGCGCAGTGCTATATCAAATCATGAATTCATGCTAGTCTCCTGGATTGGAGTCTACGGGAACCGTCGGGGGTCTTTCTTCTCTCCGAGTAATAAGTAGCGTTTTCAGTATTAAAATTTGCCACCTAATGTTTTAATAACTTATTTTCAGAAATGAGATGACTTAGAAAATGTGATAACAACTAGAGATAGTCATCCAATGCATTCTTTGCTATTAATGCTTTCTGAGTACACTCGTGTACTCAACCTTGTTAGTATTCTCCTTTGTAGATCCTAGTCCGGCCGGAAACTATCCCGAGTGGGGTGAAGGATAATGTAGGTACCGAAGCAATTGCAAGAGGAGAAGGCGCAGACTACGAGGACCATGGCAAAATGGGCGGCCGAGACTTCAGGGCTGGCGAGAGAAGCGGAGAAGCTCCTTTTGTAGCTGTATAATACTTGTACTAAGAACCATAGCCTTGTGTGGCTATTACTGGAATAAAAAGGTATAGTTTCTATCTTATTGTTCTGCTGCATAACCCTAATAAAGGCTTACTATTCGTTGGAGCAGTGTTCTACTGAGCAAACGAATAGTAATCCGTATGCCTAAGTGTGATTACCCTTGGGGTAATGACACGGAGCGTCACAAAATATCACAGGAATCTCAACATATGGGTTACACAAAAATTTTTAAAAGTCCAAAATTTCACAAATACACATTAGATGCTTAACTAATCCATCTTGGGACTTTGGGCTATTACAGAGACCCAGGTGCATTGCACTTGTACTGCAAGAGGTAAACTCTAGTCTTCAGAAAACTAAATCATCTCAGAAAGAATTCTTGTTTCCGCGCGTACTCCAGGATTGTGCTTGTGCAGTGCTTCAGTTCTTCTTAGTGTGGCACTTCAATTTTGCTCTGAACAATTTACCCTGAATAGTTCGTTAGAACTAACTATTGATTAATATATTATCCTTTTTTGAGTCGATTAATATATTATTTGCTGTGTTAGCTTGTGAACAAAAAAAGCTTTTCAGCTTTACTTTTGATTGAAACTTGGCCTTGAGTAATTATGTGCAAGTGCAACTTATAGGAGAAGTTCTCATTCCTTTGAAACGAGAAACGGGGAAATTACTTCATAATTCTACGCTTTTCTTTATGGGGGACATTACTTCATAATTCTGCGCTTTCCTAAAAATTTTAGGTTTAGTATCTAATCAGTTTGTAGACCCTATGTGCATCTGAAAAGCTAAGTATTGACTATCTGTTGCAATGCCATAACCTTGTGAGAAGCACATGCGAAGTCTGTGCTCTCTTGAGGCCATAATGGTCCGAAGAAAAGTATCTTTAGCACAGTTTATTTTGCCTCTTGACTAGTCTCTATTTTCTTGATGGTGCTATGGATGGTCTCTGTTGGATTAATTGGACTTGGTCCATTTTAATTTAGCAATTAATCAAATGAAATTTCTAGGCCCACTATTAATGCTAGGTGTAAAAACTGTTTAGTCCCATATGGAGAATTGAATGGGAGTTATACCACTTTAAAAGGTGGAACGTGGTAACCCCTTGTGGAATTGGAGAGAGCCAATACACTTGCGCCTTCGCCTCGCCACGCCACGTGCGGTGTGTGTGTGTGTGTGTGTGCTGCGTGTCGCATGCGCGCTTTTTCTTTATCTATTCGAAAATCAAACGCGACGACTCTGGCAAGAAGTGCGATTACTAGTGTATTATGGCTGCGGTTACTTTGAGTAATGGCTGCATTACTCGCCTCTTCATTTTTGTTACAAAAGAACTCTCCACTATATCTGAGGATCGGGAGAAGAGTATTCTTGTTACGTGTTGTTGTTGTTCTCTGTCATCTCCGGTCGAGCCTTGCGCGCACAAGTTTCTGGCGAGTAGGCCTCCGGAACCGTCTGCTTGTGTACCGCACGGGTAGGCGGGCGATCAAGTTTTTGGGGGCGCGTCGTAGCGACTACTCAATCATGACGTCTACTTCACGGTGGTGAACCGTTCATGGATCAGACCGCGAACATCTTCTGCATCACGCCTCGATCGACTACATCGAATAGGCCATCATGTCGACCGATGGTAACGGCGCCTCTGGTGTCTCGGCATTGGCCCGCCGAGGGTATAAATTGAAAACTTTTCTGGTGTATTTCTTTCTATGCGCTATGAGTATGTTAATAGATGTTTCTGTTAGCTTGTTCGTTAGCGAATATGAATACATCGTTGATAGATCACTCATGCATGTTTATATCATGTTTTATATACTGAATTTCTGGATTAAAATATATCGAAAATTGACTAGATTTCCAACAGTCTCTAGAGAAGCTGTAACAAGTATTGTCTTGTTCGTTAAACTGTTCATTTATCTTGTCCAATGTCCATTGATGTTGACACTCGTGCTCCTGTCAAACCTTACCAGCTGAATATTATTTGCCGTCAAGCTGCCTCTTCTTTACCCAGTCCAGTCGTACCAATAGCTGCAAGCAGCCATGTAATTTCTTCTTGGAAGATTACAAAAGTTTAGTTCGTGTATAACATTAGAGTACTGCATCATGTGTTGCAAATTTGAAGTTAGTTTTGACCTATGCAATCGTGGTTTGCCTCTAGCATGGATAATCATTGTGTCGCCGCGAAGATTTCTCGTGTGTAGAAACTCTGATGGCAGCAGGAGGAAACTTCATGCCTGATTAACTATTTTTAATAACCATTATTTTGAGCCTATTAGGATCATAGGAACTTTGGGCAACCATCCCGTTGAAGCCATATTTAATTGAGCTCTCGCTCCCTCCGATTTGTCATATTTGTCCGTGACTTCGAAGTATCTGTTTTTGAGATAATCTAAAGTGTAGTTATATTTTCCATGTCTAATATAGCCAGTTTTTTTCCAGATCTAGTCAAATTGAAGCTATCCATTATAACATGGCAAAGAATAAGCAACTTCAAAAAAAAAACATGTCGCTCCAATCCTACAAGAACTTTTTATTATTAATTAACATTTTTAAAAAAATTATTTTAAAGTTAACCTCCCGTGACTTTATTTCCAAATCTAAACTTTTGGTCGCCACCATCCATAGCGTGACAAAACAACGTTATCACGCCACGCAGATAAATCCGCAAAATAAGACTTTTGGTCACAATTGTTGGTCGTGGCGTGACCAAACAATACTGTCACGCCACTATCCATAATATGACAAGAGCATGTCCCAGCGTAACAGCGTTGTTTTGTTACGGCATGGATGGTGGCGTGATCAAAGAGGTTAGGTTTGGAAATAAAGTATGCTTTGGTTAACTTTAAAATAAAATTTTAAAAAATATTATTTAATAAAAATAATTCATCCTACAAAGAAATGGACAACGCTCAAGGCTCAAGTGCACTTCTCCCTTTATAATAGCTCTAAGCACGACAATCAAACAAACATTTTCCCTCTCCCATATAGCTCGGAAATTTTCTCTGGCACACACGAGAACTTATATACATTTTCTCCTCTAGTTCACATCCTACATGTCCCTCTCCGATTAGGCGTTCACTGACGTGGCACAGAAAATACACCACGCCCGCACTTCTAGAAGAAGTGAAGAACTTCTGCACTTGTGGACAGGTCCCATCTGTGAGATTTTTTTATTAATTAACCCTTTTTTTTAATTTTATTTTAAAGTTAACCTCCAGTGAATTTTATTTTGATTCGACTTTACTAGCGCTACTACTATATAGCGTGACAAAACAATACTATCACGTCAGTCCATATCTGGGAGAATCTCTTATCACGCCACGGGTGGTGGCGTGACAGGTTTATTTAGTCACGCCACGATCAGTGGTGTGATCAAAAGTGCTATTTCGTGGACTTATCTTATGGCGTGATAATGTTATTTTGTCACATCGTGGATGGTGGTGTGATCAAAGGGGTTAGAATTGGAAATAAAGTTCGCTGGTGGTTAACTTTAAAAAAAAATTTAAAAAGTTAATTAATAATAAAAAAAAGTTCCCCTATGTAGGCTCCTAAAATAATTTGGGGAAATCCCTCGCAAAAAAAATGGAGAAATTGTGAGCTTTTTTTCTTCCAGAAAGTGGAGAGTCTCGGACTAGAGAGTTTTATCACGGTGAAGTAAAGCCAGACGGTCGGAGGGGTAAATGGATCATTTCGTGTGTATAAAAAAGGGAAAAAAGAAAATCAATTTAAAAACCCGAAAGTAACAAAATAAATAAATAAATAGGGCAATGAAAGATGTAGCATATTATCTATTACTATGAACTTTATAGTATTTTTATCAAGTGTCATCAAAAATATGATAAATAATCAATTCTCTTTCTCTCTCTCTTCATTCATGAAAGTGGAGAGGCTGGACCTGGAGTTCTATCATGGTTATAGGCTTGTTTGGTTGAAGTCTTGGGTTTGATGTCTGAGAAAAATAGTGTCTGAAAGTAGCCTAAAAAATAGATAATTTTTATTTAATTAGATAAGTCTAAAGATATAATGTTTGATCAGTGACGAAGAAAACGTAAAATAAAAAAATACGTTTTTTGTTGCGTGAGAAGGTGTAGCGAGCGGGACTAACGAAGCAAATTGCTGTCGCCTGGCTCATGCGACCGATTTTGATCGCCTGGCTCGTGCTAACGAAGGTGGCAGAAGCACTCAGACTAGACAAGATATTTATGGCCAGGCAGTTTAGCTTGGGACTCGAACCAAACAGCCCCGAAAGCTAACGGGCCTGAGCCAGAATGGGCACGGACTGTGCGGTTTGAAAGTCAGCAGAGGACGACGCGGGCGACGCGGGGAGACTCCTCATTTTCATCTCCCTCCCCCCTCTCCCTCTCCTCCCTCCCCAACACCTCAAATCAAAGTCTTAAGTGCCCGAAGCCGACCGCCCACTCCTTCCACGACCGCCCACCCCCACCGAGACCCCGCTCTCTGAAATCCAAACCCTACTCTGCGCTCATCTTCTCCCACCCCCAAGTCCAATCCGTGCACTCGCTGTACTGTTCCAATTCCTTTTCTTGGATTTTTTTTCCTGATCTTTTTGGGGGGGATTTCTTTCCTTCGGGTTGTTCCTTTCTGGAGTCTTCTTGCTCCTGTATAAGCAAGCGTCTTGTCGTTCTCCCGGATTTATGGCGCTTTAATCTGGATCGACTGGTTGGTTGGTTGGATGGAAGTGGTTTTAGCTCCATCCTGTGTTTCTTGACCCAACAAGCAAAGAATTTGTTCCGATTATTTTCGTTTATTTGATCCGAGCTGCTAAGGAGATTACAATCTGCCGAAAAGATTCGAACCGCACGGACGCCCAAATCTGGATTACAAACTGCCGAAAAAGATTTCCAATCTGTATTACAAACTGCCAAAAAAGATAGAGAAGGAGCGAAGAAAGGATCGCAGCTTCTTGATTCGAACCACGCGGACGCCCAAATCGAGTTTCTAGACAGAAAAAGAAGGAGAAGATACCCCATTTCCAAGAAATGAGGCTCCTCGTGCATGTGATCGAGGCCCGCAGCCTCCCGGCGATGGACGCCAATGGGCTCAGCGACCCGTACGCCAAGCTGCAGCTGGGGAGGCAGCGGATGAAGACGAAAGTGGTCAAGAAGTCGCTGAGCCCCTCCTGGGATGAGGAGTTCGCGTTCCGGGTCGGGGACCTCAAGGACGAGCTCGTCGTCTGCGTGCTCGACGAGGACAAGTACTTCTCCGACGACTTCCTGGGGCAGGTCAAGGTGCCCCTGTCGGCGGTGCTCGACGCTGAGAACCGATCGCTCAGGATGCAATGGTACCAACTGCAGCCCAAGAGCAAAAAGTCCAAGATCAGGGATTGCGGTAACGATATGCCATAAATTATTTCTGTTTTGTCATTCATTCAGTTTGTATTGTTTTTAGTACTTAGTTGCCTCATGATGATAATGTGTTATGGTTGTGCAGTGGGAGAGCATAATGTGTGTGTTTTGACTTAGAAATGGGTATGCTATGGCTGTTAGTGATGCAGTGCTGGATGAGTAGGTTGTACTAGTTTTGCACTCCTTGTTTTTCATCTTGTTTTCGCCAATAGTTTCGCACCATATCTATGAATATATTATTTCCAAATAATTTTTTACTCTGTCAAATTGCCCAAAACTTCTGCCATTTTCAATGATAGTGGATGTTATGCGAATATAACAGTAGTGAATAGTTTGCAATACTCCTCACTTTTTCTCATTATCCTTTGCTTGTTAATCCGCTCCCAGTTTTTGATGATTTAAATGACGCATTTAATCCATAAGGAATTCTAAAGAATTAGTGAGACCATGAGTAATTTTTTATATTGATGTCGATATTACCAGTTTGAGGATTTTTTTTTTCCGCTTAAACGAGTTAGGTTATTGTTGAACAAGACAACTGTGGCTCCTTGGTATCCTCGCAAGAGCATCTGGAACTCAGATGTGAATCTCAAGATAGTTTGCTTCCTATTAGAGTTATGGTTCTCTTACTGTATGTATTTACTTTCACCCAGCTTACTATTAGCCCCATTGTTTCCTTGTTTCACTTTTTATTCTTATTTGTTCAACCCTCCTCTTTCTGTAGCTAGCCTTTTCAGTTTTGTTGTCTATAGCCTAACTTTTAATTTGTGCAAGTATTTACATGCTGCTAACGGCTTTTGTAGGAGAAATTTGTCTCACTTTATCTCTATCTCAAAATTACCCTGAAGAGACAACAACACTTGCACATTGTGCTTCAGACGACCTCGCATCAAACTCAGACAAATCAACTGAACTAAAGAAGGGATCTTCTTTGCCAAATATTCCTATAGAATTATCCGCATCAGTATCAGGGAGTGATGAAATAGAAATCGCCAAGGAGGATAAATCAAATGGTGGTCCATCGTTTGTCAATCGGCTATATCAGATTTTTTCAGTGAAACCAAAAGATGCAGAAGCTTCTGCTCCACCTCTCTCGAAGCATGACTGCAGTTTGGATATTCTCGAAGAAACACCATCAACTAGCTCACAACTTCCTGATAAGCAAGATTGTGAAACTAGTATAAATATGTCCTTTGATGAACTACTAAAAGCTTTTGAGACTCGGCATGAAGGGAATGAAATACCAGAAAATTTGTCGGGTGGAATTCTTCTTGATCAAGTTTATGCTGTTGCACCCAGTGACTTGAATGCACTTCTTTTCTCACCAAGTTCAGACTTTTTGCAATCACTAGCGGAGATGCAAGGAACTACTGGTCTGGAAATTCAACAATGGAGACTTGAAAATGATGGTGAGATCTTGAAGAGGGTAGTAAGCTACACAAAAGCTCCTACTAAACTAGTTAAGGCTGTGAAAGCAACGGAGGACATGGCATATCTGAAGGCAGATGGAGAGACGTATGCAGTTTTAGCAGACGTCAGTACTCCTGAAGTTCCTTTTGGCAATACTTTCAGGGTGGAGGTTTTAACCTGTATAATGCCAGGGCCTGAACTACCAGATGATGAAAAATCTTCACGTCTTGTCGTCTCTTGGCGCTTAAATTTTGTCCAAAGTACCATGATGAAGAGCATGATTGAAAATGGTGCAAAACAAGGTTTGAAGGACAACTTCAATCAGTTCTCTGAACTCCTGGCTCGAAATGTCAGGCCGGTTGATGCAAAAGATACAACTGCTAATAATGAAGTCTTGTCTTCAGTGCAACCAGAGCAAAAATCCGATTGGAAACTGGCATTTCAAATCTTTGGAAATTTTACAGTTGTGTCCTCAATTTTTGCATTCATTTATGTTTTTGCTCACATCATCCTTGCAAGTACTAGTATAATTCAAGGTCTCGAGTTCCCTGGCCTGGACTTGCCAGATTCTGCTGGTGAAGTTGTAGTTTGTGGAGTTCTTGTTCTACAAGGACAACGTGTCCTAAATATGATTGCACGATTCATCCAGGCTAAGAGGCAGAGAGGTAGCATATATATCTCCTTTCTGTTGTTGCTGTTATTGTTTTTCCTGGTGGGAATAGAAACTGCGTGCATCACTCGAGTGTTATTTATCAGAATCACTGTGAGTAATGAATTTCAGCAGATAGATACTACAGTACATGGCACTCAACAGTCACAAGTTACCATGTAATTAGGCTTCCATAGTCCATACAAGTGCTTGTTTAGGCCTTTCCTGATAGGAAAAGTGGTTACTATTACTTTTTCTTTTGCTCAACAAAACCTTCAATCCTACTAAAAGAACTTCAGTTATTGCTCTGGACATATACACTCATAATCTGCACATATTAACCAAACTTTCCTTACATGACCTTTTGGAATGTATAGGAAGTGATCATGGAGTCAAATCAGAAGGGGATGGCTGGTTGCTAACTGTTGCTCTCATCGATGGAACCAACATAGCAGCGACCAAATCATCTGGTTACTCTGACCCATATGTTGTATTTACTTGCAATGGAAAGACAAAGACAAGTTCGATTAAGTTTCACACCCTGGAGCCTCAGTGGAATGGTAAAACTGCAGTTTATTTTTGCAAATATTTGCTAGCAATAGCATAATTTGTAAGACATGCATCATGAAACCAGCTTCTTTCGCCTATTTAGATTTGCCAGCATTTTACTTTAAACTGCATAACTTTAGAACTTCCAATAACCAAAATGTAACACCAGGCTGTAAGGATCCTTTATTTATAATTTACTGCTAGGTAAGTTTGTATTATAACCTTTTCAAAAATTGCAGAAATTTTTGAATTTGATGCAATGGAAGATCCACCATCAGTGATGGAAATAAATTTGTATGATTTTGATGGACCCTTTGATGAAGTTGCCTCCCTTGGTCATGCTGAAGTAAATTTCTTGAAATCTAATATATCCGAGCTTGCCGACATTTGGATTCCTCTCAAGGGGAAGTTGGCTCAAGCATGTCAGTCAAAATTGCATTTGAGAATCTTCTTGAACAATTCAAGGGGTACTGAAGTCATGAAGGATTACCTGGATAAAATGGAGAAAGAGGTCGGCAAAAAGGTGAGGACATCATTCTCCTATCATCAATCATCAAGTGGTGGTGGTGGGGTGGGGGGGTCTGCGCGCAAATGTCATCCTATCTTGACCATTTTTTTACTTATGCAAAATTCATTGTGCAGATTGCTGTGAGGTCTCCTCACACAAACTCAGCGTTCCAGAAGATCTTTTCTTTGCCACCAGAAGAATTTCTTATCAATGATTTTACTTGTCATTTAAAGCGCAAAATGCTCACACAGGTATATTATTTGTATATGCTTATTTGCTTGTGATGCTTTTCTGTCTCATTGTCGGTAAGCCTTCATCCATTATATAATACTTCAGTACCCTATGCTGACAAAGTGGGTTCAGTGTCCTCGAATCAAACAATCAGCTATAGGTGTAGATGTTATTCCAGAATATGCAAATCTATAGGTGGTAGTCAACCTTTTCACCCACTATTCAATATGGTGTAGTACAATGAATGCATCCAAAATTATTCAATTTATGCACCCTGTTTAAACAATATATTTAACTTATTCATCTGCCTGTCATGTTCCAATTGTCCTGATGTGTGATTACCAAAAGGCACCAGAGGCCTTCTGTTACCAGACTTTGAGATGATTGCCAGTGTCGTATTTCACATGGCCATGTTACTGTGACTTTACAGCAGAACTAGACATGAACTTCTGTTCTGTGATGCGACTGTGCTTGAGAGCTTAGACTTGTGTCTGTGTTGCAGGGTCGCTTGTTTTTGTCTCCAAGAATTATTGGGTTCTACACGAATCTTTTTGGTCACAAAACAAAATTCTTCTTTCTTTGGGAAGATATTGAAGAGATCCAAGTGGTCCCTGCAACCCTCTCTTCAATGGGAAGCCCATCTCTGCTTATTATTCTTCGTAAGGGTAGAGGAATGGATGCAAGGCATGGAGCAAAGCAATTGGACAATGAAGGGAGGCTCAAGTTTCATTTCCAATCTTTTGTGTCATTCAATGTGGCACATAAGTAAGTCCGTTTTCTTGAATGATAAACGTGAACTCATCTTGTCATATGTGGCTGGTCATCTGTTTTTCAAAATTGCCAATTGCATGCTTTGCAGAACAATTATGGCACTCTGGAAGGCGAGGTCCTTGACCCCTGAACAAAAAGTTCAGCTGGTAGAAGAGGAATCAGAAATGAAAGACCTCCAAAACGAGGAAAGTGGATCTTTCTTAGGGATAGAGGAAGCCAAAATGTCAGAAGTATTTTCATCTACAAAACCTTTTGATGTAAGATTCCTTCTTCCATCCTGACAATGATGTGCAATCCACTATGTGCTGCAGAAAGATTGAAATAATTACAACTTTACATTGCGGCCAACTTGTATGTTTCATTAGGTATCAACACTCATGGACATATTTGAGGGTGGTCCTCTGGAGCAACAAGTGATGGAGAAAGTTGGCTGTATAGACTACTCTGTTACAGCATGGGAACCGGTCAGGGCCGATGTTTACCAGAGGCAAGTTCATTACAAGTTTGACAAGAAATTGGCACGACATGAGGGGGAAGTAATGAGCACCCAACAGAAGTCCCCGTTGCCTGATAAGAATGGATGGCTTGTGGAAGAAGTGATGACACTCGAAGGTATCCCAGTTGGTGAATATTTCAATGTAAGAGACAAATTCCTGACATATATTATTTCTTTTATTGTATACATTTTAATCTTAGTTATATATTTGAATTATGCATGATATTATATTGCATATCTATCTTGTATTATTCTGACCTGCTAACATTGTTTTCTTGGTTGCATCTTCCTCTTTTGATGGTTGACATCTTTGTAGTCAAAACATTTCACCTTTTGTATGTTCTTCTTTTTCTTTCTATGAATTTCTTCATTTTGGTTTTTAATTACAAGATTGCACTGTCAGACAGAAACCCAGTACCACACATATAGCTAGTGCAGTGGATATTGGCCATTTGTTCCTTCTTGATTGCTTTGTTTGCGGCCTCTTTAATAAAATTACTACGGTGACTGATAAAGAGGGTCATCCCAAATTCCGGAAAACCTGTCGTTGGCACTATACACAAAAGCATAACATTATTTACACACATATGCATTACACCTAAACAGGAGGAAAAAAAGGCAAGTTTCATACTTAGTTAATTAGTTTTATTCTAGGCAACATCTATTTTTTCACCATTTTGTTACAACTGAAAATATTATATTTTCTGACTTTCACCTATCTTTATCTTTTTTTGCAGCTCCATATTCGATATCAATTGGAGCAGCTTGCGTCCAAGCAGAAAACAAGTACTGTACAAGTATCTATTGGCGTAGCATGGTTAAAGAGCTGCAAGAATCGAAAGAAGATAACGCAGGAGGTAGCATCCAATGCATCTTCTCGCCTCAAGAAGATATTCAGCCAACTCGAGAAGGAATGCATACCAGCTAAGTAGGAACCCATTTTTTTTCACATCCTACTTTTGCTGGTGCACATATGAATCACCGGAGAGCGTCTTCTGGTGATATTTTGGTTTTGACGA